>JARLTB010000261.1:2307500-2452500 GCA_030141615.1 Unio pictorum | reverse complement strand
GACTGATAGGTGTTGTCCGCATCACATGTGCCTAAAAGTAAACAGAGAAAATAAAAGAAGCTGTATAAATTGTTCTCTCTCTCTCTCTCTCTCTCTCTCTCTCTCTCTCTCTCTCTCTCTCTCTCATACATTGACAAATCATTAAAAATCAAGAGCTAATGGAAATTCGATCGTCTGCAATTAATTCAAATGTATATTTTTTAAAACCTGGTCTCGATATTAATTATTCATTATTCAATTGTTATTTCTCTAGTCTTTTGTCTATTACGAGTAACACGAAACTTTCAAAATGCGTTATTAAATAATAATTACTTTTCAAAGAAATAGCTGTATCCTAGATCAAAAGACTGCGAGTTAATTCCACTCGTCTCTGTTGATGCATGCAAAACATTTAGCCGTGATTATATAGACCACATTTGTGGTTGAACACTTAAATTTAGTATCATGTTCTACTCAACCCTTTTAGTGACCAGTACACTCGATTTCTAGTGCATTCTTGAGCACCTCTCACCGATGACACGTCGTATAGTGATTTTACAATAACTGACAATCGACATAGCAAATATGTCTTCTAATTTCTAAGATTTATTTTTTGCGATTATTTGTACAGTCCGCTTGAGATCTTAAACAGGATACAAGATAACTGAACAGAATTAATCAATAATTTCTCTCCCGTTCTAAATAGCTCAACTTACATATATTCGAAACAATCAAACGAGTGTGCGGATATGCAATTTGCAACGTTCATGGCCAGGATTCGAAATTCGTTAGTATATGTGCACGTTTGCGTGATTTAGCAATTTAATACATAGATTTGTAACTGTATTTTCGATTTCCACGCGAAAGTGAATTGATTGAGAGGGTGGTTTATGTTTCTTTATGCGTGTGCATGTGGTGGGGATCGGGGTGGGGTGAGGATAATTAGGGTTGCAATCAGTGTCGGATTAAATTCTGTGGAGGCCGTTAGGCAGTCAAAATCATGGGGTCCCCTTTGCATATTACATGTAAATCCTATCAATATTAATTTGATCCGTTGTGTCATGGCTCCTTAAAGGTGTGGGGCCCATAGGTCGATGCCTAATCTGCCTATCTGGTAATCCGGCACTATATTGGTTGCAATATAAACACATCCATAATCCAGTGCTTTCGACTTGTGTTTTTAGTTACACGCAGAATCGCTGAGATATCGCTTTGATTTCAGCAAGCTGAATGGGTTCTTTGATGGTAGTGCTGTCATTCATATTTGGTAAATGAAAATATAAACAGTGTTTTCTTGAGGCGTTCAAATTAAACACAATTGCTTGCCCGTTGGTGTTAACTCCAGACTTATACAGTTTGCTGTGTATCAATACGCAACGGTTAGATTTAAGGAACTTTACAAGATCATCTATGGCTATGAAAGTTTCATCTTCGATTTTATTGAAAATTAGAGACTCGAGTGAAGGTATACAAATGGAATATATATATATATATATATATATATATATATATATATATATATATATATATATATATATATATATATATATATATATATATATATATATATATATATATATATATATAGTGCAATCAATAATGAATTCTTATAATTTCTTCCAATTCAAATTCTTGATGATATTACATAATCTGTGTCTTCAAGATAAAACTAAGTATTCTTGTAAAAGTAACAACACCATTTAGACAATGTATCTGGAGCACCTGTCAATCAAATGCATCACAACAACAGTCAGCTAATCTAATTTTGGTACAAAATATAGACCTACAATCTATTATGCCAAATACAATATAGAAATCCAGTATTTAAAGCTAGCTTTCAAAACACAGGGAACATAACTGGACAGTTAGCTGAGAGTCTAAAAGCAATTATGTTTGACACAGTGAAATGCACACCTGCTGATAACAAGGATGATGACAGATAAAGTAAACACATGCATCCAAGCATCAGAATCTACAGATATTCTGACCTAGGGCCTGTCTATAGAGTAAATAGAAGAATATTATTTTCAGGCAATGTGAGAACCTGATTACTCCCCACCGCCGGCGCCTTAGGAACTTTATGCAAACATGGCAAGTGGCACAGTTTTCTTACACAGGGACACTTCATTGTTCGGGAAAGTTTAAGAAAAGTCCCCGAAACTGCGAGAATACGTACGGGAATGAAACAGTACTATCGAAAAACAAAGTAATCTCAGTCTACAGACAGTACTTTACATAAACGGTATACAATGTCTGATACGGAAGACTGCGCCATTTATTACTCTCACTTCTGCTCATTTAGAAATGTAACGGATCTGATGCGATTGGAATAGCTCATAACTATTTATTAAATTCGATATATTGAAAACTTTAATGTAGGCGAATTGTATTTCATTTTGCCATGCGAGCTTTTTGCAAACATATGTAATTTTAAGGATAAAGTAGAATACTTAGTTATTGTATACTTTGGAAGAATTAAAGACAGTACCATTCGTATTTTTCAACTTTTACCCAAATCTAGCCTCGAAGAAAATTGTATATGTTAACAACTACGATCAATAAATCCCATTCAGGTTTCCTTGCTTCTGACGTTTTAATGTGAATAGAACTTCCGAAAGTCGTTATGAATAGTCTTCTTGACATAACCTCCCTAGTTATACTTTTTAGCTTTTATATCTGTGTTCTATTTTCATGTGACCAAATTCGTCCTTTCAGCATGGACACTCGGTGTCTTTTCTCCCGTGTAAAGTTTCGTGACATAAAGAAAGTTAGTGCGGAAGACTATTTGGGGAGTCATGTAAGTTTTCTCTCCTACTGCCTTGAAAGCCTTTATATCCTTAATCCAAAGATGGAACTCTTTTCTTCATTTCACTTCACCGAA
Organism: Unio pictorum; assembly: GCA_030141615.1. Classification (NCBI taxonomy): domain Eukaryota; kingdom Metazoa; phylum Mollusca; class Bivalvia; order Unionida; family Unionidae; genus Unio; species Unio pictorum. Next base: position 2,449,640 of record JARLTB010000261.1, on the reverse strand, counting down.
GCTTCTGGAAATCGTGTAAGCTAAAGCTCTACATACAACCAGAGGAAGGAATTCAATTTCATATGGATCCTCTCCAAAGACAATGGGATCTAAACTCGTATAGTGGCTACATATGTACAATGAATATTAAAAGGGCAACTTTCGAACAAGCATCACAGAAAAATTTTCTAGAGATCGTGTAATACAGAGACATTCCAAACGTGGTCTCTTCACGAATGTAACGAAAAAAGAAAGAATAGAATGTTTCACGAGAAGAAATCTTACGCAAACCTGAATTTGTCAGTACTGTCACAAACCTGTCCCAATTTACGTTGTGTGCCAATGACGTAAGTCTTCTATGCAACCTACTTTTTAATGTTCTATACTTAAAAATCATTTCTGGCGTTTTGCACTGAGATGGAGACTCAAAGAATAGCCTGTGACGATGCCGGAGAATCTAGTGTCAGTGACAATGAGCCTCATAGACCCCGCCCAGCAAGCAACTAAGTTCCATCCCTAGAAAAGTTTAAGTTCTAGAGGCATTCTTGTCCGCTATGGAATATGACATTTCTTCGCACGAGCAGAGACATACCAAAAAAGGACAAGAACCCGACAGGAACGACAACCACTATAGAATCAAATGCTCGAAAGCGAGCACATTGTGATGATGCCAGCAGACAAGGGATCTTTCTTTGCGGTCATTATTAAATCTGACTACATCGCTAAGTCTAAGACGCTAAGGCAAAGAAGCAAATTTCAGACAGAGATTTTATTAGAAACTGATCTAACACTTGGAATCGTCGCCGCATCCAGTGAAATACACAGAGCCGAAGCACATACATATCTACTTGATCCGCCAAAGGTTAAAATATCAGAACCATGGTTAGCGAAGATAGTTGTACCCTACCCAAAGACACTTTCAATGTACGATGTGTTCTTGAACGTGTTTCTCTGCCATAAAATACGTAATTTAACCAATTAATAACCCGTATGTTTTTACGGCATATTCCAGTCCCAGTCTCGGTACTTACTCCAATCACCGGACAGTTACTAGGGTAAATAATGCAAACTCAGTCACGTATATTGAAATCAGACCTCAACTGTCCTTCCCATAGGACAATGAAGATCTGATTTTAATCGAACTGATTGCTCATCTGCCAGCACTAATTTACATAAATAATGTGTAATCATAAAATATTTGCAAAATGTTATTGTAATTTTGATATTTGTTAAGGGTGGTGGTGACAGAGTTGACGCCCACGAGGTTAACATTTCAAAGTCACATGTATGTTGACAAATCGGTTTAATAGGCCATGTGGTAACGGACAGACAGACGGAAACATTTAGTATTACAATATTTCCCGCTTAAGCGTGCATATACTGAATTTGATTTGCCTTAAATTACATATTAAGCGCGAAAACTATTTCCTATTCCGTATAAATGCATGCTTTCATCTTTCCAGCGCCTTCGCATCGTCGTCATAGGATGCTTTTCATGTCGTTTAATCATATTTTCAAAGCATTTTGGTAAGCAAACAACTAAGGTAACTCTTACGTAAGCGACGTTGACCTTGAATGGACGTAATACTTTGCATCTTATACACAGTGCCTATTTGCAGGAATGACATAACTAAGAAACATGCACAGCAGTCCGAAACAAAATAAATAAACCGAACAGCAAATTCAGTTATAAAATAAACACTTTACAAACCTCAATTAAATCGACCACAATACAGAAATCCACCAATCTAGGTTTTATAAGCCATTTGCGACATTAAGTATTAAAAATAAATTGAACACTATATTCAATAAAGACAAACTCTATTACAACACATTCTTTTACGATATTTCGTCTGATAAAATTAAATTGTAGTTTGCCTTTAGGGCCGATTCTAATGGCTTTCTGATAAATATTAAATGACAATGGATGTCTAATTAAAATGTTCAGTTTCATTAGAAATATCAGTTACCTTTCAAAGCAAACTCATTTTTGCAGCAGACGTAATAAAATGTCACTCTAGTCCAAAATTAGAATATGTCATTTAACTTCTTTTTAAACATCAGAATTGAACAAAATTGACTTGTTTTGATGTTTGTTTTAAAAATTAAGTCATGCAGGTTTCAAAACTAATGTGTTACTCTAGAAATAAAGACTATGTTCAGCATACACAATTAATTCGAAGCAGCAACGTACAATTAGGCTCTGTTCTCGCTTTCTGCCTCACACAAACATATGCACGCACTAACAAGAGAAGTAACAATATATATTTCAATCGTGCATTGAATGTGTGCCTTACTGTTGGCTCAGTAAATTATTCACCCTAAATCTTTTAATCAATGCTTTTTTACAAAATCTGCTTTAGAACTGATATCATTCTATGACGGTCAATAATATAAGCAATAGTTTACAAGTTCAACGCGACCTCAGTTACTGAAGGCCGATATAGCTGGTAAAATGAGAGTTTGAAAAAAAGTCGATTGATTTAATAGCAATCTTTACTTCAAGGTAATGGGAATGAAATGTCTTCTGAACCTAGTGGCTCCGACAGAGAAAAATCAATCAGCTATGTTTATGTTATGAGTTTCTCTGACTCTACCTAAGATTGAAGTTCGTTTCGTCACCCTTTGGGAATTTGCCGAAGAAATCCAAAGATTTCCAATCGAATTTAAGTTTCATCATTACGAAATCTGAAAGCGCATCTTGCAAATATTTTAATTGAAGTGAAGTAATTTTCATTCTTGCTTTAATTAGAATTTTTTCATCTGTCGCAACTAGTTTTCAAACAGAAGGATCGATTTCGGTTGGTTTTGATTCAGTTACAGCTGATTTTTGGTTTGTTCTGGTCCATTTTGGTTCGTTACTGTAATTCGGACTAACGCTTTTCGTTATAATTTCTCTTGCAGGATGTTATATCTTACTAATACCAATTCTTTAGTAGCTGTCTCAGACACCAGATGTACCTTAGAGGAGACAGGTGCCTGTCTCTTTTCTAAAATAGTTATTGATACTCTATCAAGAGCACGGTAAGCTTTCAATGTAAATGGTTTAGATATTTAAAGACTGACATGACTTTACGACATTTACGTGATCGATATAAGGTATAAATTAGCTATATAGATATACACACACATATTTGTGTGATTCTGGTCTATAAGAAGTCAGTGTTACCTAGTAAGTGATTATTAACGAGCAATGAAAAATTAAAGTTTATTAACGTTGATTCTTCTTGTGCGAAGCAATATAGATTTCCTTCTTCGTTTATTGTTTCGTTCTTAATTGTTTGTTTATTGTTGAATCGCCTAGGAAACAGAGTCCTACCCAGATGTAAGTAGTGAAAACTTACCATGAGCTACAATTTCAATAAATGGACGAGTTTATCTGGAGATAAGGTGAGAGCGTGTGGTATTGAATTGGATGGACTACACCTTATGTCTAAAGAAGTAGTTAGAAATGCAGTACAGTATCGCTAGATTATATTCAAGATTGTTTAGTTTGATAACTACACAATCTATGTATTATTCCTACGCTTAACAGTTTGGTGAACACATATGTATGTTAAGAGTCCAACAAAGTAGTCCAACACATTGACCCTGGAGTTTGTTTGTTATGATGGCTTACTTAAGTCACACTAATGTATGTTTTGATTCTATTTTGAATTTAGCAAAATTCTTGGTAAATATATGCTAACATTTTTTGTTTTCCTAAGTCGTAAAAATGGCTATCACAATCTAAAACCAAGACTGTAAGTATTTGTGAGAATACGTATTGCCACTGAAAAAATTTGCATCAAGAATATTTTTGTCTTGAATGAAAAAGTGTGTTATGTAATATAATATTAATAAAATTCGAGGATTATAGAGAAAAATCATACTAATCAGTATTATATGGTGTAAACTCATACTATTTAACATGAAATAGTGTATAATCATACTATTCAATATTACATAGTGTATAATCATACTATTCAATATTAAATAGTGTATAATCATACTATTTAATATGAAATAGTGTATAATCATACTATTCAATATTAAATAGTGTATAATCATACTATTCAATATTAAATAGTGTATAATCATACTATTTAATATGAAATAGTGTATAATCATACTATTCAATATTAAATAGTGTATAATCATACTATTCAATATTAAATAGTGTATAATCATACTATTTAATATGAAATAGTGTATAATCATACTATTCAATATTAAATAGTGTATAATCATACTATTTAATATGAAATAGTGTATAATCATACTATTCAATATTACATAGTGTATAATCATACTATTTAATATGAAATAGTGTATAATCATACTATTCAATATTATATAGTGTATAATCATACTATTTAATATGAAATAATGTATAATCATACTATTCAATATTACATAGAGTATAATCATACTATTCAATATGAAATAGTGTATAATCATACTAATCAATACTGAACAGATTATCGAGTATCATAAAAAGTTATGAAAATGAATGAATGTTTGCTAGCAACTAAACATCTCTCTCTCTCTCTCTCTCTCTCTCTCTCTCTCTCTCTCTCTCTCTCTCTCTCTCTCTCTCTCTTCAAACAAACGAGAGAACCCCCATTATTGCAAAAATTCAAATTTGTTCATGTAAATTGTAAATGTATGGATTTCGGATGGAAGTTGTCAGTCAATATCTCTCACAATTCATAATGATTAACCGTATCCCATTTACAGTCAGAACATAATGGAACTTTTTGTTTGCGTCATAATGGCATCAGTTCCTGTAGGACGGCATAATTGGTAAAATGAGCATCAACCAATTGATTGATTGATGGAATTTTATCTAGTCATGATGGTAATTGCAGAAAATCTGTCCGGATGTAGTGACAATGTCAAGGAAAAATTAATTTGGTATGTATACGCATTGCAGTAAAATGGATCCACTTTGCGAAAGATATATAAGATGAGTTTTCGAAAAAAAATTCAGACCTATTCAATGCATGCTGGGAAACGTTTTGACGTCCATATTAGAATGATTTTTCACCGTCTAGATACTCTAAAAATAAGTTTTACTAAAAGTAAATAGACAGTTGATGTTTTTTTAAATTTAATACCAAAATTATGCTGCAAATGGCATTTACACGTATGATTTAAACCTTTCCTACATGAATTACTAGGAATCGTAAGGTACTAAAAGACCTTGAGATCCTAAAAAGAGCGTTACCTATATGGTGAAATGTTTTTCTCTACCAGAAACAGTACTGTAGCCTGCATAACATCGGAAGAGCTTCAATCTTTCCGTAAAAATCCGACACAAATATTTTTTTTCTTCTTCAAATTTAAGTTGCAACTAAACGTTGATGTCCAGTTTATTTTATTCTGTTCTGTATTCCAACTTTATTTTATGTCATCGCAGAACACATTATAGGAAACCACGTTCCTTAGGTTGAATGCCATTTACGCGTGCACATATCTTTGCTAGTGCTTGAATGAGGTTCCCAAAGGTGGAAAGCGAACGCTTTACCGCTGCATTAAACAGGTCTGTATATGAAATTAATATAAAGCTTTGGAGGAACAAGGAAAGACAAACAAATAAATGTTACAAGAACTGTACATGGAGTCGACCTAACTGCCGTGATGTTCCACTGGCATAAGCTCTAAACCGTTTATTTTGACGATTCGAATGACGGTGCAAGGATGTCCATGAGAATAACTGCATTAAATGACCCTGTCTAAAATTGTTTACAAAGCAGTAGCCAAATAATAAAATCCGCTTTTAAAATACAGGGTATTGTGTCCAGATCAAATTGCAGAACAGTGACCTGTGCATGTGCACATTGTGTCACCGATAATTGAACACAGTATAGCAGAGATGCGTTACAACTGCAGTTCGAAACAAGATCTGTTGGTCTTCCAGAGTCACAACAAATATAATTTCATTAGAAATATAAATAAAACCGAAGGGACAGGCAAACCTGGTCCCACAGACAAATGTCGGCATATCAATCGATTACCCTTTTGTGCAGACATAAATCATTTTCAATCTCACAGAAGCTTTGTACATCATTTAATGACAAATAAATTATTTATTACATACTCATTAAATCGTACATGCTTGATCTTCTTGATTGAGTTCGATACAGCTGTTCAATCCATATTTCCATATTACACACCCCGAATCGAATTAAACAAACCAGTGTCTTCTTCGCTTTTTGATGATTCCGATTGGAAAATATAAAGGATATTTGGAAAGTTTCTTTTTATTTTTTTTGCTCAAACGTATTGTTTAGCATGTATCACATATATAAGTAACAGATCTTTATATTGATGTTCTAGCGTGGGTTTTTTCTTCAATATTTGCACAGGCTCAAATACATTTCTCCTTCCCAATTCAAAGTAAAATAGCACATTCAGAAGAATGAAGAAATCGCACTTAGTTGGGCTTGAACTCGGGAAACTCAATGAGCTGGGAGTCTCAAAATACAGGCAAGATCATTGAGGTTTTCACTGAAGGACACTAACACCTGCAGATCATGCCATGCCACGATTGGAGGGATATTTGCGTCACTCATAATGATGCCAAGGACATCATTGGCCCCCATCGCTAAAAGAACAAACCCTGCGTTTCAGAAGAGATTCTGAAGTTGTATGATGCTCGAAGAGACCTCAAAAACACAAGACACAAACAGGGGCAATGGAGTACCAAGAAGTAAACAAGAATATTAGAGAAACAAACTTGAAGAAAGCAAACGAATCTTGGATTGGATAAAAGTGCACAAAAATAGAGTGCAGTCTGATAATCAATAACAGCAAAAAGGCATTCCAAATTTTGAAAGACCTCACCAGTTAGAAGCAACCAAGAGTCAGTACCATTCAAGACGAAAATGGAAAATGTCTCACAGAAGCGAGCGACATTACAGAAAGAATTACTGAGTATTGCAAAGAACTTTACAACCATCATTCCACAGGACATTCGGAGGTGTATGAAGTTCCAAACTCCTCAAATGATGATGATTTTCCTATTCTAGGAAGTGGAGTCAGCAATAAGAGCAGTGAAGAATGGGAAGGCAGCTGCAGTAGACAACATCCCAGGTGAACTTATCAAGAATGGGAATCAGTGACAGCACTGCTAACAAAAATCTGCAATAAGATCTGGCAGACAGGTGATTGGCCAATACAGTGGACCCAGTCACTGATTATAACCTTCCCCAGAAAAGTTAATCGCCAGCTGTGCTGAAATTACAGAACTATCATTTTGATCAACCATGCTAGTAAAGTGATGCTGATGATCATCTTGAACAGACTGAATCCACAAGCAGAAGAAATAATCGCAGAAGAACAGGCAGGGTTCTGGCTTGGAAGAGCACAACATAACAAATATTCAATCTCAGGGTTCTGTGTGAAAAATATTCGCAATATCAACAAGACATCTATCATGTGTTCATACATTTCAAAAAGGTCTTTGACAGAGTGTGGCATGAGGCATTGTGGGCCACAATGAAGAGGTACAACATGGGTCAAACGTTGACCAATACCATCAAGCAGCTGAACGCCAAGGCTAGCAATGCAATAATTATCTAATGTTCTATGGGAGACTAGTTCCAGACAACAGTCGGAGTACGTCAAAGCTGTCTCATATCACCCACGTTTTTCAACATTTACTTTGGACGCATCATTAGCGAAGCTCTGGAAAACCACTGTGGGACAGTAAGCCTTGGAGGGCGTAACATCAAATACATCCACTTTGCAGACGACATTGATGGGCTGGCAGGCAATGAAGACGAGCTTGCCACCTTAGTGAAGAACCTGGATGAAACATCTTCCACATTTGACATGGCATGGAGTTAAGCGCCGAGAAGACAAAGCTGATAACAAATAGTGACAAATAAATCTCAGCCAAGGTTAAAGTCAGAGGACAGGAACTGGAAACAGTGAGCCAGTTTAAATATCTTGGTTACATAATGACCGAAGAGTGATCAAGAGCAGAAATTTTGTCACGAGCAGCACAAACAACGGCAGCTAAGACCCATCTGGAGAGACAAAACTATCTGTCTGGGAACTAAAATCAGACTATTGGGAACACTAGTCATCTCAATCACTTTGTATTTATATGAGGCCTAGACCCTGACAGCAGACCTACAACGAAGAATCCAGGTACTTGAAATGAGATGCTACAGAACCATCCTTGGCATCTCTAACATGGACCACATCACAAATGAAGAAGTGCGTAACACCATCAGAAGCAAAGTAGGCCAATATGAAGACCTCTCACCACCGTCAAAACAAGCGGAAATGGTATGACCATGTCACTAATGCCAACATGCTATCCACGACAGTCCCTCAAGGCAGCGTCCATGGTGGCAGAAGGAGAGGTAGACACAAAAAAAGTGAACTTGACAACATCACAGAATGGACCAGAAAAGGTTTGCGGAGACACAGGCTTTGGCACACGATCGAGACAAGTGGAGAAAATTAGTCAGATGTTCAGCAGCACAGCAACTCGACGACCACACTAGGTCAAGAGACTGATGATGTATGTATGCATGCAGGTAGATATGTAGGTGGGTTCTTGATGGTGTATATAATATAGCTATACATGAAACATGAAAAGTACAGGACAAATCCACATATTTTCAATCTTACTTGAGTTGCATTAGAATTACATACATTGGCATCTACATTTTACATTTTGTAATTTATATCTTGAATTTTCAGTTTTGTTTTCTTTCTTAATATCTGTAACATTAATCTAAAACAATTGGTTGTAAGGACCAGTCAGGACCTGTGATTATCCATTCTATTAATTGTAACATTGTGTTTTCTGTTTCATTTGATTTGGTTTGGAATTGGTGGAAGGAAGAACAAGCGAAGACCCCGAGAAGAAATACCTATCCATGGGAGTCTACTATCAAGCTATCTCACATAGACCCACCCCGAGACTCGAACCAACGCTGCTAGAGATGAGATAAGAGTGATCTGCACACGTCGAAGTTAATCACGTCTTGTTCTTCTGATGTTCAATATACTATGTAATGCTCTTGTGGTAACTTTTCATGCACAAAGCTTTTATACGAACTACTGATGTATAAGGCAGAAATTTAAGAACAGATTACAAAATTCGTGACAATTTGTATAGGAGTATAAAAAACAAGTTAAAATGGGTCGTAGTTGCAATGATATGTATTGCTTATGTAAATCTAATTTTATGGCCAGTAACTAAAGGTCAGTATGTATGTATGTATGTATGTATGTATGTATGTATGTATGTATGTATGTATGTATAATTTGAAAATGTAATGTACTGAACTTGTTAGGACTAACAGAGAATTACTGAATGGTTTATATACGATTTTTATAGAAAATCTGACAGTAACAAAAACTCTTACCAGATTCTCCTGGTCTACTATTGTTCAACGTATAAACCTCAACTTCTACTTTTGTGCTATTGTTGACAACGTTCAAATCATTTTGAAATGCACTATTTCGTCTCAGGCCCACGAAGCTTGGTCCCTTGAAAATTTCCATAGCGACATTTTCGTAGTATTGGTTGTCCAAAACGGGTAGATGTCGTACCGAATCGTCCGTGGGGCTGTCTATTTTCCCATGAGGTTCAACGAGAATGTGGCCCGTGTCATAATTCATAAATCCACCTAGTTTGGGAGATGTCTCTTTTCTGGTTTTTCTTTCCATTTTTTGAGCAGCAGTCGGTAACCCTAAATCTTCATAATATGCATTATGTTTAGCGAGATGGCATAATTGGCAAATGGCGATGTTGTCAAATTCTTCGGAAACAAAAGGGTTGTTATCCCGATTGGAGTAATAATCGGCGTCGATTCTACTTTTCTGTGTTGGATCATTTGCAATCACTAAATCTCGATTACAAGAAAGGCCAGTCTTGAAACCTCCCAATTTCCTATTAGTATTCAAGTATAAGCCCCTGACAACATTTTCACAATTACCACTAAACTCTCCCTTGTTGTTGAAATCTACACTCCGATTTGTAGGGTGTTCAGAACTGGAAATGACGTCATATCTACCTTGAAAAGATTGGGATGTTTTTAGAGTATCATTTTTCTTCCCTTTTCTTATATCGTTATTCTCAGTTTTGTCAGGGAATATATATTTTCTATCAGCGTCCATACCTTCATGGACGTTTTCAATGAGTATTCCAGGAATTTCCATCGACTGACTTCTAAACTGTTTCAAACCTTTCTTCATTTTAGTTGAATTGCTAGACAAAGCAACAGTGGGGGGTACTTCCGATCTACTTTCTGACAATTCTTTAATATGCTCACCATCTGCCAGCACGTGCCCCAAGACATCGAATCCTACAGACGCTGCTACTTCGGTGTAACCTTTAATGTGAGTTTTGCACAACGATGACCCAATTCTTGGATGTTTGGCGGCCAGTTGGTACTCTAAGTACTCGTTGTGAGCATTCCGTTTTCTTACAAATTTTCGATGATATCTTGTGAAAGAAATGAGGAGAAAAACGACCATAAATATTACTAAGAACACGGTTGGAAACCAGCTATAAAATATGTTCTCCCCCGGTATTCCGCTAAATTTGTCCATATCTGTTGTCGTTTCTAACGTTTCACTGACAGTGGCGTTGAAAAGACTAACTTGTATTGAACCATTTGTTGTGTCAACCATCACCCCTGGGAATGTCATGGAGACAAACGAGTTTTAGTTGATCGAAGGTAATAACTGATAAGAAGCAGCACAGGTAACAGGTAAATTCCTCCCAGGTGACTAGTTAAATTACACTGTTTCACCTTAGTGATTATCTCGTACTATTGACAGCCGTTGGCCGTGTTGATACTAAATTTGATACAGCAGAATGTTGTCATTCTCCCGGAAGAAAAAAAACCCGCAAATATATCGATTCGGAAGTAAGCGTACATAAGAAGTAAATCCTTTAAACGAAAGCGCCAAACTGTTTTGTCATTAACTTTCAAGTTAGCATTTGCATTTTCGCCAAAGTGCCACTTCAATTCAACATCCTCATGTAAAATGAAATATGGCATATACATGTTTTTACAAAGCCCGAGAGTGTGTAATTAGAACAAGGTGCCGGTTCAAAGGTTATGGAAAGGAAGAATAATAAAGATCCCACAATCAGACAAGATATTCGATATGTGTTTGCAAAATAGATATGCCCTCACTGTCGACCAGACAAACAAAGACAAAATTGAAAACTTGCTAAAATTGCTAATCAGGTTTACGATATATGCAATACAAATCAGTAAAACTTTCTTTGCTCATAATCAGCATTATGTTGACAATTTAGCAAAATAAAAAATTTAAATGCTGCTATCTGACATAAGAACTCGGCTTACCTCAAGTGATTTCTCTATTTCAACGGAGTCCCTCAATGCCTTTAATTAGATAGGGAATTTATTACCTATAGAATGCAGATATACTCCCTGAATTTTATCACGGGTGAGGATTTTCCCATTGAACAAAAATGACGCAGAATAGGGCACGGCCACTATTGAATATTAACATAACACTTAAATATCCATCTCTTTATCATCTTAATCCACTCGGTAATCTCTTTATCATCTTAATCCACTCGGTAATCTCTTTATCATCTTAATCCACTCGGTAACACCGCAATTGAAATCAAAATCTTTAAAAGATGTTGCCTCTAGTTGCATAGGCATTAACATGTTCATTGTTTCTCATCTTAATTTATTTCGTCTGATCGATGTATGAATGAATATCGTTCTGCAATGAAAACCCTTTTCATAGTTCGCATGTATTGTCTTTTGGATACTTCTGATCCAAAAAAGATATTTGTTTTCAATAACATAAGCTCTACTGAAGTTTAACTTTTCTGAATTAGCACTATAATCGCTACCTTGCCAGATGTACTGTCTCATAAAGCTGTATTAGAATTGTAAGTCCATTAATGTCATAGCATACTTGGTCACACACAATTATTTTGATCAAATAAATATCTTTAATGATTCATATTAATTAGATTTATCGTGACCTTTTGCTAAGACAATATGACCTCGCAGGGCTAAATATCGACGAGAAAAAAAAAACGCTAAAAGTACACATTACTTCTAAATTGTCTGTATTTCAATTTGGATTTTTTTGTTGTTGCCCTTTTTACATTTAATTTCGAAATACCGTCGAAACTATGGGTTGGCCAGTAGTTCCACCAAACTTGTATTTAACGGCATTGTCTTTGGTTTAAAATCATACTTGTATCACCATTAACATCTTTCCAATAATAGTTCCTAACTTTAAAAATAATTTGCCTTTATTACATTGATCAGCCAAACTAAATGGTCGTATCAAGATGGAAAAAAAATAGGTGTAATTCGGCCATTTTTTGGTGTTCTGGATAGCCCGTATCATAAACGCGCATTTGTAAAACTTCTTATATGCATGGCTGAAACTTCGAAACGTTGCATATTACGGAGTCTATTGTGCCAATCAAATTTAGTTTCAGAACCATTCATGTAATGCAAAAGAAACTTGAGGCTAATGTAAGGTACGTTTTTTAAGCTTTCTTAAGCAATTTGTATGAAAATGTTCTGGTTTCCCATTTTAATTCGAGCATTGAACCACGCATGCTTAGTTAGAGACAATTGCCATGTTTCTGGCATTTTCTTTTAAATGTGGTTTTAACCAACTAACTAAATCATTCTTCCAAAATGATCTTTATGTCAACGTATCCAGGTTGGTACTTATGCACACCTCGATATTTTATCGTTAATCATTTTCATTCCTCCTTTAGAATATTCTGGAGTGCAGATTAGTCTTTATTTTATAATTCGATTGCCTTGCAATATTTAAAGAAAATGCACACAAAAACGACCCACAAACAAAAAAACAAAACAGCAAACAAACAAAATATACAAAAATCAACCAACAAAAGACCCACCCAACAATCAAACAGAAAATAAAAACAACAAACAAACAAAAATACCACAAATACATCTGATTATTTTTGTTCATAAATGTTTCTGACAGATTAGGCAAACCAAGAGTCAAGGGATTTATCTTAGATACAGCAAGGCTATTTATGACAGTAATTGTTTCCAAAGTTGTCATAACTCTTTGCGATAACGTATATGTGATTTATCATTTTGTTTTGATAGTTTAATTATATTTGTTCTTAACTTTGTTCTGAATTTAATGCCAAATAGTGTGATAAACATTCGTTATCACAGAGGCGTAGCTATGATATTTTGCGCCCGGGGACGAACTATAAAATTGGCGCCCCAGCGATCATGTAACCGATTTATTACCCTTGTTTACTTATTATAATGTAACGTTGTAAGCCTCATTTTGGCGCCCCTGTACCTTGGCGCCCGGGGACATATGTACCCCCCTGCACCCCCCCTAGATACGCCTCTGCGTTATCATGTCAAAGCTTATATCTGTTATTTTTCATTTTGTTTGCAAACCAAAGGGCTTAAGTCCCCCACCCCCCAAAAATATATAAAAATTCATCCTTATATTTAATGCGGCATCTGAAATAATAGAGGCATCCTCTGCATAATGGGATATGACATTATAAATCTATAATGTCTTATAATTTCTTTTATACCACTTATCTCGGGATTTAACCTAATTATATGTCCTGTAATCTCAGCACATATAATGAAAATGTATGGTGGTAAGGGATCACCTTGTCTGCAACCTTGTTCAACATAAAACCATCGTTAAACTTAACTGTTCACAGTTTCACGTGATTTAAATATTCTTGTAAAATGTTTAAATCCATTTTTTGGTGACGCAACGTTTATAAATAGTATTTCAAAAAGACATAAGTCTCCAATTCTTTAGTAATGAGATATATCTTTGTTGCCGCTATTGGAATATTAGTTAAAATTCCATCTTTTGAGTTGATTTGATAGTTATTGAAAATTTAATAACGATAGAGTACGTAATCATTTATTAACGAAATTGTTCATGATTGTTAAGTAAAGAATACTCTTCTTTCATCATATGTGGTAGAAGTTTTGAAGAAGGTTTCTTATATCCTAATATTTCAAAAATATTGTATTGCCTCTTTTAGCTCCTCTGCTCAATTTGCTTTGGCTCTAAATTTAGCCCTATGAAATATTGTATTTCTAATTCCTCACACCAATTTCAACCCTCTCTAACATTCTATCTCTAATTCCTCTAAGTTTATATTTATATTAGTCCAATTGATTTGAGGTTCAACCATGGTCTACCTCAAATTTATTTAGTTCATCAATTCAATTTCTTTCTCTTATGTTGGTTACTTTTTCTTGGATGCATAAGAAGTTTAAATTCTTCGTTCCATCAAAATAATTTGGTGAAAGATTTGGTCATCAATTATTAAACGTATTTCTGATATAGGTGTCCGTACATATTTCTGTATTAAAGTGTAATGTCATGCATCATTACTGACTTTATCAACGTCATATACCAGTAAGTAATCAGAAACAAAGAACACATATAATCTCTCCTGCTTAGGTGGATTAATGCGTCTCTGAGTTAAATCCTCCCCCATATATAATTATCTCTAGATATCGTTTAATTCTCTATGACACGACGAGGCAGCCAACCTGGGTTGGCCTGAACTGGTAGCAAGCCTGCTACATTTAGGGTTGGCCTGAACTGATATCAAGCTAACTACCTTTATGATTAGCTTGAACTGGTATCAAACCTATTACCTGTATGATTGGCTTTAAATGTTATCAAACGTACCACATTAAGAATTGGCCATGAACTGGTATCAAACCTGCTACATTTTGGATTGGCCTAAAATGGTATCAAACCTACTACCTTTATGGTTGGCCCTGAACAGCTATCAAACCTGCTACATTTAGGACTGGCTTGAAATGGTATCAAACTTGCTACCTTTAGGATTGGCTTGAAATGGTATCAAACCTGCTACCTTTAGGATTGGCTTGAAATGGTATCAAACCTGCTACCTTTAGGTTTGGCCTGAACTGGTACCAAACCTACTACGTTTAGGGTTGGATTGAAACTTGTATCAAACCTACTACCTTTAGGGTTGGCTTGAACTTTCATCAAACCTACTACCTTTAAGGTTGACTTGAAATGGTATCAAACCAACTACCTTTTGGATTGGCTTGAAATTGTATCAAACTTGCTACCTTTAGGATTGGCTTGAAATATTATCAAACCTACTACCTTTAGGGTTGGCTTGAAATGGTATCAAACCAACTACCTTTTGGATTGGCTTGAAATTGTATCAAACCTGCTACCATTAGGATTGGCTTGAAATATTATCAAACCTACTACCTTTAGGGTTGGCTTGAAATGGTATCAAACCAACTACCTTTAGGTTTTGCCTAAACTGATATGAAACCTACTACCTTTATGAGTCCAATGTTCAACCAAAATTAGGCTGCTGTTGCTCATATTGATCTGCGTTCATTTTTTTTAAGTCGTAAAACAACTGGTCCAAAATTATTAAAAGAATAAAACCAATGTTTTGAAAACCTTGAATGGAACTTAAGTTAAAAATGAAGAAATTAAGTGGGACACAAAATAACTAACCTCTCTTTAAAAAAACCAAATAGCTAAACATGGCATGAAAATATAAATATGCATATGTTTATTAAGAGAATCAGTTAAATTTGGAACATCATAGAGCTTATCACATCCTTTGTTTTCATTAAGTGGAAAGATTTATGACAAATTGACTTAAACAAAGTCATTTTTCAATTAGAAATAAAAATACCAAATTATATCTGATAAACTTTTCAACTGGATATGTGTTTTTATTAGTAAAAACAATTTATAAATGTTTTACTGTACCCAATGGGAAAAAAACACACAGACACACAGAAGATGTGAAGATTCATATTTTTTATATGACATCTTAAAATATCAGTATGCTATTCTGATTGATCCAAATAAGTCAATGAAATTCCTGTGCCGCATTCGCTTTACTGATTGGTTGCGATTCCTTACCCATCTTCTGGAACTTCTGTTTTTGCTATTGCTATCAACATTTCGGCTGTCATTTTTTAATTTATTGCCAAAACACGATTGGTGAAGAAGAGTCACGTCTGTCTGAATATGGCCAATTTTCCCCACAGTCGTACATTAATTACATCATGTATAAGCCTTTCGTGTTCATAAAACTGGCTTTAAATTCCAAACCAAGAAAACATAGATAAAACTAAGGGACCTGGTCAAGTGGTAGCTGGCATGGGGAGATGGGTGCTCAGTATAACTGTAGTATGGAATTCGTCCTATTTGTATGAGTGGTTTAAATGTTAACTTATAGGCGTAAGTAGACTCACCTCTGTCTACAGAAGAATGTGGATATATGGTCTTCCAATATTCTCCAACCACGGCATGTTTAAGCGGTAAAATAGCACAAACAAGTTAATGTTTCAAATTATGTAATGCAATTCTTACTCTAAATAAGATTTTTCAAACTTTACTGTAGTCTACTTTTCCAAATCGTATAATACAAATATCTGGTCACTACTACATTACTGTAAATCTTTAATTCAGGCATTCATAATCATCCCTTGACATGAATATCCAACAACTGGAATGATGGAGTGTTGAAACTGATGCAATTCTGCTATATCTGTCAAAGAACTCTAGTTAAACTATGGACATTGTACTGAATTTGCATAGTGCTGAAACATTATGTTGTCTGAGTCAAAAAGTCTATTTATCTGGAAGAAGAGTTTCTCGTTGGATTATAATAGGAACAAATCTAATAAATTTGAATGGTTAAAGATATGTAATGAACTTCAACAAGAGGCATTCAAGAAATTAATATTTGAGTCAGAATGAAAACAAATTAGTTCTTCTTCTTTTTCTCCTATTTCCATTAAAATAAAAACTGTGATAAACGTAATATCATAAAGGCAATAGCTTAATATCGAACTTAAAAAAACTTGTATATCACCACTATTGTCGAACTTGCACATCCCAGTTAATTGAAGAAATAAAATGATCTGGTCCAATCTCTTTCTTCATCAAGATAATGAAATATAGACATTTAAACCTCTTTCTAATTTTTTAAAATTAATTTTTCACAATAAATTCACTCAGCAATTTTGATTTAATTTCACTGATAATATAAATCATACTGTAATGAATATTGACGTTATTTCTATGGAAACAAGATATTTTTTGTCACACAAGATCAAGCATGCCCGCCTCACTCCCGGCTGATTTCACCTTTAAACAAAAGCTTGGCTTACATCTGTAAAATTGAATGGCTTGCCACTACTTATTTGCCCCCAACCGCAATCCTACGGAAACATTTATATGGGTGCACTTGAGTTCTGTCAGTCATGTAAACTGAATATTTTCTTTTTCATATAGAGATGGACTGAGGGATGTATGGATATACGGAGGATAGCACGTGTTCTTTGATTTTTTATTAAAGTCTGATGAAAATAAAAGTATTGAAAACACTGATGCCTTGAAGGGATGAAGCGACGCCAATTTACATATGGTCAAATGAGAAAACAACTCCAGAGTTCGTCTTCAGTTTTACGTTAAAGGGAGAAAACTACGATATGGTAAAGGTGATTTGAATTTGAGTTGCCCCCATTGATTTAGAAAGTGATATGAAAGGCCAGTGTGTCTCCCTACTACATTATACATTTCGTTAAGATTGCATTTTTTAAATTACTATTACTAGTAAAAGAAACATTATTTAGTAGAAATGAAATCATTCCAAGGTAAAAATGAATAGATGAACTAAAGAATTATAATCTGGAAGAATATAAAGCATTAGTTTCACATCTTAAAGTGTGTATATGCACGAGAGAGAGAGAGAGAGAGAGAGAGAGAGAGAGAGAGAGAGAGAGAGAGAGAGAGAGAGATCTGGAATCGTTTTGATGCATCAAATTAGTAAACTAGTAAGGTAATATTATTTGCCAAATATAGTTAAATTCTGTCAATTCAGATATTTTTGAAAATTTGTGGAAGTAACAAGGGAGTCAAAAATTAGTTCCCAAGTCAATGCTGTAAATCTCCTTAAAACATTGCTATAGTAAATAAAAAATTTAAAATTTAATGGCATGTGATACTTTCACTGAGTTAATCTTTTACTTCACAGGCTAGTGATTGTAGGCAGACTCAAGAAATTAAGGCAAACAAAAATGGAGATTATACATCTAAATGTTTAGACTCATTTATTACAAAATAAAACTTGGTATCTCTAGCACAGCATATTTGTGCTAATAAAATGTCAAATGTTAATAATGATAATGCAGAACGATAGATGAATAAGTTAAATTCTATATGAATTTTAATGAAATTGTTCCATTCTTCTGACATTGTTTGCATTGTATTCTATACCTGAAACAAAGGAGACCATGCTTCACACAGCAAACTAAAGGAAGTTGGATTGTACATCTGTAACTGTGCATCCTTTTGAATAGAGTTTAGACTGACTACGGGCAACTGTGTATTGACCGAGTCAATGAACTCACAGTCCAGCCAATATTTGTCCACTGTCAAATATAATGCATTTTGTGCCTATTCACAATCATCTTTGCATATTCATAAGTTGATTGTTTACAGTTTTGAGTTTCTGTTTTTATTGATATTGATTAGGTCAGTATAAGTCACGTGATTTATTCATGAAAGATAGCTTTTATGAATGAAGTAGGGCACGAGAAACACATCGATTCTTGAATAATGAACGCTCATCAATGAGTGGACGCGCATCGAAATGAGCGTGGAATGGAATCTAATCGAAATAACGAGTCAACAATAGGTAATTAAATTATTTTACTATATGTAAAGTTGATCATTTTGATTTTTCTGCTTTAATTAATATTAATACACACACATACACACACTTTCTTATCTAATTAATAGCTAATATAGTTAATATAGCTAATCTCTCTCTCTCTCTCTCTCTCTCTCTCTCATTGTCGACATTCTTCTCATGAAAGACAACCCCGGTGGCCTAGTGCTTACTGCTTTTTTCCAATACAATATCGATATTGTAGGAGGCACATCAGTTATATTTTGTGTGCTATCACCAGCGTGTCCGCGGGCTTCCACTACTCCAACGGAAAAAGCTGTGCGTTTGTGCGCGGAGATACCGGTAACTCATCCCTTTTGCGAGCCAGTGGGTCGTGATGAGGTCCAGCTGGTTCGGTCTGGATGAAGTTGGTCACTCGCGTCGTCTTTCCTCTGCCGTTGATGTAGGCAAATTGGTGCGTGTCTATTAAGCCATTGGCACTTAGGGCTTTTTAGCCAGGCACATCTTTCCGGCTAGGACAGCTTCCAGCTTTTGCGTGTAAGAGGCTATCTCAATGAGAGCCATGTGCTTTTTCTCTATCATCGGACACCGTCCCAGCTTCAGACAATATTCGAACTGCCGAAGGTGCTGACATGGCCTTCGAGAACGAGGCTGTCGAAGTAGATGGGATTCTTTGTCCATCATGATTCCACTCTCTCCATAATGAGTTTGATGTAGACGATGTAGATTGCGACCCGCACAACTACTGTGGGAAACTTGTGCAGCATACTGATGAGTCTGATGTTCGCGTCTTCTAACACTGACGGCGGAAGTTGTGAATGAGTTGCGGCTGCGATCTGTTGTAGTACCTAATGATGTGCCCCAGTGGCGCCTTATCATAACCAGCCAGAGAGTTGGTCTCGCAGGGGGTGTACTCAAAGAAGTCCGGGGCAGTAACCACCGTACGGTTATTTGATAGATCCCAATATAACAAAACCGCTTAAATATATGTATTATACTAAAGGGCGCAATATTGTAGTATTATGTTTTTCTTTCTTTCAAAAGGTAAGTCCAAAATTGAATATTGAGGAATATATATTCCATTACATCTGAGCATGCATGCCAATCTCAACGTTTACACTTAAATGTAGGTGTTAAATTTATGTTTAATTCATTCTTTTCATTTCTTTTAAACACATTTATTGAGTGGAAACAATTTTTTTACAAAATAGTTTGATTGTCATTCTATTATCAAAGCACTAAAATATAACATTACTTTAATTTGTTTACGCCTATACGCAAGTCAGTATTATCTGTACATCCGTATGTTTGTAATGCTGAATATCTCGCAAAAATGTTTTGCGCTAAATACAGTCAGTGTGTGCTGAAATCAAATCCTTGACCCCACCCCACCCACCTCTCTCTCTCTCTCTCTCTCTCTCTCTCTCTCTCTCTCTCTCTCTCTCTGAGTGTTTTGATACATGATTTATTGATATATGCAGGTGAAGAAAACTTTTGGTATAATAAAATTAATATGTTGCATTGTGATTTATTCTTCTAATCATCTAAATTCAAATGTTGAAGAAATACGATTGGGATTCTACTTGTTTGTTTTACATATACTTAAGTATATATTTTTTTCCAGATATTTCTCGTAGCTGAAACAATGATATCACAGGTGAAAGAGAATTTTGAGGAGGTGGTTACTGTCACATTACTTCTTAAAGCTGATTCACAAATTCAGTGCGTCCTGGCTAAGAAGTCTGAAATCGGCATAATGATATGCAGAAAGAAACGTCAAAGGTGTCCAATACCAAGGGGAAAAAAAGCCTTTGAAATAATGTCAGATTGAAAGATTGGATTTAGTAGAGGCAAAAGGGCCTGATGATAAGGAACCCTATTTTGCAGGAGTCACATATTTACGAGGTGATCAAGTGATGCTTGCAGATTTTGAAAACTAATGAGTTCTTCTAATGAATTCCTCGCACCAATACATCGTCAGCTTTACGCTAGCAGACAAGCCATGGGAAATATTTGTAGAGAATCAGCATGAGATGGCCGTCTGTTTACCATTTCATAAAACTGCAGTTCATGTATTTGACAAGTGGATCCATCAAACCCACCAGGATGGTTAAACCAGATTTGAATGTCAGGGAGTTGCTTCAGCAGGGAAAGCAAAGATAGTTATATCTTGTAACTGTAATGATAAAGGTAAACGATACTGGTGCCTTGTCAATAGTACAGGAAAAGATGAGATATGTCATCAATTTGACTGTCAATGTAGACCCTCGACTACATATATCACCGTTAATTCATCTTGTACCAATGTGTACCTTATTGTGTTTCTGGCCAATTCCCTGTACTGTTTTGATATGGATGGTAAGAGGATGTATATATACAATATTGACAGTCTCAAAGGTCCTAAAGGTGTTGCTACGGACAAAGGTCCTAAAGGTGTTGCTACGGACAAGGATGGTAACGTGTATGTGCTGGGATGGTCGTCTCACAATATTCATCAGCTGATACCGGATGGTACTCCCATTAATATTATTACCGATGGAATTTCTAGTCTGGTTCCCTGCTTAGTTTGCTCCCATGCGTTGCAGTATAGTGGAGTGCAACGCATGGTTGCATGCTCAGCGGGTAACCAGACTATAGTGTTACTCGGTATCCAATTGCTATTTATTTCAACAACATCCTTGACAGGTTTCTTATAACTAATAACACTGTTTCCGATTCTAAAAATTTCTTTGCGTTCATATTGAAGTAATAGCAAACCATGTGATTTCATTAATGTTATAGGTAAGTAGATGTACAAAAATATTACCAATAGTTTTGGAGATGTGCACATTATGAAGTGTATATTGAAGTTGTAAAAATTAAAAAGACTGTATAAGGATAGTAAACACTGTTAGGTGATGTACAAATTATGAAGTCTGCATATATATGTTACACATGGTTAGAAGCTATATAAATTATGAAGCGTTTATATGAAATACACATGGTTAGGTGCAGTCCCGGATTACCCATTAGGCAGAGTAGGCAACTGCCTATGGGCCCCGCAACTTTTATGGGCCCCATCAGGGGCACCCATGAGACCGTGACCGTGGGTCTGGGGCCCCAAAAGTTTGACTGCCTATGGGCCTCCACGGTGCTTAATCCGGCGCTGGTTAGGTGATTATATATATATATATATATATATATATATATATATATATATATATATATATATATATATATATATAGATTGTAGGCGCTGTGTGCAGATGTCCAAATTACGAGGAGTATATACATAGTACATACTGCAGGTTTCAATTATATGTGACTTTGTTGTTTATTACATAGTTTCTACACTTTAAATACAGTGTTTCAGTTTTCAGTTTTATTCTTTATGTGTTGACACGTTTAAAAATCACTTACATGGAATTTTGGTCTAAATAAGCCAATTAACTCCTCCCACAACTTTCTCATTATTGACTGGCTGTAACCATGGGAATAGCCATGTTACCGCCTTCTGGCTAAAACGTATATGTATAACAATGTTAACTACATAATAAAATCAATTAATTTTCGAAAATATAGATCTTGAATAACTGGACAAGCCAATTATACATTATTTATGGGGAGGAAAATTGACCTGTTTACCCAAATATTACTTGTACAAAATCAAGGAACGGGGAGAGATAGAAATTCCAAATTTATATTAAACAAAAATAACAAACATATTAAACATAACTTTTAAAAAAATAAAGGTGAACCCAGTCTTTGCATGGGAAGCTCCATACATTAACTGGTTTGACTTCACCATATTTCCTGATTCTAGGTAAATCAGTATGGATGATATTAAATCAGTATGGATGGTATTAAATCAGTATGGATGGTATTAAATCAGTATGGATGGTATTAAATCAGTATTAAATCAGTATGGATGGTATTAAATCAGTATGTATGGTATTAAATCAGTATGGATGGTATTAAATCAGTATTAAATCAGTATGGATGGTATTAAATCAGTATGGATGGTATTAAATCAGTATGGATGGTATTAAAATAGATGCATACAATCATCTAAAATGATTCTGTCATGAACAGAGTTTGAGAAATAAAATTCAAATATAATGCTTAACCGTAGAAAGTGAAGCCTGAAAATATGTCAGAGTAACCTACTTACGTGACTTTATTTTGGTCATGAGCTAACCACATAAGCTAACCTAAGTCAGTATAATGTGACGTGTAGGTCACAGCAGTATTCTTTGATTGTGGTATTATTAAGAATGTATGCGTTTCATATTGTTTGATTATTCTAACAGAAACATCGATTGATAAATATCCTCAAACACACAATTGTGCTAAAGTCAAGAAAGTATGAATATAAGTGACAGTGACCCACATTTATATGTTAATATAAAAACAATAACTTCCATTTTGTTATGAATAGTCACATTATATTAACCATTCTTA
The DNA here is from genome assembly GCA_030141615.1 of Unio pictorum. Taxonomy (NCBI): domain Eukaryota; kingdom Metazoa; phylum Mollusca; class Bivalvia; order Unionida; family Unionidae; genus Unio; species Unio pictorum. Next base: position 2,426,518 of record JARLTB010000261.1, on the reverse strand, counting down.
CATTTTTGAGTCACCACACACGGCAGATACACATATAGATGGAAATATAATAGAGATAGTTATAGAAAAACTACGAGATGCATTCATATATGTTGTAATGTTCATGTTTACAAGGAAAAGAAGCAAATAAACACAACACATCACATCTCTCTCTTTCTGATGTATTCATAGGAGATTCGTTGAATAATAATCGTACTAACCGCGTCTAAACGTATTTGACCATATCTATTCATGATAAAGTTACATGTCAGCAAATATCGTTTCATGTTAGATTTGTATGAATATAGCAACGGAATTACTGGCATTTGTGAGAGATATTTTCTTTTGGACAAACAACAAATTGATTAATCTATATATTATAACAACCTTGAGTGTGAACAATTTAATCAAAAGATCGTTTGCGTGATTATGTGGGTGAGTGGGGATGGACAAAGCTCTATTACGTTGATGCATATGAATCTAAAACGTTTACCACATCATCCATAATGTTGTTTTTTTTTTTGGGGGGGGGGCTAAAAAATATTCAAGTTTTCAATAAAGATTGCACAAGTGGACAGAAGAGAAAATTATGTTAATTCTGCTATAACCTTTAAAACATCACAACATCTACTTAAATGATGAGAAAAAGGTAGGCCTAGAATAAACATTTAAAAATTGTGGGCTAAGTTCGAAGATGACCATGACATCATTAAAGCTTTGGTCTCTGTGAGTACGTGAGTGGCTGATCAAGCAAATTTGTCCTTGAACTGTCTATGAAATATATGTGAAAGGATATGCCGCTGTGTTTGCTTGAATAATAGAGGACGTGCTGCGGTTAATGAGATTTACGTTGCTCGCGCTTCTGCTCTATCTCTGCAATTCTTCTCCATTCAAAGTCTATAGCTCCAGTACGGACCAGACTCCGCCAAGTGGAGCGTTTCTGTGTGAGATCTTCGCAAGACACGTGGTCAATCTTTAAGTGTTTCATGGATGACTTGAGAGAATCTTTACATAATTTATTCTGACCACCCTGAGATCGCGTTGCCTTCATAGCTTGCCGTAGAAGATCTTGTGTAGTCAGTCGCTCGTACGACATCCTGGTGAAATGACCTGTCCTTCTCAACTGCAATTTCATCAACAGATTGTGGATGCTTGGAATGCCTGTCCATCTGACAACCTCAGTGTCTGGAACTCTTCCTTCCATCTTATCCTCATGAGCTTCCTCTAATAGCCCATGGGGAAATGGCTGAGATTGTTGTCATGGCGTCTGTACACCGTCCAGGTTTCACAAGCATACATCAGGCTTGTATGAGATAGGTGAACCTATCCAATGACCACTGACTTGTCCACTTGGCCATTTACTCGGATGGTAGTCTCTAAAATTCTAATCAAGGAACAGAGAGGCTACTGTAATATGCTTTGATTTTATCTAAAATGTTGCAGAGATTTTTAAACTATGATTTGGTTTTGTTTTAATGATTGGTTGTTAGTGGGGAGGTCACGGGAAGCTAGGGATATTTTCTGGGGTAGTTAAAATTTTTGGGCGAATCTATTGATGTGGAAACTTACATCAACATATAATATTTGATGAGTGCGTGTCTGCATGACATGTTTCATGTAAGTAAGGTACCTGCGCAGCTGATAAATCATTCTTTACCTGTTTAATATCAAAATTTATATTGACAAAAATTAATATACAATTCCAGATGATTCAGCATAAAGTTTAAACTGAAAATGAAGGGGAAACGGTTTTAATTTAGTTGCATGCCAACTTCGAAACTTACCTAGTAAAACATTTACAAATGTTGCAAATAACAAACTAAGCAACAAACTATAAATTGATACTGGCAATCTCTAAGTTAAAATGAATTGATAATGAAAATCGTTGTTTGTGGTAAAATGAATCGATAATGACAATCGCTGTCTGTGGTAAAATGAATCGATAATGACCATCGCTGTCTGTGGTAAAATGAATGGATGATGACAATCGCTGTCTGGTGAAATGAATCGATGAGGGCAATCGCTGTCTGTGGTAAAATGAATCGATAATGACAATCGCTGTCTGTGGTAAAATGAATTGATAATGACAGTCGCTGATCGATAATAACAATCGCTATATGTGGTAAAATGAATCGATAATGACAATCATTGTATGTGTTATAATGAAGGCAAAATTTCATCTTGAAGATATTAATCAATACATTGTTGTACATTCTGTTTTCTTTCTTACCTTGATCCAGAAATGATGGTTACGAAAATGTTTTAAAAGTATGCACGAGCTTATATCATCATACAAGAAAAAGAAAAAAATTTGTAAGATGTGAAACATGAGACGCCTTCAAAAATGCATAAAGGCACCACCCACCACCACCATCAAAACACTAGAAATGACATAGAGATTGATCTAGCGTCGTTGCCATAAACACACTTTTTTGATGCCTGGAAAATAAGCTAACAACTTCATTTGAACCTTTAAGCTGAACTTTAAAAATGCTTATGGGTAGTTTACACAACGTAATTCCTTAAAAATTAAACATCGAGATTATTTTTTCATGAAGCATTGTCTAATGCATTTCTACATTTGCAGAAGCAACAACATCCGCTTGAACGAGAAAGGTTAGTGGGCAATAAATAATATAAATGCAAATAGTGTATAAAAAGAATGAACATCGACAATGGAAATTCAAGTGTCTGATACTAATTTTAAACTTTGGTTTACGTCAAAGGTATTCCAGCCTAGACAATGTGTATTGAATGAACCAATAATCAGCATACACAAAAGAGATATAAAAGTAGAAAAGGGTGCTTAAAATGACGTTTTTATTTAAATTAAAAAAATGTGGTATTTATAAATTTAGACTAAAATTATAATTCCAGTTTTTCCTAAATATTATGTCGCTGATTATTTCTCTTTCTCACTCTCTGCAACATACACGCACGCACACACACACAAACACGTGCGCTTTTAAAAGAAGAAAACTATACTAGCATTGCACATATGTTTCCATCTGATAGATAGATAGATAGATAGATAGATAGATAGATAGATAGATAGATAGATAGATAGATAGATAGATAGATAGATGGATGGATGGATGGATGGATGGATGGATGGATGGATGGATGGATGGATGGATTGATAGTTTAGATACTGATTTTTCAACTTATTTATCTCTCACCTATGCTTGATATACAATTCATCAATATAAGGAAATTGTAACCCCAATCTTTTGGTATATACCTAGGGATTCACTGAATTTTGAATTTATTTAGTCATTTGATACTACTACTACTAGCAGCAGTAGTGGTGGTAGTAGTAGTAGCTCTGACTGACATAATGTTATAAATTATGAACTCGTCAGCTAAGGTACAAATTCTATTACTTTCTATTTTTCTGAACGAGTAGGAATGATTGGAGTCATTAACCACGACCTTGGAAACTTTATTTCATAAATTGTTTTGCCTTCATTGAACACGTATTGTGTTTACCAGTTAGAGTCAGACATGTGTTGAATGAAGACAATGACACTGTGTAACATAAACTGTTCACACAGTTCTAATCGAGTTTTCTTAAATCACGTTGGATTCTTTAAGAACAGCGCGTTTACCTCTGGACGACACTTAACACAAAAAGGAACGAACCATCACAACCATTCTTGAAAGATTCATAAGGTTTCTATTTATTTCATTATAAGAATTTTTAAAATTAATTCTATAGAAATGTCTGAAGAACATCCGGATGATATTCAACAAAGAGAGGAGCCCAGTTGTCCAATTTGCCTGGGTAAATTTAAAATACCAAGAGACCTACCTTGCCTTCATTCTTTTTGCCAAAGATGTCTGGAGGATTTTATTTCATCCAAAGCTGTAAATGGGAAGGAACTGAAACAGTTTGAATGTCCAATATGCAGAGCCGTTGTTCCCATTCCCAGGAAAGGGAAAGCTTCAAAACTGTGGGCTCATCTTTTTCCAATTAATTCTATTTTACAATTTAAGGGAGGCAAAGAGAATGCGGAGGTGGGTAGATCTTGTGACTGTTGTCTCTCTGATGGCGTTTCTGTCACTGCTAGCGGATTTTGTGGAGTTTGTGAGGAGGCAATGTGTTCATCTTGTCTAACGTTTCACCAAAAACAAAAGGCGACAAAGGACCACTCCATCGTAACCATGGAAGAGCTGACAAACAACCCAAGGAACTTTCTCAGAGTTGACAAGAATTTTCGCTGCCAAGAGCACGAGGAAGAAGACATAAAGTTTTACTGCAAAGACCATAAAATTGCCTGCTGTGGAAATTGTTGTATCTATCATCATAGAAACTGTGGTCAGGTTTTAGATTTGAAGAAAGATGCAACCAGTCTTCTACTGGAAGTCAAACCTCTCCGAATAATTGAAGAGATGAATAAACTTGAAACTCACCTGCTGTACATAAAGAAAGCGAATGATTCAAACATCGTCAGTCTTGAATCGCAAGTGCAAGAAATGACCAATAAAATAAACGAAATCAGAAAGCAACTCAATGATCTTCTCGATGATTTAGAAAATAAAGTTAAATCAGAAGGAAGTCAACTGTATCAACAAGAAGTAATTCAAAAGCAAAAGGAAAACCGCGAATTCCAGCCACTGCTGAATGCTGTGCGAAACTCACATGTGACATTGGAGACGTTTGTGAAACACGGAAGCGATATGCAGGTATGTTTGTAATCATAATTCATATAACATACAATTAAAAGTTATATTTTCATAATGAGATATGTGCTTGCATTACCGCGATCAACTGCGAATCTTCGGATTTATTTAATAGATGTGCGTCTTTGATATAGTCTTCGGATTTAATTAATAGATGTGCGTCTTTGAGATGCTGCTTCTAAATATGTATAAATATATATGTAAACAAAACTTGAGCAGTTCAGTATTCATGTTAGTCGAAGAAAAACAAAACATGTTGCATAAATGTACTTTGTACAGGTCGATTAGAGATCAGCAGAGTGCCCGAGTAGCCTGCGACGCAGTTATATTATTCGTGCTGTCTGATTAATATTGGTTAGGCTAAAGCACTCTGCTCTCTGCAACGATTACCAGATTAACGTAGCTGTGCCGTACAACACCAAACAAAACGAAACTGCACGGGTCGATTGTGCATTTATATGTACTTCGTGTAAAGACAAGTCAAAAGTAACTTGGTTCTTTGTGCTTTCGGTTGAACATTTTGTTTTGCAACTCGAATACTTGGAGTGCTCGTACAATTCAAATGTGCCATTAGATCGATTTATTTTTTATATTATATGACAGGTAATATTAATATTGAAATTAATACCCTTTACTTTCCTTTACAAAACGGGAATTATTAATACTTTTTGTCGCTTTTGACATATATCACTAATGATTAAATGAGTAGAAACGTCATCATTGGTCTAACGGCCTAGAATCAGCAGCACACAGTTTCAAGAATGTGTGTATATATATATATATATATATATATATATATATATATATATATATATATATATATATATATGCGTATTATTGCGCCATGGGGGGAATCACAGTTTGATAAACCAGTAATATATATATAGACGTTCCAGCAAGGGCAAACCTTGTTTACAACAAGACTCTGTGCTTTTGACTATCTCATACAAAACCGACAAACAATGCAAACAAAAAACGAAACAAAACAAAAACTGATATGAATCTGTCTAATTTTAAAGTATGGTTTGACAATGCTCGATGTCGCGCCTAATTGGTTTCAACGCAAACAATAATAATGGCAACCTTGATGGTATTGGTATACAAAATAACGGACCTCCGTAAATCCCATCTCGGGTACAATCGGTACAATTAGGCGCGACAACGAACATTTTCCAATACGTTTGTAATTTGTATGCTCTTTGTGTTTATAGTTTGTTTAGTCTGTTTAGTATTTGCCTTTGCCAAAGACTAACAAATATTTAAAGTGCTGAGGATCGTATAATCTACTTTTGCACTGCTCATTGTAAACTTATTGTGTGTGTGTGTGTGTGTGTGTGTGTGTGTGTGTAAGCTTGCTTATGCTGCTACGCTGGAAATTTCGAGCTTTCTTTCCTTCTTTTTTAAGTGCAGGTGATTGCAAGCTTAAATTTCGATAGGGACTCAACTGTCAATTGATTCTGATTATACAACCACGTCTCATTGTGTACATTTGAATTTAAGTGACAATTAGTGTTAATTAATTTTTCTTTTTCACCACATGTATTTTGAAGCACAAATTTCCTTACAAAATATATTGACACATTCATTCTATTATCAAGGTACAAAAATACGATGTCACGCAAATTATTTCATTTATTCCTTCGTGCAAGGAAGATTTCTATAGCCTAGAGTCTGCGTGCATATTTTTATAATGATGAATATATTTTAGGTAATTTCGTCCATTTACGAATAGGCTCAGTGGATAGTGATACGAGACTCAGGCTGCCCCTTGTTCCTTTTTGCTATTTGATCTCAATATTCATCTTGCTCTCTCCATATAGTCATCTTGTTCTCTCTCCATGCAGTCATATCTCTCTCTCTCTCTCTCTCTCTCTCTCTCTCTCTCCAATGATTCATTTACGTTATTTAAGCTAATATAAATCAGTTAAATTTATTACCGTAATAAAGAAAATTCAATTGATTGTATAGAAGAACGTGAGAGAAACTTAGAAAAGATTGTGAACATGTTATTTTTTCTTTCTACTCATAAGTATCTTTTTTCAGATTTTTCTCGTGGCTGACAGAATGATATCGCATGTAGAGTTATACTACGAACAGATTAAAGAGAAGTTTGATAAGACGGAGACTGTCACATTGAATATTGAAGTTGATGAACAAATCCAGAAAGTCCTGGCCCAGACCTCTGATTTGGCGAGGTTGATATGTAGAAAGAAACGTGAAAGTTTTTATATATCAAGAGAGGAAAAGCCTCTTAGAGACCATCAAGTTGAGATGGGGGGAGTTGTGAAGATAAAAGGGTCTGATAATCTTCGTCCCTATTATACAGGGTCTACATATTTACCAGGGGATAGCGTGATGCTGGCAGAATTTAACAACAAGAGAGTTGTTCTTCTTAATTCTTCGTACCAATACATCGCCAGCTTTACACTAGCAGACAAGCCATGGGACATATGTGTTGTGGATCAACATGAGGTGGCCGTCTGTTTACCATTTCAGAAAACACTACAGTTCCTGTCTGTGACAAACGGATCCATCAAACCCACCAAAAAGGTTCAAACCAAATATGCATGTCGGGGTATCGCTTCCGCAGGCAACGGAAAAATAGTTGGATCTGGTCACTGTAATGATAAAGGTAAACACTATTGGAGTCTGATCACCAGTACGGGAAAAGAGGAGATATGTCATCAATTTGACTGTCAATGTAGACCCTCAACTACATATATAAATGTCAATTCATCTTGTACCAATGTGTACCTTACTGTGTTTTTGGCCAATTCCCTGTACTGTTTTGATATGGATGGTAAGAGGATGTATATCTACAGTATTGACAGTCTCAAGGGTCCTAAAGGTGTTGCTACGGACAAGGATGGTAACGTGTATGTGGTGGGATGGTCGTCTCACAATATTCATCAGCTGACACCAGACGGCGCTCCCATTAGAATTGTCTCCGATGGTATTTCTCGGGGTCCATTAGCCATTTGTTTTAACAAAAGCCTTGACAGGTTTCTTATGACTAATGATACTGCTTCCGATGCTATAAATCTCTACGTGTTTAGACTGAAGTAATAGCTAAGTCAGATGTGATTCTCATCCACAACACTTTGTAGATTGAGATTGATATTATGCTGACATTCGGATCATATAGTTCCATATGCAAGAAGTCATATTTCACACGAGCAAGAAAAAAACCCAGGTAGATTTCTTTGAAGTTATAAGTTAGTAGATGTACACAATTATGAAGTGTGCATACAAATATTACCAATTGTTTCGAGATGTAAACATTATAAAAAGTATAACGGTAGCACACGCGGCTAGGTGATGTACAAAACATAACGGGTGTATATAGATAGTCAACAGAAAAAAGTCATCACTGAATCATTAATAAACTGTTTGAAATAACAACAGCAGTGTTTTTAACTTGTACAAAGAGCCTTCCTTCCCATATATACATAATTTACCACAATGCGACTTTGGATGAAAATAGGCCAAGAAGGAGAAGAAGTAGATAGTACGCGTGTTTTGGTTTGTTTTGTTTTTTTAGGGTTTAACGCCATTTTTCAGCACACGATGGCAGCCAGTATTATTGGTGGAGGAAGAACCCGGGGAAAAAAAACCGGAAAGAACCACCGACCCACGAGAAGCTACTGGCAAACTTTCTCGCATAACTACATTAGCCGAATCTTAGACTCGAACCAACGCAGATAGAGGTGAGACGGCAGTGATCCGTAACGGACTGCGCTTTAGACCACTCGGCTACTCGGGGCCCCTCGCGTGTTTTGGAGATGTACTAATTATGAAGAGTATAAAGAAAGTGTATACATGTACTGCATGATTCAGTGATATGTGACACTATTATTTATTACATAGTTGCTACGCTTTACAGTGTTTGCTTTTTGTAATTATTTTTTTATATGTTAACACGTTTAAATATCGCTTTCTGCGAATCTGATTGCTCAAAATAAACCCATGAATTCCTTCCACAGCTTTCTCATTATTGAAAACCGCTCCGGTGGCCTACTGGTTAGAGCGTCCACCGCGGAAGAGCGAGGTCGTGAGTTCGATCCCCGGCCGAGTGATACCAAATACTTACAAAATAGGTACTAACGGCTGCATCGTTTGGCGTTCAGCATTAAGAGGTTAGTGTTAGGACTGGCTGGCCTGGTGTCAGGATAATGTGACTGGGTGGGACATCATGCTACGTGTCTGCGGCATGATGTCCCAGTGCTAGACATCACTATAAACTGCCTCCCTGCAGACATCAGATCGATATGACTGAAATGTTGTTAAAGCTACGTTGAAAATCCTAATCAAACAAACAAACAAACAAAATTATCATTATTGATCGGCTGCAACCATTGGAGTATACATTGTCCTGCCTTCTGGGACGACTTTATTTTACTATTTACTGTTCATAATCTAGGGACCATGGTTCTAATCGTTTGCCAAATGAACTTTATGAAACAAATTTAGGTGGCTATCACGCAAACGCACAGTAGCGGTTATGTATGTCGAAATATGACCACTTTACTCTATATTGAATTCTCCGAATACCAAACACTAACTAGAACACGATTAAACCCGCTGCCCCTAATTGAACCGCCTAGTTAAACCGAATCTTTAGAGAACATAAACAAATCCTGCACACCGTCCAACACGAACATAGTCTATGCTGATAAACGCCTGCATAGTCTATAGGCATACAGACAATCCCATTTATGTTGCTGTTACAACACAGTATCATCAGCATCATCTTCCCAATACAAGCATGGTTTAAAGATCCACCAATAATGGAATAAATTAGACCCTCCCTGTTATGGAAAGAAACGTTGACAAACTCTGGTCTCCATCCAAATAAAAAAATGCACATATCCAGTCACAAAACCATAAAATTTATATAACATCAACATAATGTACACCTGATATAATTTAAGTGCGAAATTAGCAGTTAATTTTGTTCAAAATAGACACGTGCTCAATCAAAAACTCAAATTTTGCCAGCTTTTCGCCTCTTTGAAGTCCTCAAAAACTAACAGCACATTGGAGAATAATGTCGATTTTTTGACAGAAAATATGCTTACGTAACCAGCTGACACATGCACATTTTATTGTTTGCGTTCGTCAATAAAGAGCAGAAATCAAGATGAAATGTGTAACTTAGATCGCCTAACAAGACGAAATGTGTAACTTAGATAGCCTAACAAGACGAAATGTGTAACTTAGATCGCCTACCATGTCAGTCACAATATACGCTGGGATGGCTCATTGAAACACAAAATACCTTTTTATGTTTCTTAAAACAAAATTGACTCAATTTTTTATTTCTATTTCAATGGGAATGATGGTAAGAAATAAAATCCTCGTTAAGTTTTTGTTTTTCGTTGTTGTCTTACCTTGATCATATAAAGTTGCATTAATAATTTTTATTCTATTCTTATATGGTTTCAATTATATTTGCACTAAGGGAAACAGTATCATAATTGGATAAACGGAATCATGCCAGTACATTATAAATATGAATTTCCACTTAATCTAGTAAAAATGCAATATTTATTCATATCAATTTAAATTTGTTTAGCTTTAAATATTCGTATCCGTAGACCGGATTCAAAATAGCCTTACTCAGTTGTCTACCAACACTTTATACTATTTATTACATCAATTTTCCCAAAAAATATTTATTGAAGAAATGATTATTATACGATTTGCATACTTTTAGCGAAAAAGATAATTGACGAGTATTGTAATGGTAAAACGGTTTTCTTTTTAGAATGAATGCATCTGAAGTTGCTGTTTGGGCCATTTTTCTTCTTCTTGTATATTATTTTTTCGTTAATTTATCTTTCAAATATAACGTTTCTATTTATTATCGCCTTCTGTAATCCATGCGTTTTCTAGTCACATCATTTCTTTATTTCTATCTAACTTTCCATTTGTTATATGTTTCTGATGAATAACTGAAACTGTAATCTATGCAGTATTTGTGTCTAAACTACTGCAATTTCAAATGATTGCTTACACATTAATGTTGTCAGAAATGCCAGGAGTGGATGTGTGTCTCGTTAATAACTCTTTACATGCTATAATATGTTGAAGAAGTTGAAGTTAAGCACCTTTTTCAAATGACACAGAGACAGTCGGCCCGCACAGTCACTAGAAAAGGTATCGCAAATGCGACCCTTATATTACAATCAGATACTCAACCGAGAAGCTGCATTTATAACCCTCCTCAACCCCAAAAAATTAAATAATATGTTTCTAAGCTGAAAAATATGGCTGTACAAATCTTGATGCGCACGGGCAATTGTCGCATGAGACTTGTGCGCATCAATTTTAGGTCATAATGCCTTTAGTCAAACTGGAATAATCATAACTGGATCACCCCATTCCTAATACGGGGATACTTATCAAAACGGCTAAATTATGATGCAGGGGAAAATCGCTCCATTATCCATGCTCCCCCTCCCCGGAGAATGAAACAAAAAAAAATATAAACATAATGAAGCAACTTTTCATAATAGCAATAAATCATTAACAAATCATTAATCAATCAGAAAGTTTAAACATGTACTGATTCACAAGAATCATGATACAGCAAATTTACAGAATCTTGCAATCATTTAAACGAGAACATAATCATCCATTCAATAAGGAACACGCCGTTCTCGGCTCGGTGTCGGTGGAAAGGTCTTTCCAAACAGAGAATCCGTTACATAGACAATGTTGTCCCCCATAGTATCACCATATGATTAAGGTAAATCTACTTTTAAGACGTTCTGCGCAATTTCATACGCTTCTTAATTATTTGCGATGTGTGGTAGATTCGATTCGCCAGTTGGTAGCTGAGTAACGTAAACCCACATACGGTCACATTGTACAATCTGTGGACGTCTGTTTCTCTCTAGGTTCACCTTGTAAGTGACTTCGCTCACTCTGTCTAAAACCTTAAATGGTCCCGGCCAGTGAATCAAAAGCTTGGAAGACACACTAATCTTTATTGAGGAACGAACACATACACCGTATCTCCTGTTGTGAATCTTCCCATGATAAATGGCTGTGACGATATCGCTTATGTCCCTGCATGACACCTTTGATATTTTCCCTTGCTTAGAGTGTAAGCATCTTTCACTCGCTTTCTAATCATCCATGCCCATCTATACCCGGATATAGGCTTCATACCAGCGAAGTTTGAGACATTTTTATTCGGAGGGAAATAAACGTTTTGTCCCAACAATATGTTGGAAGTGAAGACGGCTGTCTCATGCTCAAAAGAATGGCATGCTATCAGTACACAGATAAGCACTTGTTCAAATCTCGTTGGTGAGCGCTCATATAACTACTAAACATTATTTTGTGAGTGCTCTTAAATCTCTCTGCCATTCCATCTGATTTGGGAAGAAAAGGAGAAGTTCTCGTCTTGTGAATATGAAGCAGTTTAGTTTGCAGACTTCGGAAAACAGAAGGCCTTCAAACTATCGTCCTTTGTCCAAGTAAATCACCAACGGTACGCTGAATCGAACAACAAAAACTCGTCCACTTTAAATATGGCTACTCATTCAGCCATATTCAGCATTGAAAATATCTCTGTCCACTTTGAAACGTTATCTGGAATTACGAGAATGAATGTTTTCATCCTCTGTTTCAAGAAGTCCCAGCAATATCTTCAGCTATGCGCTCCATGGGCAAACCTTAATAAATTACTTGCATCGGAGCTCTTTTACACTTAGATCAGTTTTGACGTGCACAAGTCTCGTGGACCGATTATATTCTGTCTTAAATCCCTCTATAGAACAGGCCAGTAACAGCTCCGCCGAATTTTGCTTCAAGTTTTTTTAAAACACCTTAATGATCACCAAATTTTCTGTCGTGGCAGCAAATAATAATATTCCTTCTCGCTGTACAAGGTATCACCGCCTGTAGCTTTCGGGCCTTAATGTCCAAATCTTCCCATCTTCAACAGAGAACTCCATCTCTGATAACAAGTCTGCCCATTGCACCCATAGTGACAATATGACTTATTCTAAGCCATTTATTTCCGTGAAGCTAGAGTTGTCTCTCTTTTCCACTCAACTTCTGACCAAGTCAACGAGTGTATCCTGATTTAGGATTCTCGTAGGGGCTGATTAACGTCGCCGTTTTCATTCTCTTTCGGACCATCTTGACGAATAGTAGTGACAGCCTCTTATGAGTGATTAAAATAGACTCCATACTGCCTACAAGGGCGCATGCTCAAAACATCGGCATTCGCGTGCTGTTTCCCAAGCCGATGTTCTATCTCAATTTCACAAGTGGATAATGTTTCAATCAATTTGACCCTCATGAATTGTTTGTGTTAGGGAGTCAGCATAAAGAGCTAAGGTCAGCCCTAATAAAAAGAAAGTTGTGATAATGAAATAGGTGCCTTTAATATTTTACAAAATACACCACAGCTAAAATTATTTCTTGTCAAATAGTAGCATCTATCCTACTTGGTGAGAAAGCGGCTTGCATAACAAATCCTTTTTCCTGTCCCTCGACGTTTGTGACAACGGAGTGCCGATTGCAAAATCGCTCGCATCCATGTCAAGTATGACCTACTGAGAAATCACGGTCAGTCATTACAGGTGCGCTAACGACAGTATCACGAAGCCGTTCGAAAGACTCGTTGCGCTATTGTGTCCAGACAGGGGTCCCGAGTGGTCTAAAGCGCTCTCCGTTACGGATCACTGCCATCTCACCTCTGTCTGCGTGGGTTCGAGTCTAAGATTCGGCTAACGTAGTTATGTGATAAAGTTTGCCACGAGCTTCTCGTGGGTCGGTGGTTCTTTCCGGGTTCTTCCTCCACCAATAATACTGGCCGCCATGTATAGCCTATCATGCGCTGAAAAATGGTGTTAAACCCTACAACAGCAACATTGTGTCCAGACAAACTTATTTCCTTTCTCGGTCAGCTTCTTTGAAGTTTTTGCCAAGTTTGGTATAGAACGCATTAAGTAACTATCACTAAGATTAGCTCGAACTGGCTATTCTTTTAGGACGCAACATTGGTTCCGTCGATACTAAATTCGCTAAACGACCGGACGAAGAAATTAGACTTGAGCAGAGGTTAACAAATTTTAGGTCTGAGGTTCAGCCCTGCCTCTGCCATTTTGTCTAATACTTCGTCTAAATCAGCAAGCGTATCTTAAAAATTATTTCTTATAACGAATATGTCTTCTAAAAATATGTGGTAAATATTTCAATGTGATCCTACCAGAACCCTCCACTTAAGCCGTTTGAATGTCGCTGGTGCCCTGCACGGACCAAATTGCACTATTTGTCTCTTCAAATAGAGAAGGCAGTTTTCTACCGATCTGCTTCATCAAGCTCTACCAATATCTGGAGCAGCCATCTAGTTTTAAAAACCATTCGGATCCTGCTAATTAATCAAGTGATGCGTCTATCTGCATTCACTTTGCAGTAGTCGACACAGAACCTTAAGGTCCCGTTCATCTTCCTATTAAGACTGTAATAGAGTACCACAATATCCCTGCTGATCATATGAATTTGCATATACGTCTCTTCGTTGCATGTACTGGCATACGACGCAGTTGATGACTGATCGGCTTAGCATCTGTGTTTATGATACGTATCAGCGTACCAGTGGCTTGCAGGGCAATTGTTTAACTTTCTCTGCTTGCGCTGGTAATTGTTCCGACGTTGCGGATCGATATAGCTCGCTCAGACAGTCCGTTAGCCTGTCTCTCTGCAGATTTCTTTCTGCTATTGTACAGAAAATTCGCCTGTAACTATTCTTGGCTATATTATTTGCAGTTTATTTAATATATTCCCCATCCGTGGTCAAATTGTATGTCCCCCTTTTTATTAATTTTCTAGCCACGAATTGTTGGCCTTTCTTTAAAAAAAAAATAACAGCTCTATCTCTCCATTGAGCTGGTGAGGTCGTTTTCCTCCAGAACACAGCAGATGGTGCTGTGACAATCTCACTTCTAGAGGGCAAGTTTACAAATGCTGCCAAAACTATTTTGTAACACCTCTACATTCCTGCAAACTAGACAAGCAGCGACATGTCGCCATTCTTAAATATGCCATTAGGAACAACTAATGACACTGTTGTTCTGCTATGATCCAAGCGAAATCAATCTTTGCCAATATGTCTTTACTGTAGTAAACATTACCGCCCAAAACAAAAGCGAAAATTGCGTGCCCTAAAAGTGTAAACATGGTACCTCCTGCAGAGACAATATCGTGCTTAGCTTTGATGAGTGGAGTCCATTTTTTTTAATATAAATTTGCCAATATAATTTCTCAGATACTATATGTGACGGTCGCTTGGCATTGACACCTTGGATGCAGGCTGCTACATACATTCCTGCCTCGGTAGCTACAGACTGGCGCCAGCTGTGGTTTTTTCCCCAGTATTGGTTTCCATGAATGCCAAACCTAGTGCCTGCACAACCTGAATATAGCTTGTCCCTTTATATTTTTGTTATCTTAATCCGGTTGATTTAGTTCTGGAACGTTTTCTTAAAATGTCACCTCTGGCCACATTTGACACGTGTCAGTGATTTGAGTTGGAATTCTTATAAGAATCAGCCCTGACGTTATCATGCTCAAACAACTTTTTCAACACAAGTATTTTGTCATAGAGCATCTGTTTCTGCATATAAAGAAAGTAGTTATGATCAACCTTACACTGTTTTTCTGCATGAGCCAAGACTTCCAATTCAATGGCTTGGTGTATGGTATCATTTAAATTTGTTGGCTGTGCCCGTCGAATGCAAAGTCATATGAAAATCTACCAGTGTGTCAATAAACGTTTTTTCTTTTGCCAGAACTCCAGTTAAATCATCTGGTGATAGTGTAGGACAGTCTAAGTAAACAAGTCTCCTGATACTTTGTCCAAGTTTGAAAAGTGTTTCACCAGCTCTTTGTCGCCTCTCTTTCAACTGCACTCTATACAATTTGGTTTGACTAGGCGATCAAAATTGTTCCTAAAGCACACTCCATCTGATTTCTGTAAATGGCTTTTGCTTGTCCATACAAGGAAATGGCTTTTGCTCAGAACTGCAACCAATAAGGTGGGCAAATGCCTTGAAATGGTACTTGTAATCTAGCCATGAACAAATTCCATCAAGTGTTGCTGATTTGATATACGATCTTGTCAGCATGAAATGGTACTTGTAATCTAGCCATGAACAAATTCCATCAAGTGTTGCTGATTTGATATACGATCTTGTCAGCTTGTCTGTTGTAGCCACATTTTCTTTAGAGAATATGCATCATAATCATGAAACAGCTCACATCTGGCCTGATCTACACTGGTACCATGTGACCTATCACATTACCCATGAAGTCCATTCTTTACTGGACCATTCATACCGGGATACTATTCAAAATGGCTGACTTAAGAAGCATGGCAAAATTGCTACATTATTTCCATCAATATTGGAACATTTGTGACAAGAAAGACAGTTGCTATGAGAATGACCCTAGCTAGGAAAATGTGGTGGTAACAGTCATTTTAAAGCCCATTTTCAGTATTTTGCCAATGTTCAGTTTGTGCATTTTGAACATTTTTGCTGTATTGTTTTTTAATTTGATATGTACTAGTGTTGCATATGTACAAGTGTATGTGTGCACAAATGCAAACTGAAATACTGTCATTACCAGAGTTGCTGCATTTTTTTAAGATCAAACCATAAACGGACTGATTGCCGTATACTAAATCAGGTATACATTCCATATCCTCAAGTATACTAGTCCTTTAAAAAAGCAGTCCATATATTCACCAGCTCAATGTCATGTCCGAGAATATGCCCATGCATGTTACTTTCTAAATGAAAACAACAACTGATGTCAGACACAGTCAATCATTCTTAATGTAAATATACACATCAATTAGACAATGTTGTAAACCAAAAGGACATATTTCTCCACACTATCATTGAATATTTTACTGTGTATGAATGCAGAATTTAAGATGTCTCATTTCACAAGTCAGCTTTATAGGGGCCTGTCTACAATCCACAAAAACAGGTTGTACAACAGAGGAGAAAATCATTGGCTTTTTAATAGCTGATTTTGTTTTATTATAAGTGATCCTGGATAAGAATTAATAATTATTTTGGAAAGAGAGGGATCTGACTACATGCCAAAATATGACCTTACTGAAACTTGTCTTATCACTTTGAATTCACAGGTGTCTTATCAGTTGTTGTACAGAAGTGAAGTTTAAAAACCATCAACATGTGGTGGCAAGGGAGGTAATAGACAAGGGTTATTGCCCTTTATCCACATGCAAGTGGGCAGGAAAGAGCAATTTTAATCATTTCTGTCGAGTGGATTGGAGAGGTAGCAGGCTTAGCAACTGAAGCAGAAATCTAAGAGTTCGCAGCCAGCACATGACTAAAACAGTGGAAGAGAATGACTATACAGTAACAATACTGGCTAAAAAAGCAAGATAAAATTGTAACCAAGAAAATTGCCAGAATTAATTAACTTTACACCAATATAATCAAGAGCATTCTATTTGCTTCTTGGCTCTGATGTTTTTACAAATAGCAAAATGGGTAGAGAAAACTGTTTTGCAGCCATCAGTTTCCATTCCAAATCAGGTGACTGCCAAATTCTGCATCATCATTTTCTTAGCTTTCTTGAGTCGCTATTAACGTAGCCAATTATCTTCCTCGTGCTACCCCACCCCCACGTCATTGTAAGCTTATTACCTCGGATGTTTTGATTGGACTCGTGGTTGTTCCTAGCCTACCACGCTCTAGAAATTGTATTCATGTCTGATCACTTGATCAATTTGCTACACCCTAGACAGAGGTATCTCAATTGACACCCTTTTCTGTGTAAACCACACAAGAAATTTATCAAACAAGGACTTTCATGCACACACTGTACCTTAGTATGGACAGAAAAACACCCATAGACTTGATAAATATTTATTTTTAATCCCCCCACCCAAGAGCAAAAAATTGGACAGTAAATTTGTGTAATCAATCCCCCAGTGGATTTTAAAATTGCACAACAGCTGTCATCTCTTATCATTTTTACAAGAATCACACATCCTGGCAGCTTCTCTACCAAATCACAAATGATTTGAGGTGGATGTGACTTGGGAGGAATCAGAGTTCATTTTGCAAGATTCCATAATCTGCCATCTTCTCTGCTTATTTAAGATGCAATTGCTACTGAAACATCATAACTGTCCAAACATAATAATTGTCCAAACAATATAAGTGTCCAAATATAATAACTGTCCAATTATAATAACTATCAAAACATATTTGTCCAAGTATTACAATTGTCATCATTAAAACTGTCCAAACAATATATTTGTCCAAATATATTAATTATCCTAATATTAAAATTGTCAAAACATTATATTTGTCCAAATATTAAAACTGTCCAAATATTATATTTGTCAAAACATTATATTTGTCCAAATATTATAATTGTCCAAACATTATATTTGTCCAAACATTATAACTGTCCAAATATTATAACTATCCAAATATCATATTTTAGTTCTTCCTTATATATGCTAAACTTTATAAGACTATATTAACAAATTTGTGAACATCAAACGGCTGATATCCTTCTTTATTAGTTTAATTAAAAATACAATAGTGCAAAATAAAATATGGTATGCCTGTAACAACCATATGCCATTTAAAGCTGGAAGTAATCATTTCTGATTAACTTAAGTCTTGTGCAATCACAATATCAAATCACTAGTGGACAACAGTCTGCCTTGACCATTCAAACTCTTGAAACATAGTCTGTCCTTTTCTTTATTAATTCAACAAAATGAATCCTGATGCCTGAATGATATTCTTTGAAATGACGTGTCCAACAAATACATTTCTAGAAATTATAAAAAAAATTTAATTCTGATTCAATGGACATTCAAAATAAATTAAAGCTAGCATTTGGTCACTTTTTCTCACGAGATTTATTTAATCACACGATTTGAATTTTAATATGTAAATTACAATGAGAAAGAATTTGGATATTATTAAGAATAATTCAGTCTTCAAGGTGGATACATCAATTTATCCATGATTTGTAACATGTAACATGAGATAGTTTCATATCTGTGATCTAAGCTTCTATTCCAATCATAATCATGCTGACTGTGGACTTCACTGTCTGCCATTTAAGAGTTGAATTTCTCATTTAGGAACTTGCAGACTGCCTCAGCCTCACGAGCCAACCAACTGGCATTGAGGCGGATGTTCTCACAGGACTGCTGAACTGTTCTCTCTGCTACTGGAGCCGGATGACTCTCAAAGAAAGACTGAAGTAGAAAAGTAAAACTAGTCTGACATAATCCAGACCTGGAACATCTGGAATTTAATCAAATACAGTTTAATCCTCTATTTTAATGAACCTCAGGACTCTATAACAAAACTATATGTGCAAAAATTTCCTGAGAAAACTAGATTTTAATGCTGTTTAATGCATTTTCTCAACATGTGCTGCAAAAAAATCTTTAATTATTAAGGGTCTGGGAAGAAATTATGCTTTCTACAATTTTCATCAATATTTTTATAATGGTTTATAGGTAGTATTACAGATTGATTTCTCTTTATCCCATGTACAATGATGACAATAGTAAAGGAAACATGAAAGCAAATTTTTTATCAAAAGCAGCCGTGAGACTGTCCATAAAAGATCACATATTGCTGGTTGAGAAGTCTTGTTTCCACATAAGCATTTAAAGATTTTATACAAGTTAGAAAACGTATTTTAAAACTTCAGAATTTGAAACTGATGCAGTGACGGAAAACATTATGTTCAGCTAAAAGTTTGGAAAGTACAAGTAAACCTTATTTAAATAAAACAAAGTTCCATACACTTTGGTTCCATGCCCTATGCAATTCCATGACTTGTTGCTATCACTGAATTTGATGTAATTTTTAGAACAATTTTTCCATTTCACATAATGACAGCAATCAGAACTCCCACCATGAGACATAACCAAATCAACATGTGATGCCCAATAATGTAACTTTATCCCATCCTTTGTATTCTTCTGTAGTTATTATAAAACCTTTTAAAGAAGCTTATTTTCCATTTCATCTTTAACACATACAACTCCTTTAGAGGTATAAGCATAAACATTGCTATTATACATGGTACAAAATCATAATTAAGGTGTAAAAAAGTGTAATCTATATATTACATGCTTGAAGTACAATACTTATCAATAAGATACAATTTTACTATTAACCAAGTTCTGCAGCTAGTCAAAATTCTTGTCACAAAACGGTAAAATCCATATAGATTAGAATAAGAACACAAAATATGCTGAAAAATTATTTATATTTTGTACTCACATCAACTAGTCTACATGTGTAAATTTGCTGAATGTTCTTGAACTTTAAAGTTTGTAAACCAGTGTTGCATTTACATTTTTTTATATCTGATTTGTTTTGAAGTTTGAAAAGATCCATCTGCTCAAACATTATGAATCATCTAACATCCAGAACGCACACCACAACTTGTTTTGTATGGCGCAATTTTTTTCGTAAAGTATAGACTGGTCTGCTAACTTAAAAGCCTAACAGTATAATGAATCTTTGAGGAAAAGTTCATATCTGATGAAACCAATCTAATTTCTTGTAAATGGGTCATATAAAGTTGCTATAAATAGCAAATAAGGTAAGTATTTTTGTAATATTCTTAAGCAGCAGGCATAATTTTAAGAATGTTTTTAATTTTATTTATGTAGAATTAAAGAGATTATAATAAATAGGACAAAAACATTATTATTGCTTTTTTTAAAAATCTATCAAAATCGCCTAATCCATATACAGGCCACCGTACAATGTAATTTGGTGAAAAGAACATAATGATCACGCCAAAAGCATAAAGATTGGCATGTACACAAATATCGCTTGCTAGATGCAAAACAAAAATAATCTAAAATCAACAGTTTGATCATGCAGATGCTCTGCATGCAAAAGAATATGTGCAGTTCAAAGCATCTGAGGTACTACTGTAAAGTTAGTCTGGTTCCCTTTTACTAACTCTATTAAATCTCATAGGAAACCCAGATTTAAATCAATCATAAACAAGGGAAATATCCAGATTTTACCAAAATAATCATCTCCAGAGTTTTTGCTTCTATTATCTAAGTCTGAATCTGTACGGTCATTTTCGTGAGACTTACAGCAATATCATATGGGTTGGAAGGTCTGTGTACATATGTGACAAACAGATCATAAAGAATTATTTATTCTATTTCCATTAATTCACAAATTATCTACTCATGCATGTGTATACACATACCTCAATTTCCTTGGCCTTTTCTTCAGTCACAAATTGCTCTGCTGTACACTGAAAAATACATGTGGCATGTATTGGCTTTTTAAAAACAAAAATCCATGGATGAAAGCCATCACAAAATTTTGCAATCTTTAGAAAGTCTCTGTGCCCATCCTCAAACCCTCTTTCCA
Organism: Unio pictorum; assembly: GCA_030141615.1. Taxonomy (NCBI): domain Eukaryota; kingdom Metazoa; phylum Mollusca; class Bivalvia; order Unionida; family Unionidae; genus Unio; species Unio pictorum. The sequence continues at coordinate 2,405,408 of JARLTB010000261.1, read as the reverse complement.
CCAACCCCTTCTTCCTAAGGTGTGCATTCAATATCTGAAACCTTTACTGTCATCTAATCAACTTCATGAACTATCAAACTAAATATGATCATCTCTTTTCAATCAGTGTACACGGAGTTAAGGTTACAAGATGATTTCCTATAACTTAAAGAAAATATGACTGTCTGCCCCAACTCATCTTCTTCTAGGGAATAGATGTAGAATCTCAAACCTTCATATTCATCATGCCTTGTGAAACAACATACCAAGTTTGATAACCTTTTTTATGTTGGCATAAAGAATGTTCAGTTAACAAGGAAAACTGACTGAAAGACTGCCATGATAAATAACAACATGTCAACAAAAGAGCAGATAACCCATATAGTCATCTTGCTCTCTCTCTCCATATAGTCATCTTGCTCTCTCTCTCTCTCCATATAGTCATCATGCTCTCTCTCCCATATAATCATCCTGCTCTCTCTCCCATATAGTCAACTTGCTCTCTCTCCATAGTCATCTTGCTCTCTCTCCATATAGTCATCTTGCTCTCTCCCATATGGTCATCTTGTTCTCTCCATATATTCATCTTGCTCTCTCCATATAGTCATCATGCTTTCTCTCCATATAGTCATCTTGCTCTCTCTCCATATAGTCATCTGCTCAGTTAACAAGGAAAACTGACTGAAAGACTGCCATGATAAATAACAACATATCAACAAAAGAGCAGATAACCCATATAGTCATCTTGCTCTCTCTCTCCATATAGTCATCTTGCTCTCTCTCCATAGTCATCTCTCTCTCTCTCTCTCTCTCCATATAGTCATCTTGCTCTCTCTCTCTCTCTCTCCATAGTCCTCTTGCTCTCTCCATATAGTCATCATCCTCTCTCCATACAGTCATCTTGCTCTCTCTCTCATATAGTCATCTTGCTCTCTCTCCATATAGTCATCTTGCTCTCTCTCCCATATAGTCATCCTGCTCTCTCTCCATATAGTCATCCTGCTCTCTCTCCCATATAGTCAACTTGCTCTCTCTCCATAGTCATCTTGCTCTCTCTCCATATAGTCATCTTGCTCTCTCCATATAGTCATCATGCTTTCTCTCCATATAGTCATCTTGCTCTCTCTCCATATAGTCATCTTGCTCTCTCTCCATACAGTCATCTCTCTCTCTCTCTCTCTCTCTCTCTCTCTCTCTCCATATAGTCATCTTGCTCTCTCTCTCTCCCATACAGTCATCTTGCTCTCTCTCTCCCATATAGTCATCTTGCTCTCTCCATATAGTCATCTCTCTCTCTCCCATATAGTCATCTTGCTTGCTCTCTCTCTCCCATATAGTCATCTTGCTCTCTCTCTCCATATTGTCATCTTCTCTCTCCCATATAGTCATCTTGCTCTCTCTCTCTCCCATATAGTCATCTTGGTCTCTCTACGTACACACAAAATAAAAGAAGAAATAAAAACATAAGAGTTAAAGTGTTGTTTTGTATGTGCTAACTCACTTCTCTCTCTGTCTCTTGAAAAGAGCAATTAAGTATTATAAGTATGAAATTATGATGAAGTTATCAAGAAGATATTATTATAAATTAAAATTAAGTATTATAAGTATGAAATTATGATGAAGTTATCAAGAAGATATTATTATAAATTAAAATTAAGTATTATAAGTATGAAATTATGATGAAGTTATCAAGAAGATATTATTATAAATTAAAATTAAGTATTATAAGTATGAAATTATCATGAAGTTATCAAGAAGATATTATTATAAATTAAAATTAGCACTTTGTGACTGAAAATTTTCAATCTTTACGTAATCTAACCTTAATTAGTCTTGGCAAAAGGAATCCAGTTTCATATCTCCTGAACAGTTCTTTCCACTGGTCCTTAACAAACTGCCAAGCCATGTCACGTCCCTTCACTGACCCTGTCACACCAGCTATCACAAACACAGTGTCCTGTGACCTTACCTTGTCCTAGCAAAAGCATGAAAATAATGTGTGCTTAAATTGTGTGCTGATAGTTATATACATATATTTTTGCCTTGCTGATGAATGACATTGGTAAATGCAAGGCAATACTGGATGGAGAATTTTCTAATCTTTTAGGATAGGTCTTTTTCTTATTTTAATATATCAGCTTGCAATTATCCTAATTATCATCACACATAAATGCCAACTTGCAATTATCCTAATTATCATCACACATAAATGCCAACTTGCAATTATCCTAATTATCATCACACATAAATGTCAACTTGCCATTATCCTAATTATCATCACATAAATGTCAACTTGCAATTATCCTAATTATCATCACACATAAATGTCAACTTCCGATTATCCTAATTATCATCACACATAAATGCCAACTTACAATTACCCTAATTATCATCACACATAAATGCCAACTTGCAATTATCCTAATTATTATCACACATAAATGTCAACTTGCAATTATCCTAATTATCATCACACATAAATGTCAACTTGCAATTATCCTAATTATCATCACACATAAATACCAACTTACAATTATCATTACACATAGATCAAAAGTACTGAGAACTGTTTTTCTGCCATAACAATACATAGTATTTTGACGCGGATAAATTTTTATAAAGGATGAATGATATATTTATCTTATAATAATACAAAGCCAATTTTTTTCAAAAACTTTTAATGGCAAATATTTATTTAGGAGATCCATGTTTAATAAAAAAAATTTACCAAAAACTTCATCTCTTTAACAAATTATTTTCGTTTCCCCACCCCCATAATCCACTGTCATACTTTACTTGACTTTAAATCTTACCAAAAAAATGTTCTAGCCAGTCAAAGGCTGCATTTGTCTATTTCAAGTATGATTTTCAAGTTTGGAGATACATTTATTCCAGCAAGTCTCGAAAGGTTTCATGATGCAGCAGCCTGGTGAGATCATGGGTGGGTGGGTGTGCTCATAGCATTCATCTGACTATACTTTTTATAGTGAAATGGTCTTATACTGATGCACATGTTACAAATAAATTCTACTGCTACAAAATAAAATTGGGTCCAGAATTACACCCAACTTATAATAAAGCGTTAATAAAGGGCCTTACAGTGACAGTGCGCTGTTATGGTTTTGTTGTTTAATGAATTTTCTCAGCATAAGATAGATTATACATGGTGATCAGCATAACAAGTGGAGGTGGAACCCGGGAAAACAATGGTAAGAACCACTGACCCATGGGAAGCTATTTGCAAGCTCTCTTTCATACCCACACTTGATAAGCCCAGGACTCCAACCAAGCCAAATAGAGGTGAGATGACAGTGAATGTGAGCACTTTAGACCGCCTGGCCACCCAGGGAACCCTTAGGATATGCTGTAATATTTCATTGGTAAGACATACTTGGAACAATTAGATTATGTTTAAAGAGGTTTCACTAGTGTATCTAACATGGATCTTACACTGGTGGAGAAAACATTCTGCTTGTCATGAATATAAACCACTAAGAAATAACTAATGGATACTTATAGACATGCTTATCATGAATATAAACCACTAAGAAATAACTAATATATGGTGACTTACAGACATGCTTGTCATGAATATAAACCACTAAGAAATAACTAATGTTGACTTACAGACATGCTTGTCATGAATATAAACCACTAAGAAATAACTAATGGATACTTACAGAATTGCTTGTCATGAATTTAAACCACTAAGAAATAACTAATATATGGTGACTTACAGAATAGTTTATCATGAATATAAACCACTAAGAAATAATTAATGGTGACTTACAGACATGCTTGTCATGAATATAAACCACTAAGAAATAACTAATGGTGACTTACAGACATGCTTGTCATGAATATAAACCACTAAGAAATAACTAGTGGATACTTACAGACATGCTTATCATGAATTTAAACCACTAAGAAATAACTAATATATGGTGACTTACAGAATTGCTTATCATGAATATAAACCACTAAGAAATAACTAATGGTGACTTACAGACATGCTTGTCATGAATATAAACCACTAAGAAATGGTGACTTACAGACATGCTTGTCATGAATATAAACCACTAAGAGATAACTAGTGGATACTTACAGACATGCTTATCATGAATATAAACCACTAAGAAATAACTAATGGATACTTACAGACATGCTTATCATGAATATAAACCACTAAGAAATAACTAATACATGGTGACTTACAGAATTGCTTATCATGATTATAAACCACTAAGAAATAACTAATGGTGACTTACAGACATGCTTGTCATGAATATAAACCACTAAGAAATAACTAATGGATACTTACAGACATGCTTATCATGAATATAAACCACGAAGAAATAACTAATGGTGACTTACAGACATGCTTGTCATGAATATAAACCACTAAGAAATAACTAATGGATACTTACAGACATGGCGAATTCCAAGACTCTCTTAATCAAGTTCTCATCCTTCACCGCTCCGAGTAGACGACTTATCCTAACCTTCTCTTCCTGCATGCTGGCTTCATCATACAGCTAAAAATGAAATTAAATAAAATCTTGTATATTGGTGAAAAATTTGACATTATATATACACAGATGTAAGATGACTTCAACTGTAGTTTCTTAATACACTGGCTGAAATCAATAGAACAAACAACACAGACCCTAATCAATTGGTGCAATATGTGATTGCAGATCAGAGTCTATGTTATAAAACTTATAAGTGAGTATGGTAGATAACTGCAAGACCAACCCCTGAAAATGTCTTCTGCAAACTTGGGGTACAATAAAAATGCAGCAGCTTAAATATAATTTTATTTGCAAAACAGACTTAAAGAATATTTTCAAACATTTCTTCTCAAATTTAATTTTAATTGTGGTCACTTATATAAAAACTGTGACAAATATTTCATGCCATGGGTCTTACACCAGTCAACTAGGCATGGCACACAAATCACCAAAGACTGTACTCAAACTCACAACTGTCAGGTTCAGAGGAATCACACATTCTAAAAAACTCAAACCCACAATTACCAGGTTCAAAGGCGATGCATTCATGCTACATTTTAGACAACTAAAACCCACAACTACAGTTGACTCCACTTAACTGCACATCGGTTAACTGCACACTCCGGATAACTGCACCAAATCACGCCGGTCCCGTTTTTCTCCCAATGCTTTTAAATGTACTGTACCGTACTTTGGTTAACTGCATACTCCAGTTAACTGCACAGTCTCGTGATGGGCCCGAGGGTGTGCAGTTAACTGGAGTCGACTGTATCAGGATCGAAGGCAATTTATTGATGCTACATTCTAAAAACTCAAACCCAGGCAATGCATTTATGCAATGCAACATTTTAAACAACTAAAACCCACAACTATCAGGACTGAAGACAATTGTTGCTACATTCTAAATACTCAAACCCAGGTTCCAGGGCATTTCAATGATACTACATAGTGAACAACTCAAACCCTTCAACTATCAGGATCGAAGGCAATTCATAAATGTTACTTTCTATAGTCTGTGTCTACATCCCTGTTTGTTTGTACCCCCCTGTCGATTTCAGTAACGAAAAGCATAAACAAGATAAAAAGTCAATAAATCTTACTCAATTCATTCATTGATTTATAATTTCTAATCCGATTGCGACCAGGGTGTCCATAACACATTTACCGTCTGTGCGTCTGATGTTTAACGGAAGTTTTCATACTAACACGACACCATATTGCACACGATTTGGGCAAGTATTTTTTCCGCAAATGGAGTGACGTCAGTGCTCCTATTTGGTTACTCCTGGACACTTCCGTCAATTATGGTAAGGTTAAGAGTTATATTCCTTTGCCACCTATAAAATCTACCTTCTATGTACATACATGCATATTTATGTGTCAGCCCCTTTGCTGAAAATGGACTTGTCCAGGAACTGGAAATTGATCTCGAGGATGGCCATGGTTGTAATGAAAACTTCCGTTAAGCATCAGATGTGCAGATGATAAAGGTGTTATAGACACTCTGGTCGCAATCGGGTTAGAAATTATAAATCAATGAATGAATTGAGGAAGATTTATTGACTTTTTATCTTATCTATGCTTTTCGTTACTGAAATCGGCAGGGGGGTACAAACAAACGGGGATGTAGACACAGACTATAAACAATTTATTTCCACAAATATCAGGTTCCAAGGCCATTCATTGATGCTACATTCTAAACAAATCATACCAACAACTACCAGATTCAGATACAATATACTGATACAACATTCTGAAAGACTTAACCATTTGCAGTTGCAATTAAATGTGAGAAAATTAGAGTCTGTACATTTCTGTAAGATAGATATAACAGACTCTGAAAAGTCTTCATAGAAAATTATCAATAATTGTATTTATTTTACAATTGACAGGATAATTGTATCTTGCATTTTGATGCTAACAAGAATGGCACCTTTAGATACAAGGTCATCCACCACAACTGATGCCCAGGCTAGTATAGGAGTTACTGGGGCTAAAATGACCAGTTATTTACTGGGGTTAAGATGACCAGTTAGTTACTGGGGTTAAGATGACCAGTTAGTATGATAAAACAAGAGTCTCTTGAATAAACCACTCTGTTACTTGTTAAATCTTTTCCCCAGGAATTCAAGATAAGACAATTTTTATTTAGGATCATACAGATAGCATCAGAAGTCTACTGATGAAAACCCCATGTTGATATAACCTTCCATGTAGGAGAAGTACAGATACTTTTCAAGCTGAACACTAGGATGGCAATATAGTGGGTCTATTGGCATCATTTTTCTTTTGGACCAAATAGACACACTGAGAACTCCTCTTTACATTTAAGAGGAATCGTTATATATCAATGTCAGATCAATTTAATTTTGGTTCAGCATGACCCTATGTTGATATGACTTTCCATTTTTCTTTCAAGTAACAAAAACAAAATTTTCAATGTGTTGTGTTTGGCTGCTATAAATAGAAAAAAAAGAATGTATATGTAGGTCTATGAAGGACAAATGCGCTCTTATGCTATTCTTGTATAGCATGCTTCATTTTTAAGAATATTCTCAATTTATATGCTCTGTGGAATTAAAGAGATGATAATAAAAATGACAATTACAACTTTTATTGATAGATTTTTTATTTTTATACTGTATATATATATATAAAAAAAAAAAAAATCCATATACAGGTTAGGTCGACGATTATGCCAAAAGCGAAATGGTCAACATGTATGGTACAAACAACGGTCATTAATCAAGTATTGTGTCTATTTTATGAACTGAACATTTGACATTAATAAAAACAAAATTTCTTGTCACTGGAGTGTAATCATACATTATAAAGACCTCCTTAGCCTTACTTAGCAGAAGCATCCCTTCATAAAGTTTTATGATTTTGGGTAGAAGCAAACATTTAACCAGAGCCAATAATATCTGAATATACAGGTCACTGTGACCTTTGTGTTGCAACAGTGTGCTACTAACAGAGATGCACTGTTTATGCTTGAATTATGAAATCTAATTAGTTATGTTTTATAATTTAAGAATGAACTTTGCCTAAGCAATGATATTCAAACATAAATTTTATTGTCAGTGAAGTGTGAAATAATATGGGTCACAGTGATCTACATTTGTGATAAAGATGTATAACTTATTACGACAAGTTTAATGATTCTTGTGACAATAGTATGTACAACCTTAATGAGGTCACCTCAGTAAGGCAGTTATTTTTTTCCCCGCAAGTTTGACCATTTTTCATTAAGGCAGTTATTTTTTCCGTAAGTTTGACCAGTTTTCAGTAAGGCAGTTATTTTTCCCCTGCAAGTTTAACCAGTTTTCAGTAAGGCAGTTATTTTTTCCCCATAAGTTTGACCATTTTTCATTAAGGCAGTTATTTTTTCCGGTAAGTTTGATTTGTTTTCAATAAGGCAGTCATTTATTCCCCGTAAGTTTGAGCAGTTTTCAGTAAGGCGGTCATTTATTCCCCATAAGTTTGACCAGTTTTCAGTAAAACGTGATAAAATATCATAAACTGCTATTGCATTGCTGGAAAATTTATTTAGAAGTCCAGTATTCGAAACATGAAGTGACAGTAAACATCTGTTCAACAGAAAGTATGTAGAGTACGCACAGACCTTATTTACCACTAGTACAAACGTACAAATTTCATGCTGCTGAATTGCTTGTTGTAATCTCTCAACTTGATATAACTTGGAAATGGTTTGCATTTCACATGATGACGGCAATCATACCTCCCGCTGATTACTAACACTATTTAAGAGACTTATTTTTCCTTTCATCTTCAACATGCATTGCTTGCTGTATGCCATTTTAAATATTCTATAATCAGCATTTTGATCATACAGATGCTTTGCATGAAAATAATAGGTGCAATTTAAAGCATCTAAGGTACTGCTGTAAAGTTAGTCTGGTTACCTAACTCCACTAATCTGATATGCTACCCAGATCCAAATCAAACACAGATGAAGCAGTTATCTGGCAAAATTGTAAGGTTTGGCAGGTCTGCATACAGTTCAGTGAAATATATGGTCATGACCTGAAACAAAAACTTAACCCCGTATGGAGTCAAGTATGTTCCAAGTTAGTCCCCTCAAGTAATGGAGACAGGATTTTAAAAAAACTATTTGGTCAACAAAGACTATGACTCATTCTATACACACCTTAAGCATTTTGTTGAATGTATCCTCATCTCCATTTGCCAACACTGTACCATAAACCTGAAGAAGAAAAAAAAGACAGATGAAAAGAACAATTCTAAATTTTGATAAACTTTCAAAATGTAATTCTCTTAGATTTTTCTCAGTTTCTAAATAAATTACAAAGTTCCTGACAGTTGGATTAATGCCTGTACATGTCAAAAGAGATTCTAAAAAAATTACACTACTTATATAAATGGCTTTCATTCATTCATTTAGTCATTACTTTATAATAATTACCACCACCACCACCACAATTTTCACCATTATCATTTTCACCATCTTCATAGTCATTTTTGTCATCAGTCAGTCATAATCATCATCATTATCATTCCACAAATTTCATTATCATCACTGTAACTATCATCAATTTAATCATCCTCACTGGTCACATAGTTGCCATCATCATCATCATCATCATCATCATCATCATCATCATCATCATCATCACAAACTTATTTGTAAGTTTATTTAAGAAAAGTAGCCCTCCATTTATGCAACAACAACAAAAGGCTGTTCCTAAACATCAAGAGCTGAGGACTGCTCTGATGACCTAGTGGTTAGAGCATCAGTAGCGGAAACGGAAGGTCATGGGTGCGATCCCCCGCCAAGTCATACCAAAGACTGACAAAAATGGTACTAACAGCTGTCTCACTTGGTGCTCAGCATTAAGAGGTTAGTGTTAGGACTGGTCAGCCTGGTGTCAGGATAACGTGACTGGGTGGGACATCATGCTACATGTCTGCAGCATGATGCCTCAGTGCTAGACATCACTATAAACTGCCTCACTGCAGACATCGTAGTGATATGACTGAAAATTTGTTAAAGCTACGTTAAAAATCCTAAACAAACAAACAAGGGCTGAAGATGAGACCAAATTGTAATGCATAAAATTGGTATGCTGTTCTTTGAAATGCAAATCAAAGGAAGTTATGCAAAGCCCAATGGATAGGGAAGTATGCATCAGTCAGATTCACCCCATCAAATGGAATGCCTTATCAACAATGCCCTCTCCATTCTTAATTTGAGATCTATCACTGATTGGAGTTTTCTGTTGGCAATTGGCACCAGAAAAAGTGTAGCATACAATCTGGATGGTTTGGTTTACAAATTCTCTTAATATCTTCTTGGATAGTAAGGAGCAGATCTCTTTCTGTAGAATTCCTGCCATCTAAAGATTGGTTGGACCTGTCATGTAAGGGGAAGATGGATTGAGAGAGAGAGGAACCTGGATAAATGAATTCGGAAGCCACTCTGAAAAAACTTTAATAAACCCTTTCATATGTTGAACGACGTCAATTCAGGCCTGCCAAAAACGAGTCTGGTACAACAAGCAGATTGTTCATAGAGTGGAAAGAGAGGGAAATCATTGGTGATTTTTGGAAGATTTCAGAAGAACAAATACGGAGTAGATTCCCATTTATTATATTGCCTCTCAAATTGAGGAACCTTTTGCCATCAGCTTATATCAGATTGTACTGCTGCTGGTGAGCAGATGTGAGCTTTTCTCCTTCTGTAATCATCTCTCCGTTATGGACAAGATTTAGATGTGCAAAAATACTGCAGGAGGTGAGATGGAGAGGCAGTTCTTGTGCTTCCTATTTCAGAACATCCTAATTACAACCAACAAACATCAGTCACGAACCAAAAGGTAATGTTGTTGTAGGGTTTAACGCCATTTTTCAGCACAAGATGGGCTATACATGGTGGCCAGTATTAATGGTGGAGGAAGATTCCGGGAAAACCCCAGAAAGAACCACCGACCCACAAGAAGCTACTGGCTAGCTTTCTCGCATACCCACAGTGACCGAATCTGAGACTTGAACTCACACAGACAGAGGTGAGATGGCAGTGATCTGTAATGGAGAGTGCTTTAGACCACTAGGGGCCCCCCAAATAGTAATTAGCAATGGGCTATTGAGTGATCTGGCTTGACAAAGTTAATTCAAATTACCTGTATTTCTTTTTATTCTATTCCACACAAAATACTTACTGGTGACCTCAAATCCGCTGGCAAGGTTTTCGTGCCATCGCAATGGGCCTGAAATCGTTTTCTTGCCTCAGCAACAGTGGCTTCATCTCCATAGCGACCCATACGTGTTAGGACCAAATCTCTCAACATGGCAGTCAGATGACCTGTATATATGAATGGAGATAAACAGTGAATTCATCATATTTTGTGGTTTTGGAGAAACTTTCATTTTCATCAGTGTATAAATGTTTGTATGTTTAATGAGGAGAGAGATTCTAGCATGTCCATATATGGATTCATGTTTGGTCTTTACATCAGTGGTTGTAACAACCATGAAATATATGATACTAGTAGCCAATGAAAATGTATGCAACTTACAAATGACACAAAATTATTTGGCATCCTAAGATGTTAAAAACTGTTGTTGTTGTTGGTGTTGTTTAGGGTTTAATGCCATTTCTCAGCGCAAGAAAGGCCATACATACTGGCCAGTATAACTGGTGGAGGAAGAACCTTGGAAAACCCAAGGATGAACCACTGACCCATGAGAAGCTACTGGCAAGCTTTTTCACAAACCACCAGTTCAAATTGCTGTAATGATCTGAAAATCTAATCTGCTTATCTACACCATACGGATACAATTATTCCAGCCAACTTCTCGTTATCTACATTAAATGGAGTTTGCACAATCTTGCTAATACGCTTCTTGGGATGGAAAGATGGACAAATGTTAACATGGAAAAACATGACCAAATTAAAAGATCCCAATGCAAGCTGTTGGCACATTCTAATGCACATGCTAGATTGCTTAAAATTTAACCTTGCCCATTTCATTATCAGTTCTGAAATACTTGACTATTTTATCAATGAAAGTGATCCTAGGTCAGCAGGGTAATTCCTGATGCTACTCTATCACAGAAAGTGACCACAGGTCAGCAGGGTTATTCTTGATGCTTCTCTATCACTTAAAGTGACCACAGATCAGCAGGTAGCTCTGATGCTTCTCTATCACTTAAAGTGACCATAGGTCAGCAGGGTAGTTCTGATGCTACTCTTATCACTTAAAGTGACCATTGGTCAGCACACTATAACTGATGCTACTGTATCACTGAAACGGAGAATAGGTCCTGATGCTACTCAAGATTCAAACATCTATGCCACACCTTTTGATGCATTAGTTCCACAGTAATTAGGGATTAGTGACAAATTCCACTTTCAATAAATTATAACATTTGAGTATAATTAATTTTCCTGAATTCTGAAACAGCTGCACATTTGTATTTAAGTCCTTACAATCAACATCCCATAGCTAACAAAAAATGACGAAGTAGACATTTTATATTAGTAAGGTTTAAACAATTAAATTTTCTTACCATATTTTCAAAAATGTTTTTTTTTTTCAATTAAAATGTATGATTTACAATACCTTCCCCTTCTAAGGCATCCCAACCCACTTTGGCAGCAATTGGTCCAAAGAGAGTTTTGCCGAAGACCTTATACGTCTCATAACTGTCTGTATACTGTAGCATAGAGGCTATCAAGGCCAGGTTGAGTGCAAGGTCCGACCAAACTGTGAAGTTATCCTCATTAACAAAGGCTTCTGCCATTTTCAGAACATCCACAGAGGACAGTAAACCAGCTCTGGTCTGAAGGTAGACAACAAAGGTTTCATAAAATAATTAAAAGGAAGTTCAGGCACAAAATTTCTTAATATCTTCTACACGCACAAAAAAGTTAACAATAATAACATACATTTTTTCTAACAAAATAGCATGTTAAGCATAAACAAACTTTAGTGAAGTGGGGGGTGGGGTGGGGTGGCTTGTTAGTACACAAAAACCTGATATTTTGAAATAAATTCAAGTTCATTTCATAAATGTTGAAATTTTTTATATGAAACATTACCAAATCACTGTGCATCTAGAAAGGAAATTTGCCTCGGTAATAGAATATACTGTTTACCATATAAAATGGAGTTTACTGGATCAATTCAAATACACATCAAGAGTTGTCTAGACCACACATGGGTTACTTTTTTAGGTGATGGTAAAAGCCACAGACCACTACACAACAAAATCCGAAGAATTTATAATATGTAGAAAATCTTGGAAATTAACATTTCATTACACAAATTGGTCCAAGGTATTTTCATTACATTAAAATTTGATAAAATCTCCTTGGCCAATGTCAAGTTCTAAGGTTTTACATAGTAAATTCTAAAGACTATGTTATTTCATGGTCTGAGGTCCTAACAGTATCAACAGGTATGTAAAAAAAAGCTTAAGTGGACAGGGTAATCTCAAGCATTTTAAAGTAGTGGTCTTTAAAAAATAAAAAAAAAAGTTTTCTTTACACCGACTGCATTCAGAATGTCTTAGATGGGCAAATCAGACTCTGAAAAACTCATGCTTCTATTTTGGCTTAGCCCATTAGCCCAGTTACGACCTTCTTTGGGAAAGATATATGCATAAACCCAGATTGGCCAGTGCATTATGCAGTTATATCCAACCAACACAGGAGTCAAAATGTTAAATTTCTTGTATACAGCATCTCATTATTCATGTACAAAACCATTTATATGTATCATTTACATATATAAACACATCATTTGTGTCATGTACCATTTTACTCCTTTTACCAAACCATGAACCAATCTACTGACAAGGGGAAAATAAAGCTACAACAATCAATGGAGTCTCCTGACCATGTTTATTGCAGGAATACTACAACAGATATCTTACCAGAGCAAAAAGGTCACTCAGAAGTCCCAGGCGGTCCCTTGGGGGCAGGGATTTGTCCTTGACAGCTGGGATAAGGGCCTGTAGCATCTCAGAGGTGTACTGCACCCTGTAGACTCCCACTGATCTGTAGTTCAACTGAAACAAAGAAGAATGAACTGACCAAAACCGTAGCTCTGTTACACATTTCATCACAGCGGATACAATCTAAAATATTTTATATAAAACATCCAGTTGCTTTTTTATCCAACACAATGGACAAACTATAAAAATTTCTCAAGCCATTGACCTATATGTTGTGAAAACAGAAAAAAACTATAAAGGACACAATGGCATAGAAACCAACTTTTGGAGTTAAATATGCTGCTTCAATAATACTCGTCTGATAACAATATATCCACTAGATGGAAGTCAGATCAGAGTGGTCTCCCTTGAGTACATGAACTGGTGCCAAATCCGCATCATACTTAAATTACTACTGGAGCAGATGTGCATATTCTGTCAGGGAAGAAACTGTGGCAAGGCAAGGAAGGATATACCCATATCATGAACAGGTAACTATTCTTGAAAGAACATACTTTTTACTCATAAATTGGTATCTTCCAAAATATTACCAATCATTATAACATTGGAAGAAAGAGATGGAAAGAGTTACTTTCCTTGCTTCTGGTCACCTAAGTAAATGAAGCAGGTTCAAATTTATCGCATAATTCAGGCTATGCAGAATGAAGAAAGCTTCACTCTGGCAAAAGTGAAAGTAGAGTAACTATGTCATTATGAAGCTACTGCGCATTCTGCTTTTTGATGTCAGAGAAGACTTGTACTCCAATGCTATGCCAGTGGTGATCATAATCATCATTTGATCTTGTATGAATTTCTCAGTCAGAAATGATAACTCAGTGAACCAAGGATGATGGTGATTAAGCAGCAATGTTGTAATTTCTTTTAAGTAGTAAGAACAATCAAGATAAATAAGATCACCCTCCTTGATCGACTTTGTTCACTTCAAAAGTCCATGTGAGACCATGTAAGTACCACTGGGACAAAGGGTCAAAAAACAGAGAATTCACAATAAAAGACTGGTACCTAACGACTAGGAGAAAGTTCTTGAGAGCAGGAGGAGTCGTGAATGAGATCAAAAGATTATATCTGACCCTACTTAATGCAGCTAGAACAAGTAGGTAGGAGCTTTTGTAGGAGAAGATTCAAGACATAGGCTTGAAAGGTGCATTATTCAGCCATATCAAAACCCACTGCAGACTCCATTTTGGACACAGGCCCAAACCCCTCTCCACTTAAGTCATGCCATAGAATCTATCACATTAAGCTACAGACAGGAAACCAAGGGCATATACAGGTGAAATCTGTCATTCATCTCAATGAACCTACTGTGCAGACAACACTAATGATAATAAAACTGAAAATTGCAAGAATTCATTTATGATACATAGTAACAACAACCTGACCATAGGGCAACTCTGCACTGGCATGTATATTATTAGATAAAATCAGACAAACACTGTGCAAATAATTCATCAATGTTAAAAACAGAGTGAGTATTAAATAGTTGGAATACACTCACCTGCTGTGAGAAAACTAAACAGGATCACTCAAATAGTGTAAAGACTCGAGACGAACTGATTTTGCAGGCCTTGACAATAAGTGTACTGCATGGCATAAGTATAATTAGTAACAGAAGTATGTATGGAGTCTGGTGCAAACACTGTACCCAATGGGAGGTTACTCTGGTCTGATTGCCATGAAGGTGATGAGATAACTTTGGTGGGTTGGATTTCCAAGGAAGTGGATGCACACATAATGTATTATGATAGGGTATCACATTTCAAGAAGAATGTTAAAACTCCTCTCTTTTCTTGTACAAAAAATGCAAGCAATTCTCAACTTGAACATCAATTATCAAGGAAAAAAAAGTGATTTTAAAGATAAATTTACAATATTTAAATGAATATAAGATTTATTTAAATCCAACTTATACGGTAGAACTCTCCATTGTTAAAACATGACAACTTGGTTCATAACCGCAAAATAACTGTCATGTATCAAAGCTGTATTATAATGAGAATTGCCAAATCACAATATACTGGAACAGCACTATCTACCAAATGATAGTATAGCGGGAATAGTCAAAACTTTATAAATAATAGTAACACTTGGACATATCACTAACTGTTTTCTTTCAACCCATGATGTTATAAATCTGTATGATTTTGGTCATGAGTCCATAGCTGTACTATGTTAGATCTAACATCATGTAATCACAAAGCACTTTGTATGGACAGATTTGACGAGTATTTTAAAGTAATATTTAATTTAAATGTACATAACTAAATGCAAATGATTAGCTTTGACATGAAAGCATAGCTAACATATAGAAGATATCCTGGTCCCACAATTCCAAACAATTAAATCATACTCGAATTCACATTCATCTAAAATTTCTGATATCAGATGGACTAATATCAAATCTCTGACCAAAAATGACTAATATCAAATCTCTGGACACATGACTAATATCAAATCTCTGACCAAAAATGACTAATATCAAATCTTGACAAATGACTAGTGTCAAATCTCTGACCAAAAATGACTAATATCAAATCTCTGGACACATGACTAGTGTCAAATCTCTGACCAAAAATGACTAGTGTCAAATCTCTGACCAAAGGGCTAGTATGAAATCTCTGACCAAATGACTAGTGTAAAATCTTTCAGCATGTGACTAGTGAAGTTAGAACTTAAGAACATTCAATCATTATTGAGTGATAATTGTGTCAATATTGGTCATTTATGTGCTGACCCTTGTGTTTATTTATCAAGAGATCACAACCAATTTGATCTTTTTTGGTCCAATTGTGAGATCTTGAACTAATTATTGTGAAGAAACCATTATTTTCTTATGATGTTCACCATGATCTTAACCTCTGACCTTTAGACACCAAAAGCCGTCCACAACATTTTATCAAGGAACTACTTACAGCAAAAACTACTGTGCAAAATCATATTTTTTCTCAACAACTTTAAACTTTGACTCAACAAAAAATAAAATTTGCTTTATATTATTTATCTTGCAGATTTGGGAAATCAATTTTACAAGGCCTTGGAACAAGGTTACCCATTTCATCCAAACTTCTAATCCATTTAACCATCATTACAGATTACATTTATTTAGGGCAAAATATGGGTACAGATGAAATGGCTGTAGATACTGCATCTGTGCATTTTGTGTCAGCTGAAAGAAGGAGTTTTATATGGTAACAGGGATGGGTCAAGGCTGTCTTTCCAAGACATGGTTACATGCCACCACAAGAAACAACAAAACAAGAATGAAATTTTGTAGTTATTAATAAGCAAACATTTTATATTTTTCTATTATTATGTTCTGTCTACAGTAAGAATGCAATTAAAAAAAACTGAAAAGTAACAGAAAAAGAACTAAGGTTCAAGCCAAAGTGATTAAATTGAGGTACACATGCACTCAAATCTCTGGGTTAGATGGTCTAAATTAACTAAGCAAGTCAGCAATTGTACATTACCATCTATACTCGCTTGTAAGTCAGTCAGTTATTACTGATTACCATCTATACTCACTTGTAAGTCAGTCAGTAATTACTGATTACCATCTATACTTACTTGTAAGTCAGCTACAACTGACCTAATCCATACTTACAGTTGTTGTTGTTGTTGTTGTAGAGTTTTACACCATTTTTCAGCACAATATAAGCTATTCATGACAGCCAGTATAAATGGTGGGAAAAGAACCCGGGAAAACACCAGAAAGAACCACCAACCCATAAAAAGCTACTTGCAAGCTTTCTCACATATCCAAATTGCCCAAACCTGAGACTTGAAGCCACACACACAAAGGTGAGATGACAGTGAGCAATTTAGACCACTCTGCCACTTGGGGACCATCCATAATTACAGATTACCATCTGTATTCACTTGTCAGATCCAACTGAGCTAGTCATAATTACAGAATTTTGTCGATACAAGTCAGCTCTAACAGAGCTAGTCATAATTACAGAATTTTATCGAAACGTGTCAGCTCCAACTGAGCTAATCATAATTACAGAATTTTGTCATTACGTATGAGCTCCAACTGAGCTATTAATTAATTATAGGTTACATTATATGTCATGTCTGATAGCTTGAGTACATGAGTTATTTTGGTATCTGGTTTCAGCTTGTTTACACCAAAGATATTAGACAAAATCTATACAATAACCTCTTTATTATGTACTCTAAATTATAATGATTATCAGTTACTAAATTTCTTATTAACACTCTAAGATTCCCATAATATTTAAAGAAGTACATTCTTTATGTTCTTTAATTTTTTCATAATTCTCAATAATTTAGCTAGATGTAAAAAGTTGATTTCTTACCGGAGATATATCGTTAGTGACTGATGTAAGAAAATATTATTTACTTACCCTGTAAGTTAAGTCTATGAGATAAACATTAGAGTATAATAAAATAAGACATATGTATCCATGGGAAACAAAATCAACATATTTTCTCAATTTCACATTAATCATTTTCATATCTCACCTTGACCCAATCACCAGGCTGGACATCATTCAAAGTGACTGTAGTAGATTTACTGTCAAGAAGAATGGTCTGGACTGGTTGGTCAGGGTTTTGGGATGTGCATATGCTGATTGGGACTGTCCAGTGTGATTTATCGCCTGAAATAATTAGTGTTTGTTGCCAATTAAGATACACCAAATACTAAAACAATTTTTAATCTAAGCAACGTCAGGTTTGATGTATGTAACATAAAGTAATTTATCATGACGATAACAAAGATGGTTGTGATGATGACCAACAAAATAATGTTATCAACATCATCATCATTGCCACTTTGCATTTCTAATTCTGTCTAACCATCCATCATAAAATACTGACATTACATTGCTTTTGAATAAATCTTAATCTTGAATTAAAGTGTATCTCTTAAACTATCTAACATAGTTAGAATCTGGCACAAAACCTCCGAGATAAACTCTGGATGTTGATAAATTATTTTTTTTAATTTGGACACTGAATAAAACAGATGGATAGCCCACTGACATCCACACATAATATTTTCAACATGATGCATCCTTGAAACATTAGTAAAATGTTTTGGACCCATAGTGAACATCTGTACAATAGATTACTATCATGATAATGATGGCCATAATATCTGGTGACATGTGTACTGCAAATAACTTCCGCTCTCTACAATTGGCTCTCAAGGGCCTTAAACATAACAATTTATGTTGGAAAGCAAATTTTGGAGACAACATTCAGGAGCCATAACTCCTCTAAATTGTGAATAAGGAAATCATTTAATGTCATACAATTTTCCATATTATAATTCAAAGAAAAGTTAGGAGGAAAAGCAATCAAGATGGTCTGAAACAATTAAAACTAAATTCATAAAAGCTCTCAACTAAATAAAACTGCATGCCACTTTTTTGGGTTGAAATCCAACAAAGTTTAGTAAAGTTAGGCTGAGAAAGCCATCATTAGGTGGATTGGCAATCAGGGGTAATAACTCCCCAAAATGAAGTTAACTCAGTGTATCTTCATTCTGAAGCCACATGCAAATTAAGGTAAGATGCAACAAATATATGTTAAAGATACCATGCAGAAACCAAAATTAGGAGGAAGAACGATCAACAAACTAAACTAATGTAACAAGTCTTAAAGACAATGGTCATACCTAACTGTGGTCATACCTAACTGTACCAGAATATGCTGAAAACTATGCAGCTACAAGAAAAATTCCATGTGACAATATGAAGTCAACTTTGATGGGCCATATCTCTATCTAACTTTGAGACGAAATGAAACCCATTAATTACACATTGCCTTCAGACAATGTACACAACAAATTTCAAAATTGTTACATGGATAGGCTTAAGTTGATATGTAACATTGAAGGAAATGGCATTAATGCCATCAAACTTGAGAATTCCTGAAATACTCAACTCTTTAGAAAGGCACATCAATCTGAAATAAGAATTTCAACAACTAAATGGTAGCCAAATACATGTGACTGCAGATCTACAAGTTACAAGAGTGGGAATAGACAGACAAAAAAGGAGATTACGTCAGTTTTCCTATATCTTGATGCCGGCAATGATAACTGATGAAGAGGAGGATGTGAAAAATAGAGAAAGGAAAATAAGATAACTATGAAGAAGAAAAACAACAATGAACAAAGTGGTTAATTTTATCTCTAACAAATATGAAAATAATTCAGAAAAAAAATGGACTCACCCTCTGGTATTTTTCCATTTGCACAGAACTTCTCTTGACTGATCATCAGGATTCTCTTGTTGTTTTCTTGTGACTCAGTCACCTGCTCCACAGAACAAGACATTTTTATGTGCATAATACATACACAATGAACCACACTGAAATCAATATGCAGTATCTTTGAATGCATACACATCTAGCACTTTATTTCTTCCTTCCAGCAAAGTTAAAGCACAACAAATATTTTTTATTTACTAATATAAGTTATTGTGGAATTTTGGTTGCACAAAACCACAAATTTAGGACTGAAAAATGTTACATTAAAAATTAAAAAATGGGCCACTTTTTAAAACATTCCAATTTTAGTATCAACTAGTACACATTCTCTCCACCCACCTCCCCATTTATGCCCACAAAAATGAATGAATTCACAGTATATGGTTTTACCTATAGTGATTATCATAGACTGGGTCCAAACACTGAAATAACAAGTGAATAACAAGTGTCTCTCAGAAAAACTGATGCTCTAATGCTGAAATTAATTTCCAGGAATCTAATATAGGGTGATTCTGTTTGAACTGCTGAGTGTCAAAACCATCTTTGATAAATCTGAGCAATAAAACTTTTTTCAAGAATTTAAAATGTAACAATTTTCATCTAGAACCAAATGAACATTATCAGAAAAGCCCTAGCTAATAGGACATCTCTTAACATGATGTCTGAGCAGCACTATTTTAATTTAGGACGAATTACACCTGGAGTGAATGTGAAGTTCAGACAACAAACTTGCCCTAACTGATGAATGGAAATCATATGCCTAACAATCCTAGCTCTCCACGCCAAGTCATTTTAGTTGTCCCTCTGTAAAACTGACTTCTTGTGATGCTTATCAAAGTGATATTTAAGCATTTCTTGTCAAAAATAACAAATGAAAGGGTCTAATAGATATTGTACTATCACAATGTTTAAGAAAAGGCATACTATCATAAAATTGAGCAATAGCATACTATCCATCTTTGCTAGCCAAGGTTATGATATGTTAACCCTATCTACACCTTACTGAATCGACCAGACATTTCAGTGCTATGTCCTAGTAACATCTATTGGATCTCATAGTTGCCTCCCTTAGTATGTAATGCCAATTAACCTATATTGCAAAATAACAGCAGTGCTTTGTATATCAGCCAAGAATAGTGAGGGCAATTGACTTCAAAAGGATAATATGTTGTTATTGTTGTTGTAGGGTTCAACGCTTATACATGGCAGCCAGGAGAAATGGTGAAATAAGAACCCAGGAAAACCCAGAAAGAACCACTGACCCATGAGAAGCTACTGGCATGCTTTCTCACATACCCACATTGGCTGAACTCAAGACATGAACCCACACAGACAGACGTGAGATTGCAATGATCCTTAATGGTGAGCGCTTTAAACCACTTGGCCAATTGAGGCCCCAAAAGGATACTTTTTAAGTTAAACATCAAAAGTATGACTATGTACCAGAGAGAAGTGATTACAGGTGTATTTGAGAGATAGGATATAATTGTGCAAACATGGACTGGCATTAGAAAATTACTTATTTACGAGACCATTCCAATTGTGCACTCCTCTTCTCTCCAAGGTGTAGATAGAGTTGACATATTGGAAACTTGGCAGGCAAAGATCAATAAATTATGGCATAATGTTGAATAGCATAATATAAAGATGAATAATAGCATAATATCAAATTATTAAACAATAGCATAATAACAATATATTAAATGATAGCATAATAACAAAATGTTAAACAATAGCATAATATCAGAATATTAAACAATAGCATAATAACAAAATGTTAAAGAATAGCACAATAACAAAATGTTAAATAGCATAATAAAAAATGTTAAACAATAGCATAATAACAAAATATTAAACAATAGCATAACAAAAAAATGTTAAAGAATAACACAACAACAAAATGTTAAACAATAGAATAATATCAAAATATTAACCAATAGCATATTAACAAAATGTTACACAATAGCGTAATAACAAAATGTTAAACATTAACACCATATTACACTGATCAATGGCTTATCATAATGACAAACAATATTATGATTTAGAAAAATATTATGTAAGTCATCTCTGGATTGTCAGATGCAAGAGTTGGTCAATCCTACTGAAACAAGTCTTCTGGGACCTTGATTCACATCAATTAACTATATTACAATCACCTTGATGACTGGGAATCCCATCTGTTTAGTCCATGTTGTCATGACAGCTCTCACTGGTTTGCCACTAGCTGTCTCAAGGGCATCCCACAAATCCTCAGTATAGGCATTACAGTACTTGAACTTGTTCAGATAATGATTCATTCCTTTCCTAAAATCCTATAACACAAATAAAAAGTTCTGT
This sequence comes from Unio pictorum, assembly GCA_030141615.1. Lineage (NCBI taxonomy): Eukaryota > Metazoa > Mollusca > Bivalvia > Unionida > Unionidae > Unio > Unio pictorum. The sequence goes on along the minus strand of JARLTB010000261.1, from coordinate 2,383,334 downwards.
ATAATAAAATGTAAGTGTCAGCCAACCAAAGTCTTGGAAAGAAAATAGTTACATTTAAATAAGAATAAACTCCAGTTTTGTGTCAGAAACAAAAACAGTTATCAAAATTTGCAAATCAACAAAAGTTATAGCTGCATACATACAGCAAAAACCATGAATATCGGCACTTTGTGAAATCGTATCACAAAAATATAGTGTCAGCAGGGTTCTCATTATGTCGAATTTGTTTTTTGTGTGCAAGAAGATAACTCTGAAAATAACTTGTATATGGCAAGACAGTGTGTTCAACTGAACCCTTACTGATTTATCACTACAAAGAAAAAGACCATTTTGTTTCCAGGATTATATCTTGAAAACAGAAATTCTTACACTATGCTTACAATCTAGTCAATTAACATGTACTCAGAAGATTATTTATAGCCAAGGCCATTTGAACAAAAATTGGGTTAATTAATATGGTGCAATTAGTATGATTCATTTTCCACTTAAACTTGATATGCAGGTACCATAAAATCATTCAGAGGGTGGTGGTAAGAGTGCTTTCTTCACCGAGATACAAGCATAATTTATTTTCTAAATTGTGAGATTAGAACTTCATTCAAAGGTGTAAAAGAAAGCACTTAAGTATGATAAATAAGTCACAATGACCAGTCATGGGTGCTACAATCTCCAAGATACAAACTATTGCCATGTTCAATTAGTCTGACATTACCAATGGAGACCTGAACTTAAAACACAACTGTTCCACCACAGTGCCTTGAAGACTGGCTAAATGCGAAATATAACTGGATGAATGGAAAAATATTACACTATATTCCCCTACTATATACATATTCAAACATACAAATCTAGCATAATTAGGTACTATAAGTTATGATCTGCCTAAATGGTACCTACAGCATCTCCAATGTAGTTATGCAGCATTCCAATAACAGCGGCACCCTTACTATAAGAGATGGCATCAAATATCTCATCAATCTCACTGGGATGACAAACTGGAACCTGGAAATTGATGACATGTACAAATTTACAATGGAACTACTTTTTACAGACTAATACAGAGACCAACAGGCTGGCTTAAACATGATTGGCTCAAACATGATTGGCTTAAACATGATTGGTTCAAACATGAATCGCTCAAACATGATTGATTCAAACACCTTAGAATCACTAAACCTGTTTTTATGACCTAACATAAAGTTTATACAGGCCAACCTTGATGGTGCAAACCAAACGGGATGGGAAATTGTACTTTCAAGTTTCTTTATAAAAGAGTATTTGTTTCTTGAGACAGCAAAAAAAATCTGGAAAGATGCTGTGAATTTCAATTACAATTAAGAAGCAAATCATACAAAAATGACAAGACCATTATTAAGCATTTCATACAAAATGACAGCATTAATAAGCATTTCATACACAAAATGACAGCATTAATAAGCATTTCATTCACAAAATGACAGCATTAATAAGCATTTCATACACAAAATGATAGCATTAATAAGCATTTCATACACAAAATGACAGCATTAATAAGCATTTCATACACAAAATGATAGCATTAATAAGCATTTCATTCACAAAATGACAGCATTAATAAGCATTTCATACACAAAATGACAGCATTAATAAGCATTTCATACACAAAATGACAGACAAATATCAAATCTTCAATGAAAACCATCAAATTTGTTTCAACTTTCTTAGACTTGGAAGTTGGTGGAATGCCCTCCGATTTCTAATCATTAAGATAAAAAAAACAAGAATATTTTATGTGCGTACTTTTATCTACAAACAAAAGTCACATTACTAAAGTTCATGTCTATTGAGTATTCTCGATAAGGCCTGAAATCCTCCGCAATTACACAGCCACAGTAACATTATATTTAATTAAAATCTTGTCTCTACTCTATTTAGTGTCTTAAATCTGAATAGACAATTAGATTTAAAAGTGAAATCCTCTGTTTAGCAAATTTAAAAAGGCATCCTGGTTTTACTAAGGTAATAATTTGATGCTATACCCTTTTAGCAAAAGGGAAATCAGTCTGTGAAATATTTGTGGTATCCATGTCTATTTTCTTTTGCATAAAACTTAACTATATATATATATCCATGTCAAATGAATACCGAGGTAGAAATTCATCATACCAATGCGATGTTTTGATTATGAAGCTACAAAACAGGTAATACAGTTTTCTTCAATACTTAATGAAAATATTTGTGTAATTTGTCAAAGATAATATTTTAAATCAACTGTCTCTGCTCACAAGTCTTTTTCATTCTCCTACTAACCAAGCAATTTCCTATCTAAATGTCCTGTATGTATTAGTCACCTGCCTTCTATGGTCAGTAGCTAGGTGTTGCCTAACCAAACAATGGGATTTATTGTCAAGTGGTCACTGGAACATATCTGCAGTGACCTCTCAGTCTTTGCACACTAAATTTGTGCTTCATGAGGAAAGCCTTGTTTAAAGGAATAACATCTAAATCGATGCAAACATTTAACTCACTTGTACACACCATAATCAAGTTATGTTGACAGTGCAACTCAAGTCTCAATATATCTCAATATGTCCAATTCGAAAGTGGGACCGATTTTACCATTATGGTAGAAGGTTGAAGCAATTTGTTTGCTGAATGGTGGGGAAATTAGGCAAGTGAAGTATCACTTTATGGGTTCATGGGTCACAAACATAAACAGCTAATTTTGATTTCCAATTACCAGAGGCTTCATACATAAGATGTCTGCATTTTGAAATTATTTTAAATATGTGATCAGCCATTTTGAAGTGACACCTATTTATGCTGGCTGACCCAAGAGTCTGTCCTCTGCATTATAGTCTGAGATTATATCCCCGTTTGTTTGTACCCCCCCCGCCGATTTCAGTAACAGAAAGAATAAACAAGATAAAAAAATCAATAAATCTTTCTCAGTTCATTCATTGATTTATAATTTCAAACCCGATTGCGACCAGGGTGTCCATAACGCCTTCATTGTTTGCGCATCTCGTGCTTAACGGAAGTTTCCATACTAACACGACACCATATTACATACAATTTGGGCAAGTCTATTTTCCGCAAATAGAGTGACGTCACTGCTTTTATTTCGGTACTCCCGGATACTTCCATCAATTAGGGTAAGGTTAAGAGTTATATCCCTTAACCACCTGTAAAATCTACCTTCTATATACATACATGTGTAGTTATGCATGTGTAGTTATGCATCCATCCCTTCGCTGAAAATGGACTTGTCCAGGAACTGGAAATTGATCTCGAGGATGACCATGGTTGATAGTGAAAACTTCCGTTAAGCATGAGACACGCAATGAAGGTGTTATGGACACCCTGGTCACAATCGGGTTAGAAATTATAAATTAATGAATGAACTGAGTAAGATTTATTGACTTTTTATCTTGTTTATGCTTTTTGTTACTGAAATTGGCAGGGGAGTACAAACAAACGGGGATACAGGCTCAGACTATAGTCATTTGTAAACTGTCAATTGGTAGTAAAATTACTGTTCTGTCAAGATGAACAAAACAAACTAAAATCACTGATTATTTTAAGTCAGTAAAGAAAATTTATAAGATTAATTAATAACAAGGATACAGCAATCTTCGACATAGTATAAACTTGAAAGAGAACAATATATACACATATTTTATAATTTTTTTAATAGTGCACACAAAATAATATTAATGATCATAAGGATAACAATATTCAGTGCATGGAATTTGTAAAGACCAACTATGTCAGGTGAACCTCTGTACAGAGCTCACTTGTCTACAGAGGCCAGTTTTGCCTTTTACCATGGGTAGCGACTGTTGACAGGTCTGACTGCACTGCAAATTCATTTATTTTCATAGTTGAAGGAAAAAAGCCTTTTAAATTGGAACATAAATTTAGGAGATTAGAAAAAGACTCCTACTGCTTCCAGGAGGTAATCATTCCTTGATGTGTTTGTAAATAAAAATGTAGCAGCCACAATATCTATGAAATTAGTCAATTTAATGTATATCATGTTATCTACAAAGAAAGTCAATATGTCCCTCTATGAATCTCTCTCTCTTTCTCTCTCTCTCTCTCTCTCAAATAACTATTACATTTATTGGCCAATATGAAGGTGATGCAATGGGCAAATTCCTGTTGCATACCTCAATCGGGTGACTATTGTGCAGGGCATCTAACTCCAATGCACTTCCTAGGGCTTGATTTACAAACTGTGTCCAGATGTCATACTCGGGGAAACAGTAGTCCACACACAGGTATTCTATAAAGGAGGCAAACCCCTCATTCAGCCATAGGTGGGTCCACCATTCCTATACATACAAAATACAATTATAGTAAAATCTATCTTATGCAGATATTGATAATAATATTTACCTTAAAAAAAAGTCTACAAACACAAAGTGTCTTATTTCATTTACATATACTAATTATGTCTATCACTTATCGCATTTACATAACCTAGCGTAACTGATTCTATGTTGGGGTTGGTACCAAATTAAGGATATCCCAATCAATGGAATACTTAATTTGTCTTTTATAAAAATCAATTAGCATAAATCTGAGACTGGATGCTAATTATGTTTCTCACCCAATTCTGTAAAGATATAAAAACAATAATTATTCAATTTCATTGCATCACATTAATGACTTGCTTGATTTGCGCTTAAGTCGTGTTTGGCTTATTATTAAGCTTATTATATCATCAAATATAACAGGTAACAAATATCTAAGTCTTATTTCAATTACATATCCTAGTTTTGTCTGTCTCAAATCTCAGATGCTAGCATGTTCCACTCACAACTACCTTATTAGTGATATTAGCCTTTTGATTGGGTGGACTGGAAAAAATGGAGCCAATAAAGTAATTTGTACTGCACACATAAAAAGGCCGCATAGCAGAACCAAATCAACTGCCACATAGAATTTTAAAAAAAGAAGTTGCACTAACATTCTATCTGAAATCCTCATCCTGTTAACAACTCACCAAGTTTGGCAATCCATATTAACAAGAAAATAAAGAAAATGTCTGCATTTGAGGAGAAAAGCGGTTAGGGGTATCTGAAGAAAATTGTCCCAATATGCTGCCATTGTCATAAAGAAAGTAGAATGGAAAAAGCAAATTTTTTAGTAAATTATGTTTCTCCGAGAATACTTACCCGATCACATTACTTTAGGGATATTAGCCTGCTACCTCGCGAATCCAGCCCTACCAAAAGACGAAAATTCGTCTTTCATGTCTATGTCATATAGACAAAGGGCAATAACTCTTGCCCCTTACCTCCCCTTGCTACCCGCTAGGTGTCGCTTCTTTAGTTTTTAAGCTGAGCGGTATATAAAACATGAGGATGCTCGCATGGCGGGGTGGTTGGGACGGTTTCTTAGTAATGTGATCGGGTAAGTATTCTCGGAGAAACATAATTTACTAAAAAATTTGCTTTCTCCTTTGAATACGTTCCTCGATCACATTACTTTAGGAGAATAAGTAATAGGAGGAGGGAATGCGGAGCATCCGACCTCCACCCCGGGTATCCTCTAGGGAATGATGGCTGGATTCCCCATGTGAATGATAACCCGGTCTCCTAATTTTCAATCAGCAACACAGCCCAGGGTCACGTGATATGTGACCCCTTTATACGGTTAAGAAGATAGTTATTGAAATCTTCTTACCTACGAAAATTTATCTGGCGAATCCAGCGAAGCTAATAGGCTGTGCTGATTGTTGCACATGGGTCTGGTGGGCGTCTGGGCTGCCAACACCGGACCTACTAGAATCAACGTTTGCCTCTGCGAGTACAAACTTGAAGATAAAACTGTAGAAGGTTGACTCTGCATGTCAGCCAACAGCTTCTATAAGGTGACTGATTTGCGAATCCTCAGAGTACGCCGAGTGTATAACCCACTTCAGCCATGAAGCAAGGGCTTGAATGGTGATATCTCATGTCCCAGCTATCACCAGAAGAAAGAGGTGCTTGTATGTGACCTGACTCACCTCTATGCATTGAAATGGTGCTAGAGTGCACAAACAGGATCTTACATGGCTGTTGATCCTGACTTATCTATAAAGAAAGCGAGCTAATGACGACTCGTTGATCGCCAATGTATGGTAATCTATTTTGGACTACGAAGCCTGGCTGCGTCAAGAGGACCATCAAACCCTCTGATCGGAACGGAAGAGAGTTCGGGTCACTAGAAAGGACATGTAACTCGCTCACCCTGCATGCTGAAGCTAAGACTATCAAGAAACCCAATTTGTATGATAGTAGCTTTAACTAATCGTGGGTTAAAGACTCAATACTGTCTGAATTGAGTCATGTTAAAACCCAGGACAGATTTCATTTGGAAACAGGGTGAGGGATATAAGTCGATTGAATTTTTAAAGTGTCTAAAAGATCTGACAAATCTTTGTCATGGCTGATAGCACATGTACCAGAATGGCGGAATGTGTCTGATATCATGGAGCGGTAGCATTTGATAATAACTGGAGCCAGCGGTTTCTCCTCGAAAAGCCAGAGAAAAGTTGGCCAGTTGAGGGATTGTGACACTCAGAGGAACAATGTGAATGATATGGTACCAGTCCCTGAAAACATGCCACTTGCCCTCGTAAACCTTCAGAGTAGAGGGCCTTCTTGCTCTCGAGATTCTCTCTGCAATCAAAGATTTAAATTGTTTGTCTTGCAAGGCTGTCTGGACAAGAGCCAAGCTTGAACATAAAGACGGTCCGGACAGGGGTGCGAATACTTGTGCTGACTGTAATCTTCCTGGGTAGATCTATCGCCTAGATTGAGTAGATCGGAGACCCAGTTGTTGTTCCATCTGAGAGAGGCAATCAGAACCATCTGACAGTTCTGACCCCTTAACTTCTGGATTAATTTCAGTACCAAAACCGTGGGAGGGTAGGAGAATGACCACAACCCTTCCCAGCTGATTGATCGAGCATCCACGACCCAAGCTTCTGGGTCTGGAACCTGTGAGATGAAAGGTGGACAACTTGCGATTCCACCTTGTTGCAAAAGATCAATCATCGGACGTCCCCAAAGTGTGTCAATTGGAAGAAAGTCCGATTGATGGAGTGACCATTCTGTGTGAATGACTAGATAGAGTGTCAGCCAAGACATTGAGTCTGCCAAGAATGTGTCGGAATTGTACATTGAGGTGGAGATTGTCGAACCAATGTAGAAACTGCCAGCTCAGATTGCACAGGTCTGGTGATTGGTGTCCCCATGTTTTGAGGCAAGGCACCACCACAAAGTTGTCTGACATAATGAGGGCAGTTTGTAATAAGAGTTGATCCTGCCCGAAATGAAAGGCGTTGATGACAGCCGTTATTTCTGAAAGGTTGATGTGGAAAGGGCTCGCCCCTGGCACCCACGTGCCGCTGACAGTATCGAAGTCCGGCAACAGGTGGGCACCCCAACCGTAGGTACTAGTGGCGGAACATACCGTTATCCCCGCTTGGGGTATCTCCAGAGTAATCCCTGTGGACGGCCCACAGGAGTTGTGCCACTGACTCAAGAATGATCGTATCTCTGGCATGAGCATGACTGTGGGATCGAAGGGACTTGAAAAGGGCGAATTTACGCTAGCAACCTCCTTTGTAAAGGGCGCATAAAAGGACGGCTGAGCGGAATCAAGTCTGCTGCCGCATTGAATAATCCGAGGATCTGCAACTCTCTTGCTAAATGCGCATCCTGTTGGAAACGGACTCTACGAGTGCAATTATCTGGATGATTGCAAACTCGAGGAAGCCTTACCAGATTCAGATCGGGACAAACTCCACACCCAGATGGACCAAAAATCCGGATTGGACAGAGATCAGACTTTATCCAGTTCACGAGAAAGCCTATATGATGTAAAGTGATATAAGATCGTTTCTGCCTTTGAGCAGAGTAGAACTTAACAGATGTTTCTGGAGGATGTCGTCCAAATATACTGCCGAAGCCATAGATGAAGTCGAGCGAAACAGAGTGACGGCGTAATCCATAACCTTGGTACTAGCCCAAGGGCTTAAGTTGAGCCCAAAAGGTATGACCTGGAACTGATAAACCGAGTCCCGACAAGCACAATGGAGAAATGTCCGCTACGCGTGGGATAGGGACGTGAAATGTGCGTCGGTCATATCTAGACTGACAGCATACCCGTCGGATGGTTTGATCACGCCATCGCCACATTGACTTTCAGGGTGGTTGAGGCGGCTCAGGTCGATGAACGGCCTCTGGATAAGAAACAGCCATGAATAAAACCCCAGCTATTGCAGGTTTATTAAGATATAAATATATATATATAAAGGCATCCTTCTCCCGGTCTGACGATACATCCATGAAGAGGGGAGAGGAGGACAGAGGAGGGGATGGATAAATGAACCCCAAGTCCCTCCGAAATGATGTGAATCACCCAAATGTTTTAAGGTAATAAAGTGGTCCAGTGGTCCTGAAATTGCAGGTGGCGGCTGCCCACAGGTAGGCAGTCCGCTGGCGGTGGGCAGGGTATGTCAACGTCTAGAGTTAGGAGGCATGAAGGCGGAGAAACTTTGGTTCTTGCCGCCTCTGTATGGTTGCCGTCTAGCTTGATTAGACTGTTGACTCCCAGCATTGGGTTGGGATCTATATTACACATTTGATTATAAGGATCCCTTTTCCCCGGTCCGGCCATCATCCCTCCGCTGTGTCAGGGGATGATTGTTTCGAAACGCCTGCGAAAGTTGGGCGACGAGTTGGAGGGGCAGTTCCTGAGCTGCCTGCCTCCAAACTTTTTCAATTTTTCCCCCAAAGTGTAAAGGTGTCCCAAACTGAGACATCCGTAAAATCCGAGTACGATGGGGCCTGCGCGACGTGGACCACCTACAGACGTCACATCGTATCAGGTCGAAGTTGGCAGAAGCAGTCAACGCATTGGTCATAGAATGGTGAGCTGCCCTGTTAACAACTCTAGCAATCCAGGCCTTCACTTCACAAGCGTGGTCATGGCTGGATTTGCCTAGGGAGTTGGAATAAAAAATGGCTAGTGAAGTCAAGTCTAACAATGAAGACGTATCGACTACGTTTCGGACTAGCTTTGACGTGGCATTTGAGATCAGTACTGAAGGCGTCTGATGGAGTTTTCGTACCAGCTACACTAGAACGTCGCTGGAAGTTAGCTTCCTGAATTTTTTTTTTTTTTTTTTTTTTTTCCCCCGACTGGTGAAGAAGCAGGAAGGACATCGTCTCTTCCTCCTCATTCAAGATCTACAGGTACCTGAATTGTGTAGTCTTGAGTGGCAGTAGGAGGTTTTGGGCATTCTGAAGTTCCCAACAACCTATAAATCTTTTATTCTGCGGCCGTGGCGCTAAGCTCAGTCCGGTCCATGACCTGATCTGTGGACGGCTGAAAGTGTTTCGTCACACTCACTGTGTGCTGAGTCGTGTTCTGGTCAACTCAAGCATCCATTCGCAGCGGAATTGTCATCATTTTTAATATAAATCTCCATAATGCTTGTGTAGTGCGGCCAGCACTGCGCGCCCATCTACCATTCGCTCAGAGGGAATGTTGGTTCTGGTACAGCTTGCATATCTGTACAGCATACCAGGTGACCTAGATGACGCAATTCTGTCATAATTGACACTTTCACTAAATCTCCCTTGTGGAGAAGCCGTGAACATATGGACGGCCGGCACTAACGGCTGATTGAACTGGCGAATGGTCGGCCTGAAAGTCCTGTTCTGGTAAAGCTGCCATATCTGGGTAGCGCATACCAAGTGGCATAGATAACTCAATTCCGTCATCTCTGATAATGTCACTAATTCTCCCTTGTTTTAAAATCACACCGTCACGTATTTGACGTGACGGGAGGTGTACACCGGCAATACCGACTGATTTGTCTGGTATATGGTCGGCCGGAATGTCGGCGAAGGTCCGGCTATGACCGGCACCTGCCTCTCGAATGGTCTGATTGGACGGAGATTCATCTATAACATCTCTCTCATGGTAGTGATATGTAACCAGTAGTACAGATTGACTGACGGGTACATCACTATAATCTCCGTAAATCCGATGTACAGCCGGTGCAGGTTGATGCCGGCTGGAAGACCGGTGCCATTTGCGCTGAACGGTCGTTGCCGGATGGACGGCCGGTGCAGGTTGATGCCGGCTGGAAGGTTGGCTGGACGACCGGTGCCATTTGGGCTGAACGGTCGTTGCCGGATGGACGGCCGGTGCCGGTTGATGCCGTCTGGAAGGTCGGCTGGACGACCGGTGCCATTTGGGCTGAACGGTCGTTGCCGGATGGACGGCCGGTGCCGGTTGATGCCGGCTGGAAGGTCGGCTGGACGACCGGTGCCATTTGGGCTGAACGGTCGTTGCCGGGTGGATGGCCGGTGCCTGTTGATGGAAGCTGGAAGGTCGGCTGGCCGTCCGGTGCCATTTGGGCTGGAAGGTCGGCTGGCCGTCCGGTGCCATTTGGACTGAACGGACGGTGCCAGATGTACGGCTAGTGCCGGTTGGTGCCTGCTGAAGTGCCGGCTGAACTGACGGTGTCGGCTGGACGGACGGCTGGACGGCCGGCGAAAGTGCATAATAAAATGGATCCAATTGATCCAGCATAGACTCCATGCGTCCGGACTTACAGGCCCGAAAGCCATGCATGGACCTGCGGTGAAATTTACACCCACTGGGCAGCCTAAACCATGCCAACATAATTTCCTCCATTTCCACATTGCCAACACCCATTTTGCCATTCATGCCTTCGTTGTCGACTTTGCTAATGAAACGACAAAAGAAGAGAACAAAGCACAAATTAAAAAATTCAGCATATTATTAATTCGATAATACTATAACCGTTACTAACGGAGTAGTCAAATTATTCCGTGCCATGTTAACTCTTAATGACCACACTAGTTATCGCCGTGAGCGTGTTGCAATGGGTCGTTCAAGACGAAGTCTACTGAAACGAAAAAGATGATAAACAAAGCACATTTAGCAATTCAGCACGCTATTAAGTCGCTATTACCATAACCGTAACTAACGGAGGAAGCGAAATGATTTAGTGTCGCGTGAACTCGTGACTACAACACGAATTCCGCCATTAAATAGTCGCAACTGGTCGTTCAGAGACGAAGTCTACTGAAACGGAAAAGAAGATAAACAAAGCACAAATTAACAATTCAGCACGCTATTAAGTCGCTATTCCATAACCGTAACTAACGGAGGAAGCGAAATGATTAAGTGTCGCGTGAACTCGTGACTACAACACGAAGTCCGCCATTAAATAGTCGCAACTTGGTCGTTCAAAGACTTTTTTGAAGTCTACTGAAACATCAAAGAAGATAAATAAAGCACAAATTATCAATGCAGCACGTTATTAGTCGCTAATATCGTAAACGTTACATACGGAATAAGTGAAATTATTGAGTGCTACATGTATTACATGCTAGTACCGCCATAAGCATGCTTTTTGACCACGTTGCAACCTGGTCCAAAGTCTAGAAAAGGTGACAAAGTCACTCAAATTGGAAAATATTGTAAAATAATGTATACAACCTGTAGAGGAATGATTATCCATCACAGTAATTCCAAATTTAACTTCGGATGGTCAGAATTTACACTAAGATGGCTTGGATTCATTGGAGGTCTAATTGTACGTGTTTTCACGTACAGCGAAGCTAAAAAACTAAAGAAGCGACACCTAGCGGGTAGCAAGGGGAGGTAAGGGGCAAGAGTTATTGCCCTTTGTCTATATGACATAGACATGAAAGACGAATTTTCGTCTTTTGGTAGGGCTGGATTCGCGAGGTAGCAGGCTAATATCCCTAAAGTAATGTGATCGGGGAACGTATTCAAAGGAGAAAGAGCTGTGTGTGTGTGTGTGTGTGTGATTTAGATTTTTAACATAACTTTAAAAAATTCAGTTGTATCACTACCATGTCTGCAGTGGGCAGTTTATAGTGATGTCTCGCACAGGGGCATCATGTTGCAGACATGTAGCATGATGTCCAACCCAATCACATTATCCTGACACCAGGCTGACCAGTCCTAAAACTAGCCTCTTAATGCTGAGCACCAAGCAAGCAGCTCCTAGTACCATTTTGATAGGTCTTTGGTATGACCTGGCCAGGGTTTAAACCCGCTTTGAGATTTGTAAAGAGGCTTCTAAATATTTTAGTTTTATTTATGTTGGGCAAACTCTTGAAGACAGTCTGCCACATTTTGTAGCTTGACAAATTTTGAAAGTAGTTTCTTAGCTTTTTTGTAGAATGGTATCAAGTGTTTAGTTAGTAGCAAACACTTGGCTTGTTGGCATTCTGAAAATGGACTGCAAAGTTTTCTTTTTTTGTTGTTAAGTGTTCATATTGCTTTTAATCATAGTATTTGTGGAGAAGCTTGATAGAAGAGCTGATGAACTTCAGTAAAGACTCACTGGGCTCTTAGTAAATTTGGATGGATCTAGGAGATTGCACAGAGGGTCACCTTTACTTTCGATTAAATAAGAATTGAAAGAAAGTGCTTATGATATGATGTTGAGGTGTTTCCTCCCAACTGCTGGGGTGGTGTTTAATTCACAACACATGGTGATGAGTTTTAAAAAAATGAATCTCTAAGATCAATTTTCTCTGATGAGTTACTAACATAATGAAATGAGTCAGGGAACAGATATGACAAGACCACTCCAGAAGATGGAAGGGGAGGGAAATCCTCCACATATTATCAAGCAGGACCTTCTGTTAAACCTTATGCATTCATGAAAATGACATTTAGAATATGCTTGTAAACAAGTTGTATTATCACAAGTAAATGTACCATTTCCAGTGCTTGCATCCAAATAAGAAAGCAATATTTTTTGTACAGTTCTCAAGAGCTCTGAAAGAGATGGCCAAACAAATGGACCTTAACCCATACCACCACCATTCTGCATGTTGAATTCCTTCAATTTACTTAGAATTATTCAAATCATTCTCCTGAGATTATTTTCTCAATGATTGTAAAACTGCTCCAAACCTAGCCCCTCCATTAAGAAAAAACTTATTTCACTCCAAATCTTACTAGAAAATATTCTGACCCTTCAAATACTCACATTTTTCAATTCTGAGTCAAGAGTAACATTTGTTACTCAAAATATTGAGTAAAGTTTATAATGGCAGTGTCTGGACATTCATTTATTTAACTATTTACATAATTCAGCAAAGTTTTAACTATATGATCCAGTAGCAGGCTGGCTTTACAAAATGTAAACATTAAGGAATAATTATCTTACCATGGTGACAAGGTTGCCAAACCACTGGTGAGCCAATTCGTGTCCAACAACCAGTGCCACCCACTGCTTGCCTTTGGCTGAGGAAATCTCAGGGTCCACCAGCAGGGCTGTTTCTCTGTATGTCACTAAACCCCAATTCTCCATAGCACCTTTAAACAGGAAATTATGTTTTAGTTAAAAAAAAAAATATAACCATGGTGACAAGGTTGCCAAATCACTGGCGAGCCAATTTGTGTCCAACAACCAGTTGCAACATCAATCCTGTTCTTGTCAAAGAAAAACATGGGATATCAAAGAAAAAACAGTAGACATGTAAATGCAAACACTTGCTCACAGACAAAGAAAATTGTTGAAAATTATTCTCGGATTAAGATTCAGATGTTTTAACATTGGAAAACTTATGCGTAATTTATTAATAATACATCAAGACAAATGAAACAAATTGTTCCAATCTTTCTGATATATAAATTTTTGGTATGCTGTATGGTCAATGGATTGAACATTCATCTTGAATTTCACAGAAACAAAATTAAATGGGCATGTAATTAATTAAATGAGTTTCTGCAACCAGTCAATTGGTTCTATCTTAAACAAACTGGCATCCATTCTAGAAAACTACATCTTAGTTCCAAAGGAGGGGGGAGTACCCAAAAATAAGAGGCCAAACAAGGAAATTCCCAAGAACATTTGGCTTGCTATAAGTACACATAACTGTTCATTCTTACCAGCGGCAAAGTCAGCTATGGCAATAAGATCCATCTTGGGTAGAGGGTATGCTATCTGGAAATAGTTCTTGTAGAAGGGTAGAGTCTTTACTGCCACCTATGGCAGAAACAAAAAAATAATTAATATCTCTTCTGTTCATATATAGTACTATTAATTGCATATTTTAATATCTTTTAATATACAGCACTATTCATACATTAAATTACTATATTTTCAAGCATAGTGCTATTCATATTGTACATTATATTAATCTCTCTTCTGATATAGTACTAATCATACTGTATATACAGAGATCTCGGAAATGCTTAATTACGCGTATTTGGATGCAAATTTTGGATCTGGGACAAAGAAAATCACCCAGGCAGGAGTCCTCCGTATGCACGTTGTTTTTTTTGGGGGGGGGGGGGGGGTCTTTTTTTTTTTTGCAAACAGGAAAGTTTCATGGCACAATAAATATGTTCTAATCACTATGTAAAATGACGCAATGCTTTTATTTTAGTCTGTTGCAGACTTTCTTTGTGCAAAGGTCGTCAGCTTGCTTTGATGATGGTGCATTTGTTATTGAAGGCACCGCTAAAGGCTCCAGTTTAAGGACCTAACAAATACCCGTTTGTTATTGCTGCGGCAACATCAGATAATTGTAGAACATTGAGACAGATTTGTTTCATTTGTTTAGTATATATCAGTGCTTCAAAGGTAATCAGTTTTCTTTGAAGTGTCAGCAAAACTATCTTTTTTTCCACCTGGTATTTTTTTTAAATTTGCGTCATCTGGTTGACTACTCATTTCACGTTTCTGCCTTCATAGGGGTTGCATTTTTTGTCAGTTGCATGGTTATTTTGATTATAATACAGCATACAGTAATAAGGCCAGATATCAGCATAAGCGGATTATGATATAACAGTGCATTGTTATATCCAAGTTCGCTGCTTCCTGTCATGGTGCCTTTGATTTTCTCTACTCCAAATGCAAGACTATATACAGTTTTTATCAGCCAAAATTGGTGTCGCCACAAATATTGCCAGATGGTATATTTTGTCACCAAAAAGGAAAACAATAGCAATTTGCTACATTGGCGAAGCCCCGTGATCCTGTAATTGATTTCATTTCCGATTGTAGCTGTATAAATATTGCATGTGAACTCGAAACCAAGACACATCAAGACTTGGACAAAATGCCATTTGCAAATTTGGACAAGTGTTTTGGGGTTAAACGAAAAAATGATGCAGATTTAAATGAGCTTCAAAACTGTGCTTAAGTTGCTAGAACTGATATAGTGGACTGTTCTTCGCATGGCTTTGAAAAGATATAATGTTTATGCATCAGGCTATGGAAATGAAATACATTACTTTGGAATCTTTCTGTCTGCATTTCAGCCCCCAAACAAGTAAAACAATTTTACCAAAAAGGCACATTATCGAATATCTACAGAAATGACATGTTGTGCAGAATTACCAGACATGCCGAATCAACTGATACAGTTGTACATGTCAGTGTTATAAAGAATGAAAGAAATTAAACTCGATGGCAACCAACAGTTATTCTAAGCTGCAAAGTTTAAACATTTTTGGGATGGGACTGCAACTTTTGCTGGTGAGACTCCTATTTTTACCAAAGTGGGAGTCCTGGACTAAATCCTAGCGATACCTCTGATATATATACACATACACCCCCACATACATATATATATATATATATATATATATATATCTCTTCAGAGATAGTACTGTTAAATGTAATGCAGAAATGTACAACTGGAATGAACAGAAGTCCAGATTTTGGAAATATATCATGATTACGAATTGCAGTATAAAAATCTCTTCACCATTTTTCCTTAAAACTGTGACACAGTTCAATGGCACCAAATCCAGTCAATCGTCAGATACTACTAGTGTAGATGTGCAAGCATGTCCAAGGAGAACTTGAGAGCTTTGTGCGGGTAATATTATGACTGACTAAGTATTACTGAGGAAACAATTTACTGTAGTACTTGGTTTCCTCAAATACTTTATGCAATTTAGCAGAATAAAGAGTTACATACTCTTACCTCACTATCTAAGAGGTGGCACTGGCTTCAATCTTCCAATGTGTGTAAAACAGGGTTAGGGAACAGTTCTACTCAAGTGTTACAGGTAATGAGTGCCATAACCCGATGCAATGATATGCACAAGAAATTAATCTGGTTTCCTTGTTTGCTGAGTGAAACAGTCATCATAAGTAGAAATATTATCTTTCTTTGAACGATAAGAAAATGTAAGGTGGCCCTATTTTGAATAGCAGTTTGCTTCAGGTACAACTTCCTAGTACTGCATTTGCCTCTAGAATCAAGGGTCCGAAGATGATATTGGTTTCACGGCAAAGGATCGGTTCTCCATGAGCAAGAGCCTGTTCTTGGAAATGAAAGCAGGAGCCATCATGAGAAAGACTAACCATGATAAATTTGAAGATAGTTCAGGTCAGTCAATAAAGCATGTACCTCACTGATTCTGCCTGCCATGGCTAAATTGAGAAGGAAGCAGGTCTCCTAAGTGAGGCATGACATACAAGCTATGGGTGATTATTTAAATATAGGCTGTTTTATTCAGCCATTTCAAAATTTGTGGCAGATTTCCTTCTGGCATTCAGTCTAAATTAACAATATGAGCATAAAAGTCTCTCTTCCAGCAAATAATACTGACAGTGAGATATGTCTGAATCACTGAATATTAACTCTGGATCATATAGTAGACAACTATTTATCAAGCAACTCTGGATCAAATGGTAGACAACTATTTATCAAGCAACTCTGGATCAAATGGTAGACAACTATTTATCAAGCAACTCTGGATCAAATGGTAGACAACTATTTATCAAGCAACACTGGATCATATGGTAGACAACTATTTATCAAGCAACACTGGATCATATGGTAGACAACTATTTATCAAGCAACTCTGGATCAAATGGTAGACAACTATTTATCAAGCAACTCTGGATCATATGGTAGACAACTATTTATCAAGCAACTCTGGATCATATGGTAGACAACTATTTATCAAGCAACACTGGATCATATGGTAGACAAATATTTATCAAGCAACACTGGATCATATGGTAGACAACTATATATCAAGCAACTCTGGATCATATGGTAGACAACTATTTATCAAGCAACACTGGATCATATGGTAGACAACTATTTATCAAGCAACTCTGGATCATATGGTAGACAACTATTTATCAAGCAACACTGGATCAAATGGTAGACAACTATTTATCAAGCAACTCTGGATCAAATGGTAGACAACTATTTATCAAGCAACTCTGGATCAATTCGTAGACAACTATTTATCAAGCAACACTGGATCATATGGTAGACAACTATTTATCAAGCAACTCTGGATCAAATGGTAGACAACTATTTATCAAGCAACACTGGATCATATGGTAGACAAATATTTATCAAGCAACACTGGATCATATGGTAGACAACTATATATCAAGCAACTCTGGATCATATGGTAGACAACTATTTATCAAGCAACTCTGGATCAATTCGTAGACAACTATTTATCAAGCAACACTGGATCATATGGTAGACAACTATTTATCAAGCAACTCTGGATCAAATGGTAGACAACTATTTATCAAGCAACATTGGATTTCTGTTTCCCCAGGTAGTTCACTGAAAACTTGCGAAAAGAATTTGAGTATCTTTTCTATTTTCAAACAATAATTCATAATAAGTTTTTGTAAGTTTGTTTAAGCATACTTGTTAATTTGTTTCTCCATACTTTATATTGTAGCTGGTTTCCCATCACCTTGAACTGGTCTCATTCTTTCATGGCATCAAAGATTTTAATTGTGTACCAAAGATGCATCATATCACAATAAATTTGCAAGAGGGAGAATCCATAATAACTGACCATCAAGTAACATTACAGAAAGCTAAGAAAATACAAAATAGGTCACAGTAACTTATATTTATTATGAACATAAAACACTTATTAATTTTATCTGACCTGCTCCCCAAGATGACTTGTTTTGCTGCTGATTAAATTCAAGTGCTAAAAAATGAATGAAAATGCTTTAATTCATTCGCATATTATAAGTTTAAAACAAATTCTTCTCTCCATCTTATTTAAAACTTGTATGCCTTGTAACATAAACTGGTAACTTACATCAAGTGCAAATTGTCCCTGCTCCTTCTTGCCAACAGGTGTGTATACTCGGATCAGCACCCCATCTGCATCTCTGGCCTCTACATAATCGTATTCTCCAACAATAAAGGCTAACAGATAGGTAGACATGATAGGACTTCTCTCGTACTTCACAACCTTCAAGTTTTCATTTGTTTCATCAGTGTTCTCGGACTTCACTGGCTGAAAAGTTCAAAATTGTGTGTTGATGTTCTGTCTAAATATGTGTTACGACTCAATCTTTGGTCTTGACTTTTTTTATAACTTGGTATAACAATTTATTTTCAAAGGTTTGGTCAAGACCAACTGCAGAGCCATAGGTAAAATTCATAAGATGAGAAAAAGACTTTTGCTCTCTGGTAATAAAAAAACAACATATTGTACACGTTAGGGAAAAATTAAGTATATACACCACGCATAAATCAAACTTGTGCAAAGTCTAAAACATATTTGGACCAGTATAAATACAGAAGGGGGCCCAGAGTGGCCTAGTGGTCTGAAGTGCAAAATACACAAAGACTTTACATTCACATCTTTTACCAAAATGCTCAAAGATTAGTTTTCCATAAAAGTACAAAATAGTTCATCAGAAGAATTTAGGATATCCTTCAACCACATCTATTAATATAATTTCAAAATTTTATGTACAATGTCCTTCAACCTTTAATCTGCTGATGCAAACTCAATAAGGAGTTTCTGCCCTTTCTCAAATGTAACACATATGTGAAACTGATAAAATGTTGTGTGAATATCTCTAATTTCTACTGTTAAAATGGAGGCTTTATCTGGTAAGCATTAAAGATAATAAACATAGTTATACAATGGCATCTGCAACCTCGTTTCCATCTTTAAAATTATCCCAATACACAGAAAAATAAATCGCAATAGAAGGCTACAATATCAATGAATCTGCTCCTATCAATGAGAAGATCTGTTCAGGAATTTTTATAATGGCAAAGATCAAATATAAATTTTTGAAGCTTTCTTAACAAGGGGGTACATTGGCAAGAATAATGTTTGCAAAACGAGGATGAATTCATATGCAAGTTGTTTAAAAAATAAAATGAATTTTATGTTTCCCATCATACAAGATTGGTTGCTTTGTTGCAGTAGGGTTTAACGCCATTTTTCAGCACAAGATAGACTATAAGTGGCGGCCAGTATTAATGGTGGAGGAAGAACCTGGGAAAACCCAGAAAGAACTACCTAACCATGAAAAGCTACTGTCAAGCTTTCTCACATACCCACAGTGGCAGAATCCGAGACTCGAACCCACGCAGACAGTGGTGAGATGGCAGTGATCTGTAATGTAGAGCGCTTTAGACCACTCTGGGCCTCTACAAGATTGGATTTAGAGATAAAGACATGTGGCTTTAGATTGATCAGAGGACAGTTTGGTAGTGCACTGATTTGCTCATATGAAAAAAATGATTAGTAATTTGATTCAGCTTGGAGCCTATCTGCTGGTCAAGTTCAAAATGCTACTAAAGTTGAAGTCCCTGATTCTGTATCATACCAAACACCTGCTGGTATGATGTATAAGCTGATTCATACACAATAAAGACATAATTTAGATAATGACCCTCTGCTCCCCTGTCTGTGCTTGCCACTAATAAAAAATGCTGGGCTTACATCACATGTCCATTTTATGTGTGGAAGGAAGGGTAGTTTACAGACAAAAATAACTCTTAAAAAATGTGGAATCCTCAAAAAAAAAAGGGTTTCTTACAGTATGTTTCTATGAGCCACACAATTTCTTGAAGGCAGCATTCAGAAAGTGCAATCTACCTCAACTTGGAACTGTAAATCTTTCAAAAGCTTCATATCAAGGTAGGTAGGCAGACCATTCAGCCAAACAAGCCATTCATTATGCCATATCCATATGATGACCTTTGTTATAAAAGTCTAAAAAGATGGCTAGCTCCTCATATACATGTATCAAGTCAAATCTGATGGTCAGTGTTTTTCTTTCATTTTTCATGTTTCTTATGTATAAGATGTCTCCAGGAACATTTTGGGATGATTTTCGGGCCAAAGTGTTTCACGATTTTGGTAGGGTTCCAATACTTACCCTAGAATAATTTGTCTCAATGAAATTAAACCTTCCCCATTTTACTTTGTTAACTGCCAGTGTTGCATGCCATTTCATCCAACACATTTTATCACATATACACATTATTTTTGGACAACATGTAAATGAAAAAGTGTTAACCTCTACAATTTCAAGGAAATCCTTTAAATTCAATGATCCTTCTATGCTGTTTGAATCAAGGCAAAAAAGTTTTCCAATAACAATCTGTAAAGCCTTACAGGAAACAACGAGAATGTTTTCATCAAAATGTTTTGTTATATTTTCTTGATCATGTAAAGTATGGCTTAGTACTGCTGACAGCCTAATTTATCTCTTTTCTCAAATATCTACAATATTCCAACCCATAACTGACCATGTCTGAACTATGAACAGTAACAGAAATTAACAGTGCAATCAAATACCATATTTGAGAGTGCTACTCTGTTCTTGGGTACAACAAGAGTGACATCAAATGTGGCTTTCACTGCTGGTTCATCATAACATGGGAAGGCTCTCCTGGCATCTGTAGCCTATGTAGAAAACAAAAATAATAAATACTACATTATGAGGAAATATCTGTCTTATTAACTTTTTCAAAAACATGATTTTGTCAGTACTATATAATGTCATGACTGTAGGAATCGATTCATTATTTTCACTGACAAATTAAGGATTTAAGTGTATTGAAATTCATGACTGAGAATGGATAATATTATTTCCACAGACAAATTAAGGATTTAAGTGTATTGAAATTCATGGCTGTGAGAATGGATATTATTTCCACAGACAAATTAAGGATTTAAGTGTATTGAAATTCATGACTTAGATAATGGATAATATTATTTCCACAGACAAATTAAGGATTTAATTGTATTGAAATTCATGGCTGTGACAATGGATATTATTTCCACAGACAAATTAAGGATTTAAGTGTATTGAAATTCATGGCTGTGAGAATGGATCTTAATACTTCTAAAGATAAATCATTGGTTTAAAAGTCTTTACATTCAAAACTGTACAATTGGATCCTATTATTTTCAGAGACAAATTATTGTTTTAAGCCAGGTAAGTTAGCATATAAATTAGATTGTTATAAATGCAGTAGATCTTTTAAATTTTTAACATTCATGTCTGGCTTATATGCAAGGATGAAGTAACACAAAGTTTTTATTTAAACTGTTCAGTGGAGACAGGGAGCTTCAGCTGCTCACAGAACTGCTAATGAGTAATAAATAAAATGAGTGTGTATGGAATTTCAGATCAATTAACTAATTCAATATTAATAATTTTCTGAGCATGGTTAACTTTTTTCTCATGTTAGAAGTGTCTTTAAATAATTTTATCATGCTTTACATTTCAAATCATCAAAGATTACAATTCCTATACCAAATTACTAAAGTCAACTCAAACTCCATGCTGGGCCGGTAGATTTTCATGTAATTGATAGAAATTCTAGAAAGGAACAACAAAATAATTCAATAATGATACCTAAATTCTTCCTGCTAAGACAGAAGTTCAGTATTGGAATTTTCAGCCTTCTCCAAAATCCCACTACATCAAACATGACCTACACAAAATACTTTCCACAGAATATTTTCAAGGCTAACCTTTTTCTGAGATACAAACTTTTTTAAAGAGAAAATTTCAATTTATTATGATACCGCAATATAATGTCAACATACTGAAAATATTTGTATTTAAGTTTTCTGAAATGTATCAATATATAAAAACAGACACTCTATACAGAATTGTTGTTTACCTCAAACTGTGTCACTGCACCATATCTTTCCTCCCCATCTGGTCCTGTGTATTTACTTCTGTAGAAACCCTTCATCTTGTCATTCAATTCCCCAGTAAATTCTATATGCAAAGTACCTTCACCTACCTGAAAGTTTGACATTTTTGGCATCACTACACAGTACTCTATTTAATACAGGCATGTGACAATATCAATGTTTTCTCACCTGCAATCATACTGTTACAATATAATTTCTCACCTGCAATCATACTGTTACAATATAATTTCTCACCTGCAATCATACTGTTACAATATAATTTCTCACCTGCAATCATACTGTTACAATATAATTTCTCACCAGCAATCATACTGTTACAATATAATTACTCACCTGCAATCATACTGTTACAATATAATTTTCACATGCAATCTTACCATACCTTTATTCACATCACTGTTATTACCCATCAGCATTATTTTTAACAATGAAATCCAAACATACTTTTTTTTTTAAGACAGAAATAACAATACAAAAGGTTCAGGGGTAGATGATGACAAAATTGAGTTAATCCACAGAAACACACAAGGGAATATAAAGGGAGACAAGTGGATACATAATCATATAGACTGAGAGACATAATGTAATAAGATGATATGCATTTAAAACTTGAAGGTTATGCTACTCAACTCAACCAAACTGAGTAGAATGTTTAACTCTTAAAATGCACTTTCCACAGAATGCATTTTTATTGCAAAACAATGCCAGCTCTTTCATACAGTGGGTCTACCAAGAAAATGCTCACATGCCATGTTTTCTATAACAAATTCCAACTTGGAAAACTAAAGAATCTCAGCCATAACATTAAATTTATCGTATCTTTCTTATGAGAATTTGACAGTATTCTGGATTGTTGTCAAAACTTAAAACAATTACAGGCTTCTTACAATGAGTTTGACAGAGTATTCTGGCTTGCTGTCCAGTCTTAAATCTATCATAACCTACTTACAATGAATTTGACAGTATTCTGGCTTGCTGTCCAGTCTTAAATCAATCACAGCTGTGTTACCTGATTTGCGTATTGATCTTAGAACATATATCTTCAAATGATGTAAATTAAAAACGAAGTATAACTTACCTCAAGCTTAGATGGAAAGGAAATTTTGATTGTTTCCTCTTCTTTGCTGTAAGTGACTTGCCCCTGGATGAGTTCATCAGAACCTGAAAAAGATATTTCCTTACTGTAGACATCAACAATATAGCCTCACATGCTATAGTAACCCTTAAATGTGTGTGTGTGTCTGTAATTTGGATTTTAATATAGCTTTAACAATTTTTCAATCATATCGCTATGATGTCTGCAGTGTGGCAGTTTATAGTGATGTCTAGCACTGAGGTATCATGCTGCAGACATGTAACATCATGTCCCACCCAGTCACATTATCCTGACACCAGGCCGACCAGTCCAAACACTAACTCTTAATGCTGAGCGCCAAGCGAGGCAACTGTTTGTACCATTTTTTCTGTAAGTCTTTGGTATGATTCAGCCAGGGATCGAACCCATGACCTTCTGCATCTGAGGTGGATGCTCTAACCACCTGGCCACTGGAGTAGTTTGACTAAGAGTCTCTAGGTTCTGAGGTTGAGAAATGTCTACTACAGCTGGTCACATTGCTTGACTGGCTTGACAGTGAATGGATGAATCAGTACTCTCAAGACTGAAAAGCATATAAAAAAAATTCTTCCATGAAAAATAATTATACAGCAATAAAAATCTGATTTTAATCTAAAACTTTTATATTGATAATAAATGCATAGCAAATAGGGTAAAATGTTTAAAAAAATTAGGTTGAACTTTACATCTACTAAACTACATTTAACAGGTACTATGTGTATTAAGTGTAACAGGTAATAGGTGTTCTATTTATAGCAAACTACAATGTAGGACTTTGAAACATGTACAACAACTGCCTACACAGCCACAGACCCTATGAGGTAAATGGTTAAAACAGTAATACTTGCAGGCGAGACAAAAACCAAATCGATTTGGTGCATGGTGCGATCTAATAAAACAAACGAAAAGAAAAGCAATCCATGTCTTAATCATTAAATTTATTACCATCAGATTTATATGAAGCATTCTGCACTTCTATGTCTGCACTGTTCAGGGTAACAGAATCTGTAGCATGGTTCACCTGTAATATGAAATATATGAATATATTTAAATTCCATGCCAATGTTTCTAGCAAGATTTGTAACAGCTGCAGGTTCATTTTTGTAAAACATGTACTAAGCACACACAAAATCCTGCATGAACTGATAAAACTATTTCTATTCCTGTATATTTGAGTTTTCATTCCTGTATATTTGACCTTCCATTCCTGTATATCTGAGTTTCCATTCCTACATATTTGAGTTTCCATTCCTGTATATTTGAGTTTCCATTCCTACATATTTGAGTTTCCATTCCTGTATATTTGAGTTTCCATTCCTACATGTTTGAGTTTCCATTCCTGTATATTTGAGTTTCCATTCCTACATATTTGAGTTTCCATTCCTATATATTTGAGTTTCCATTCCTAAATATTTTAGTTTCCATTCCTACATATTTGAGGCTTATACTGACCTGACTGTCTTGCAACATTAAGTTTTTTTTTACTCAAGACTGGATACAAAATACATTAGAACTGCTGGAGGTAATAATAGACCCTTATCCTAATGTAAAGGGGCTGAACTCTGATCTAAAACTTTTCTAAAACTCCTGCAGATTCTCAATTTTACCACTATTTGCTCTTGAAAATTCCAGATCTATATTTATCATGCCCCATTCTTAATGTCCCAAGACTGCTGAAGTGCCATGATATTATCATGTTATATTATCATTATGTTATCATGATAATAAATCATTATGATATGTTATTGTTACTATTGTAATATATTATCATCATTCAGATATATTACAATTATCCAGATATATTACAATTATCCAGATATATTACAATTATCATTATGAGGAATACAAAGAATAAAACGCATAATTCTTTCTTAAAGCACTTGAAAGATCTTGATGCAGAGACTGTTAAAAAACCAAATGTTTTAAATTTTCTGACCAAAAATAATAAATAAATTTATAAACTTTTCTTAGGCTCCCATATAATGAAATTTCTTACCCTCCAGAAAACGTAAAATCTGATAATAGAATTCAAACTTTTTTTTCTAACTAGACTTATTGTTGTAAGGCTTCGGCAAATGATCAAGATCAGAAATATGTGTTTCAGGTTAATATCTTGATTCATGTTGGCTCAGCAATTTGCATTCTGAACTTAAAACCTGAGCCTGTTTTGAAACATTTCTAAACTTGATACTAAACTCAGATTTTGTGCCTCTAACATTGGTGTGCAGTTTCAGTTTATATCTCAGCATCCTGAAAAGCTGAGTGATCTAAAGTGATCATGGTTACAGATCACTGCCATCTCAAATCTATCTGCATGAGTTCGAGTCTCTGATTCAGCCAGTGTGGGTATGCGAGAAAGCTTGTTGGTAGCTTCTTGTGGGTCAGTAGTTCTTTCCTGAGTTTACCCTTTTTCTTTCATCACCCCTTACACTGCCAACATATATGACCTATAGTTGAGAAATGGTGTTAAACCCTATAACAACAGTTAATATCTCAATGGAAAGTCTCAAGTTAACCAGCAGGTTTTAAATTGTATGTTTTATTTCAATTTCTGGAATAATGACAAGCCATTTTATGTTTTGATTGAGATCATTTAGAAGGCCATTTGCAAACTAGCCCATCTGGTCTGGACCTAATAGCCTTAATTAAGTGTCAATTATTCATATCAATTACCAATATAAGTTTTATTTCTTTCCTTTCCCAAAGTATACATCAACGTGATCATGTAGGTGACTTTATCAATCTTTTAATATTAATTCCTGTTCATAAATAAAATTAAATACAAAATAGCAACATAGTTTTACCAATGTGTATCCATTTCTGATGTTTTGTGTGATCTATACCTTTGCTGTCATCAAAAAATTATAGAAGAAAATTATCTATTTATATGGTTTTTAACAATGGCAGATGGGTTCTAAGTATGGGTAATTGGTTGGAAAGTTACATCAATTAGCAGTGTAAAAATCTGAATTGCCATTTCAAGTATGCGGAATGAAACTCTCATATGGCTTCTATAACTGATGATGTAATCACATGCACTAATATATTACTTATACCATTATTATTCAAACTTAGGTGCTGCTTCCATCTTAACGAACTTTAAATCTAAGATAGTCCATTTGCATCTTATCAAAGCACTCCAAAATTTTCAAGTTTCAAGTACATGTAAATATAACAATGAACAAAAATCGGACAACTGTTTCTGAATACATAAAATTATACCTAATCATTACAACACAAAAGACGGCAACATCTCATAGGTAAGTTCCATGAATATTACAATGAACCTCTAAACCATAAGTCACAAATTCGGGTTGTGACCCAAATCTTAGTTAACAAGTGTCCTTAGTAGGGTCATGAATGGTCAGCCGAAGAAATCATATCAAAGCCTGAGGGTCGGAAGGTCCTGTCTTGGTGGGCAGTCTAGGGTTACAGACAAAAGTTATTTTTTTTTATTTCCATACCCTGCATTAATGATATCGAGGGAAGTGTGATCAAAACCAAAATACCTTAGTGTGAATACCAAAGGCTTTGATCATGTTGTTATCATGAAAAAGAGAACCGCATTTAATAATGTAAGTTTTGTATTGTTGATCTCTTTGGTTTTTAATTAGTAGCAAAAATAGAATAATCAAAGCACAATTTAACTTGTATTCATTGCATATAATAGAACAAATATGGGCACTCATATGACCTTGACACTTACCCTCTTATCTGTCTACTCTTATAAATAATGAAAATGGAGCAAACACTGGATATTTGATCATTTATGTCCACTTTATACACTCTGAATAATCCAAATCAATCTTACATTCTATTCACAAAATTCCCATACCCAAAGCCAAGATCCAGACCTCGGCTAATTATTATTACTGTGAAATTTTCTACATGCATGGCTGTGCTGCTTACTATGATGTAGCTAAGGACAAATCATCACATGTACTGGCATCGCACCAGAGCTTTGTTGTTGTTGTTGTAGAGTTTAACACCATTTTTCAGCACACGATAGGCTATACATGGCGGCCAGTATTATTGGTGCATGAAGAACCCAGGAAAACCCCCAGAAAGAACCACTGACCCACGAGAAGCTTCTGGCAAGCTTTCTCACATAACTATATTAGTAAAATCTTAGACTCGAACCCACACAGATAGAGGTGAGATGGCAGTGATCTGTAACAGAGAGCGCTTTAGACAACTCAGCCACTCGGGGTCCCCTCACCAGAGCTCTTGACTGAAGTATAAATTTACCTTGGCATGAACTTCAGATTCAATGAGTATTGTCTTTAGATAAACTGTATCTTGTTTCATCAACAGAAAAGATTATTTTCTTTAAAGACAAAAGAATCAGGTACCAAGTCTCACTTGAAATTATCAAAGCATGTGATGCTAGAGTAATTTTATCATCAATCATTGGTCATGTTTGTTCTTTTTAAGTGTGTGTGTATGTGTGTGATTTGGATTTTTTATGTAGCTTTAACAATTTGTCAGTCATATTGCTCTGATGTTTGCAGTGTGGCATAATGTCACTAACATGTAGCATCATGTCACATCCAGTCATATTATCCTGACACCAGACCGACCAGTCCAAACACTAACCTCTTGATGCTGAGTGCCAAGCGAGGCAGCTGTTACTACCATTTTTGTTTAATTCTTTGTAATGACTTAATTGGGATCAAACCCACAACCTCCTGCACCTGAGGCAGATGCTCTAACTACTAGGCCACCAGTGCGGTCATGTTCTTTTTTATTTGAATGTTCCTAAACTTAAGATAAATAACATAGTAGTAATATGTTTTTGTTTTTTGTTTTTTGTTTTTAAATCTGATACTTTACTAATAATTATATAGCCAAAGGATTCATATGTTCAACTTTCATCTCATTACTTGTTCCAAACCTTTTCTGATCACTGAATGAAAACATGTTTACACACGGTAGATGCGATCTATTAACTGGCTTTCAGTTTAAGGTTATTAGCCTACCTGTGTCTTAAGATCGGTAAACCATGGCAAACATATTGTTCACAGGATAATCAGTTTATGTTATATAATCCTCAGCTACTTCCATTTTCAAAGGTCACTGATTTTGTTGTATGACTTGCACCAAATCTACATTAAGTTATCATAAACGTGAATGTTACATTGAAATCAAATAATTAGTTTCTAAAAGTTCATGACACAATAAACGGGAACATTAAAACTTTATTTTGTAAAAGCTAGATTATTAGTACCGGGTACTAATACTTCAAAAACATTTGGTGTCAATGAAATCTTAAAAGTCTTATATACAATGTAAGAGCCCCAGAAAGGGTTTTAAAAGGGCACCTAAATTATAATAAGTACAGCACTTAACAACACTTCTCCCAGAACTTAAAGGTTTTATAAAAGGCACCTAAATTAGAATAATTACAGCACTTTACTACACCTCTATTTCCTCACTGCACCTTTAAGAAATTATTAATACAGATTCTTAAATCCTTCAATTCTAAGTAATTTCCAACCCCTAAGTCAATACAGAAAAAAGTAAAATCATTTGATCACCATATCATATTATTTTGACATGTTAATCATTAAAGTAAAAATTGTAAGTGATTATGTGGTTGCATGCTATAAAACTATTTTAATTGGAAGTGTCATTTGTACAGAATTTGTCACTTGTACAAGTGTCATTTGTACAGAATTTGTCACTTGTACAAGTGTCATTTGTACAGAATTTGTACTACACATCACTTCAAATGGTAATTATACAATTATTCAGTTGGCTGCTCATATTCTTCAGTGGGTCACTATATAATAGACCCTGGAAGTCCATGCAATATAATACTGCTTTTAGATCAGGCCAACCAATAGGTATGATCCAGTAAAAACTGGATAAAAAGCTATGCTATGATGTAACAATATAAGTGTGGCACACCCCTGTGCTGCTAATAGTTCAATCAATCATTTGCTTTTCTGTGTTCACTTCAGCAATCTGCTGTCCCTGTAAAATTTCATAGCATTCAAATTAATTATTCTGTGATGACAAAGGTTCGAATCACTCAACAATTTATAATGATGTCTAGCACTGAGACATCATGCAGCAGAAATGTGGCATCATTTCCTGCCCAGGCGCATTATCCTGACACCAAGCTGACCAGTTCAAACATTAACCTCCTAATGCTGAAAGCCCAGCAAGCAGCAAGTACCTTTTATTTATATGTATTTGGGATGACATGTCCAGTGTTTGAACCTACAACCGCAAGCATCCAAGGCGGATGCTGTAACCTTAAGCCACTGAAGTGATCAAACAGTTATAACACCAGAAGAGCAGTCTACTGACATATTTTAATGAATCCAAATACTTACTATGCTTAAGTACACTTTAAGAAAAACAATGATCAAGATCAGTTCTTGAAAAATGGTAACGTTATGGTTCCAGAACAGTAGTTTACTTACTCGCAATGGAAATGAACACAGCAGAAGCATCAACCCCAACAAAAACTTTTTACTGCTGATTTTCAAGAAACGTGGAGATAAATTTCAAGTGCTCATAAATTATGACCTCTTCATCGAATAACTGGATACAAAACATTACCAACTTATCAAAAATGTAAATATGTAAATAGTTTTTAACATTTTTTTTTTCTGCTCTTGTTGATATTTCTACATTTTATCTGTGACATGTTCATTTCATACCCTGCTTCCATTCCTAAACAGCTCTACCTTGGATGGTTGGTGCCCTCCAAATGAATTTTAGAACTCACTTCGTAACACATTAAAAAATTAAAAGCATCATAGAAAGTTTTCAAATATATCTACTTATTCATTTTTAGTTTTGGAAAAATGTCTGTAAGCTCTAAATTCTTTGCAAGCTTTCATTTTGTCTACTTCTGGAAGTTCTTCAGTTGTTTGTGCCCCAGAAAGAATGACCACATAGCATACAACTTAAATGTGACAATTAGGACGTGTAGATGTCCCTTTATTAATACATGTATATGCATCTATATATGTTTCTTTTATTTTCAAATGCATATTCACCATGATAAAATGCTTATAAATAAACTAAAGAAAACAATGCAGATTTTGCTTTTGTTTTTCAATAAAAACCATTATATTTAAAGACATGGTACGTTTTCACACGATTTATTCCCAGGAATTTGTGTGACCATTTTGAAATTTTGATATCATGAACTACTACTACTCCTTGACCTTGAAAGTACTTTGTGCCACTTAATAAATTTCTATGAAATGAGATCTAAGCAAAGAAAACACAATGAAAATGTCCAATTTAACTAAGGCCACAATTTGCTCAGGTTTGTGGTCCACAAAATAGTGTTAGCTGTTCAAGCCAAGGCCACTATGCTCATGCTGGTTGTTTACCTTTTTTATTATAGACATAAACACACAACAGGCATATTCTGAGACAGCAAATAATTTTGTTACAATACCATGCACTTTTTGTGTCATATTATATAAAATAAACACAACAACAAACTATATGATATGAAAGTCTTCTTTGGATCATTTTAATGTAACAGCTGGAATATATGAAATATTTGTTAAAAATATAATGAAAGTCAGCATAAATTTACATCTACAAATTTTATAGTTCTAACTTCATTTACCTAAAATCATTTTTTAAAAATTTATTTTAACTTTATTTCTGTTATCAATTATTTTATGTTTTCATTAAAAATGTATTAATATAACTTCAAAAAAAAAACAACATTGAAAGCAATAGAATAGCAGAGATACAAAAATAATAATAATACAAAGACACGATAAATTATCAATTTCTATGCAGAGCCTAATAGTAACATGCCACTCGTACATCAAATGACCAAAGACGGACTGCTGGAGCCAAACTCGGAAACACTGCAGCTTCCAAAGGAATTTTATACTTTCAACCATGGTCAAATTAAACAGATATACCTGAACACTTTCTAACCTGGTTTTAATACCTTCTATTAATATTATATTTCAAGCATTACAATTAATGTTTGGGCACGAACAGAGCAGGTCGTTACCTAGAACTACAACATAAGACACTTCACCCGATATATTTGTTCTGAGTGGGGATCTTACTGCCTAAATAATGGCATTTTGTAGCATGTTTTGATATCAATTAATAGCATAAAGAAAATCAAATTTCAGAAATAATACAAAATGGAAAGCAATAATTACACTTTTCTGCAAAGTAAAGTTACAATGTTTTTGTCAGACTTTACTTACCTGATGCTTTTTTTCTAATAAATTCAAATTCTCACAAAAAAAATGGACCTGTTTTCAAGTTTTGTTGGTTTACATTTCAATTGGCTGTAAAGCATTGAAAGCCAGGAATGCCAACATTGGGTTAAGTTGAAATATTATTCTTTAATGAAATGAATAAAAAATGTATTATGCCAACTGGCACTGTAAGCAACGTTTTGTTTCGTTCAAGAAACATCACCCACATGAGTCTACTTAAACATACTTCGCCATACCTCGACTACCATCGCGTTGCAGTTTTTAACATCACTATTTCATTCTGACCGGATAAAGACAGTACATTAAGTGTATTAATGACACATAAATTAGTGGAAGAATGTCGATATAGGATGCCAAGTGTGTGAGATATTCATGAAACTTTGACTATTCATTTCGATGTCAACCAACATTTAAACACGCTATACAAGTACACTAAAATTGTATTATAATTATCTGGAAGATAGGTTAACATTCGTTGTTCTTTCAGAAATATGTAACATACATGTCAGATTTAATACAAAATAAATTGTTCTCTTAACAGACATCAGCATTGCTTTACATGCATTATTATATTTGCTTTTTTCTATCTTCAATCATTTTGGAAAGAGATGCCACCACTGTCATCTTTTCCTCTGCTCTTCTCATAAGAGCATTTGATTCTGTGACAAGCACAATGAGTCCTTTTAACTCTGCCTCTTCTGCTTTCTGTACAGAGGAAGCATGTAGGCTGGCAATGTTAGCTTCAAGAGGCAGCTTATTGGCTTTAAGTTCTTCCACTTCCTCCAAGGCTAACTCCCATTTCTTTTCTTTTTGTTTTTCTCTCATCCTTCTCTGTTTTCTTCTTATCCAGATAGGCATGGTACTTATGTCTTGCAGAGGAGGCATATGTCATCATTTAATTGCTAATGATGATTTCCAAAGGTCCACCTGCTTTTCTCGTTTTGTCAATGATTAGCTTTTGACCTCTGAGGCTTTCTCTGCTGAGGTTCTCACCAGATACCTGTTTGTTGACAGAAAATCCTTTCTCCACTGTTGCCTGCCCATGTGACAAAAACAACATTTTCTGGAGAACATTCCAAAGTTCGACATATTCCCTCCCTTTTTTTTTTTTTTTTTTTAGGGTTTAACGCCATTTTTCAGCACACGATAGGCTATACATGGCAGCCAGTATTATTGGTGGAGGAAGAACCCGGGAAACCCCCCGGAAAGAACCACCGACCCACGAGAAGCTACTGGCAAGCTTTCTCACATAACTACATTAGCCGAATCTTAGACTCGAACCCACGCAGACAGAGGTGAGACGGCAGTGATCAATAACAGACAGCGCTTTAGACCACTTGGCCACTGGGGCCCCCTTCTCTTCTTTTGAAAAGGACAGAATAAAACACTTCATCAAGGTTAGGAGTTTTTTTTTTCCTCCATTTTTTTTAAAAATAAACATTATCTATAAATCAAGTAATATTTCAAGCACTTCAAAGTACTGGGCAAAATGGGCTCAATTTATAGTCTGACTATACCAACCTGTTTGTTTCTTTGGAAAGTCCGTTAATCATGAAATGTGCAGGAGATGGCAGTATTAGTGCCATTCTGGTCACATTCAGATTAGAAATTATAAATCAATGATTCAGTTGACTTAGTTCTGTGCACTTTTTATCATTTTGTTTTTTTTCGTTATTGAAATTGATAGGGGTACAAACAAACGGGGATGTATAGTCAGACTATAGATACACAAATCAATTTCGGCAATTTGATTTAAATAAAATATTTTTTATACCATTGGGGAAAAAGTCAAGGGTCGGTAATGAGAAATGGGGACAATCCGTCAACTGGAAATACGTTTTTTTAATTCTTTTTTTTTATTTGCCTAATCAAATGACGACTTCCTACAGTTAAAGCTTCACAGCACACGTTTTTTATATATACACTGTACTCGCAATTCAAGAACAAGAACTCTTGCTTAACTCTACTATAGTGTACGCGTGCGCACTTTGAAACTGTTTATCCGTGAATTGAATTTATTACAATGGATGTTTCAATATTAAACCAAGGAACATTATTATGTAGAACAAAATTTTTGACGATTTTTGTCCCTCAAACGTGTTAAATAAACCGACGGTATAAGTAAATTTAAACGGGCCCTCTTTTGCCATATCTCCCAATTCATCAAACTAAACAATCTCTTATTTTATACTTGAAGAGTAATGAGTTAACATTATTTTGCCCAAAACTACCAATAGCTTATACTTCTGCATCTTTGTTCCACTAAATGAACAGCATGTAGTTGTTAATTTGCAAGGGCTCCTTTTCTCATTGAAGCCAAGTTGCTCGTCTTTTTATACAATGTACAAAACGTCTTTCGTTTACATTATTTATCCTTTTGCAGCCACTCCTTGTATTTCTCTTGTTCAAGCCAGATATCGTTGAAAGAGCGAAGACCTGGCATTTTTAAACACTGAAGATGTAAATCGACTTAACAAATTTTGAATCCTCGAGAGTGTTACTTTCGCGCACTTTCTACGTAGAGTGAATTAGTGTAAAGAATATTTTGATTGGCCAATGATGGACTCATCCAATCAAATTAAACGATTTGTCAAAAGAAAGAAGCCAGGAAATCCAGCTACATCCGAAGCTAACGACCTTAGGCAATTTTATTTGTGACTTCCTTTGATGAAGTGTGAAGCCATCTTGCTTTGATGAAGAGTGCATGTGTTATTGAAGTTGCCACAGAGGCCAACTTTGGATGGCCAAATAAAACCTCTTTTGTTGTTGCGGCGGCAATGAAACTGAACAGGTCATCAAAAGAAAGAAACCAGAATAACTAGATTAAATCCGGATCTAACAACCTTGGATAATTTTTTTGTGATTCTGGAAAGAAATTAAAAATTTGGGGTTTATTTCAATTTTCAAAGACTTTTAAAGACCTCAGGGTAATATGCTCGATTTTCCCAAACTTTCAAGGCCTTGAAAATGCTACCTTATTTTTCACAAACTCTCAAAGACCTTCAAAGACCGTACGAACCCTGAAGAAAATGCGTCTGTTTGCAAGTGTCAGATATTGATTCCACCCGGATAAAAACAGCACAGTAGGTATATTAATTAAACATAAATTAGTGCAAGAGTGTCGATATAAGTTGCCAAGTATGTGCGATATTCCTGAAACTTTGACTACTCGTTCCGATGCCAATGACATCAGAACAGACTTCACAAGGCCGTTATTCGGATCGTAAGACATAGCACCTAAACAAAATCAACATGTTTTATGTCTTACATGTAGGACTAGTCGATACCTGTAATTTGGTGCAAGCTTCGAACCTAGGATTAAGGAATAAGTAAGCATACTTTCAAAAAAATGCCTTTTACAGTCGAACTAATCAATTTTGACAGTTAACTAGGCCAGGAACAAGTTACATTTTTATTCACATTCACCGGCCTGAATCACGATTACTGTACCTTAACAGAGATGTCTTCTGAGCCTTCAAATGTGAAAGCTTTCAGATTTGGTTTCAGACGCAAGTCATAATTTTTAGGCACGACATCTTTGGGAAGGCGTTTAAACAGTTTTTTCTCAGGCATTGTATCTTTGGCTGCAACTGTCGTTAAATATTTTATACAATTAAAGGAGCTGAATAAAGAATTCTTGAACAAGAAGAATCCTTCCACGTAGAATGTATGCCTCGATACGTTTGCCGGCACAACAATGAGTTCCGGTTTCCGGTATAATGGCGTCTTCTGTCCGCGAGCCCGATTCCGAGCAGAAAACAATGATCTACTGCCTTGAATCCGGAAAATACAAGTAAACTCACGAACGAGATTGTGCATTTATAATCACTATATTTCGCTGAAATCTAAACGTGTAGTGAAGTTTACTTGTGCATCCAGAAATTAGCAAAATCCGACCACGTGCGAAACCCACTAGCGGTTGTCCGTGAGTTATAGTTTGCTTCAAATTATGCCAAGGTATTGAGAGTACTTATTGACCTCGTCATTGACTCGATTTCAGTTACAAGTTCACAAGAAAATTACTACGTTTGATACGAAAATAATCAGATTTGTTAGATATATATGCAGCGTCTGATTTAGATTTAAGTGAACTTTGCAAAATTAATATTCATTACCAAATAAGAAGAACAAAATCAATACAGTTTGACTCCGAATTGTGAGCCATTTCTTCATTAAGAAAACCGGGTTAGTTGAGAACTTGTTCCTGGTGCAAGTTTTGTCTTGACATTTGTCGTTAATATTACATGCATAGTAGATTTACAGATCCTTTTACGTGAGTTTGTTGTTGTCTCTAAATTTTTATTTATTACAATTACTGAGGATTTATTCTTAAAACGTCAAAGACTACAGGGGGGATCCGCGCAGTCTAACGCCTTCACGTTAACCGGTGCCATTTATAACAGTGTGAATAATGTTATGGTAAAATGCTATGGAAAGACATACTAGTAGTCATTTACCATTACGGATATTAATTGGCATAACTGTGAACGTGCTGATTTTATTTATTGTACACAGTTTGTTGATATTACAGCACTTTTATTCATTGCGCCCGTTGTTGGCAAGATGGATAATTCACAATTAAGATGGTAATAGTCGTCATAAAGGTAGCACGTCAAGAAGTTTTGTGTGGCACGCAAAGGGCAGCCAAAAATCTCGATTTTAATAGTGCTATTCTCTTATTGGCGACACATGCTCATTCATTTTGAAATTAATCCGGGGATAAAATTGCACTTTATGTAAAATAGGTTGCCGACCGGTGGGGTAGAAAATAAAAACAAGCAACAACATAGTTTTGTGTAGTTTGAATACAGATACTACTTGTATAATGTCCATACACTTTTGTACACTTTGTGTACAATATAGTACAATAGTCCTTCGTGGTGTGATCAGCGCTTGACCATTAAAATTCCGCAAGTTTTAAATTGCTTTCCCCACCCCACCCCACCCACCCCATGTATTATCTGGTCATTACCGCTTGAAAGTCTGTAAAATCCTCTACAATTAACCAAAATTATTATACTTTTGCATTCCATTTGTATGAAATCTCTTTCTTCAGATATCGAAGTAATTGATTGAACAGTTCAAACTGTCCATTTGAGGGACTGTCGAGTTCAGTCGACTCGATTTACATCGGATAAACGAGGCCGGACTGGAAAAAGACGAACCAGGTTCGAAAGTTCATCAGTGATATTGCAGATTATTAATTTATACATGATTCCTTTCAAAAAGTACAGCTCTGCTTTCTTTAGTTCAGTATTGTAATGATTAATTAAAAGGTATGTTATCTAAGAAAGAAAACAAGAAAAAAAAAACTATTTTGGGACATACTTTAACATTTCAGTAAACGGAGTCTACATCACGTTGAAGGCAGATATTATGGGTGCTTGCAAAAAAAAAAAAAAATGAAACACTGTTGTCACTGATAGTTTAATGTGTTCACAAGATTATTGATGAAGTCAAATGTTATGAAGACGGTCATTATTTATACGTGTCGGTAAGCGATATTTAAATGCTGGAGAATTCGCCCATGCCGTCAAAGCGATAAAACTTGACGTTAGGTAATCAAACTGTCACTATGTTTACGAGACTGACCGACTGACCGACATACACACAGACGTGTAGTTACGAATCGTATTGCATATAAATGGAATACTCTTTAGCATTGATTCACGAAATGTCCTATATCACGACACATACGCTTGTAACATAGGTACTTTTTTAATAGGGACGAAATTATTAATAATAATAATAATAATAATAATAATAATAATAATGACGACTTTGTATAGCGCGTAATCTTTAGAAGCTCTAAACGCTTTAAGACATCTATAATGATATGACTACCAACAAAAAAAAAATACACACACAAAACACCGTGAAATTAGAGAACATAAAAAAATAATGAAAATATTTAAGGCAGAAAACATTATTAGGTCTTTAAGTTTGTTCTTGCAGTCGAAAAATGTGAGTTTTAAGAGCACTTTTGAAATGGATCACTGTCTTTGTGTCTAATTTCAATGGGCAGTTCATTTCACGTTGCTGTGCCTGGCATGGAAAAGAACGTTGTTCAAATGACTTTGTTTTCATAGTGGGAATAATGAACATACGATCGTCAGAAGAGGAGCGTAAATATCTTGCTGCTTGTAATACCGCCCCCCCCCCCCTCCCAAGTCTGTTGAATCCTAGCTCACACGTGTGCACCATCAAGTTTCACACAAATGTTGGTTAAAACATGGGAAATTCAAATGGGACAGTAACCAATGTTGTTCCAAGTAGAGCGTGAACCAATTTAACATCTCTTTTGCCATTTTTGTCCAAATTAACGTGAGCCAGGGGTTGTTCTTAATCATAATGTCATCGAATTAGCTAGCTATTTTCACGACTAAACAAACGTAATGTTATACATATTGTAAGATTTTAAATTTGGCATAGTTTTAAAAAATAAAATAAACTGCTATACTTGTGCGTGTCAGTGTATATTTCCTTATTTCCTAAAGTCTAGCACATTTTGTATATTTGCTACACAAAATCATCAGAAACTTAATAAAGTAAAAATATTTGAGCTGTTTTATGGTAGTCTTTTCTGTTTCATCGCTAAACTTGCACAAATTTAATTCGTGTACAATATGTTAAATGTACAATATTTGAAACGAAAATCAAACAACCAAAAGCAAAGGAAATAATCTACAGTATCTTATTGAAACAAAAATAGAATAGTAAACACGCTGACACTGTTGGGTATCACGACCATAATCTACTCGAAGAACTTGCAGATGTAGTTAAGTGCTATAATTATTCTAAATGTATTCCTGTTTTAGTTATATTGGTCTTAGACCATTTGAGCTTAGGGGATATCAGGTTGATCTTAATTTGTCCGTCCGTCAGCACAAGTTTAATGATGCTTTTCTTTGCCACGAAGCATTACACACACACGCGCGCGCGCGCGCGCGCCTATCTAATATGGCTGCCACACTAACCATCTATACAATTTTGTATCGCTACTCCTCTTGGTTGTTCCTCCAAGGATTTTCCATAGTACTTCCTCCATCTGGCCGCCATGTAAAACGTATCATGTGCTAAAATTATACCACCACCACAACAACAAATTTGTTGTTCTTATAAATATACCAACTACGAGTTTAAGATATTTTCAAACTAGTTACTATGTTTGACCTGCATATTAGCATGGTGTTCTATGGAACAGTGTTCGTAAGAGAACTCTGTTATCACCCTAGAGCAATAGAAGTGGCATAAAGAAATTGCTAATTAAGCATTGCATAGATATTCCGTTACTCAAATTGGAATCAATCTAGTTTTCGTAATAAAATCTGAAATGGTTCAGACATCATTTTGAAATGGCACACCTGCAATGGTGCTTTTGAATTGCAAGAGCAAAACGAATGTCCCCAAAAACAGATAATTCCATTAATTCACTGTTAAGCAGGAATCTATGTAACATTCGTGAAAGCTCAGAATACACAATTTGCATACAGGTATAATCATCTGCCGGTATATTATATAAATGTTTGTACTATTATCAAATAATGTGGGATGTGATTGTCACAGCTATAGAGTCAAAGAGCAGGAGCAGCGCGACAGTTATATACACAAACCAGATTTGATCAACCTGTAATTTAAAGAAAATTATTATCGGAATTAGAATTATAATAACTAAATCGATAAAATAACACTTTAAAATAAGTACACCACTGTCTATCTTGTTGTTTTATGCGTACAATCGTCATCAAAGTGTAACAGAAACTGAACTGCAGGAAGATATTAGTCACGTTTTTCATTTATGTTTCTAGTAATAACTGTGATTTGAAATGTCTTTCATTTTAGCTCACCATTTTGTAAGACAAAATAAGCTTATGACAATGACCCGCGTCAGGTGTCCATCTTACAACATGTTTGCATTTTAAAACTCCTGCTCAGGACTTATGTCTGCTTTCTATCGTGAAGAGTTTTAAGATTTGTACACCATGTGCCGACCTGCCACAAAATATGGCCACAGTTGTACCCATGGTTTTACATGGCTATAATTTTTTACTTTAATGATGTCATCCTTCTTATGCAACTGGATATATTGACCCCATTTGTCTCCTTTACTGTCTGGCACAAAATGCCATGTTTCGGCCCACTGGAAGTCATATGTTTCCCCAAATTTGCAAAGACTTCCATACAATTTCAGTTGTAAATTAGAAAGCCAGACGTGACTGTTTTTAAATACTAAATTTTACTCTAATCAATAGAAGACCACAGATAAAATAACTCGCCAAAAGTCCATCAATCGCACATGTGCATGGTTTCTCTTCATCACCATCAGGTTTCAGTACCGTCAACCGCTTACGCCATAGAAAATACATGAGTATCCCCTTTTTCACTGGGAACCATTTTAACTCCGCCACTTTAGGTTAGTCAATGTACGCTTTTCTAGGCACATTACGCCAATATAGCTGCACCCATTTTCCACTATGGACAAATAATCGGTATATACCAAGTCTCTTCTTATTGATTCCATTGTGTGTGTGTGTGTGTGTGTGTGTGTGTGTGTGTGTGTATATATATATATTAGCGTTTTCTTCCTGACATAAACATGGCTAAAAACATCAGGCGATGAGGCCAAGTGCGCGGATCTAACACTCAACAGTTACTCCATCACGTCTTTCACTCCCCCTCCCCGCCATTCTCACAGAGGATTAATTGCTGTCATCAAAAAGAATTCCATGATAAAATGTCTTAAATACAACACAACCTTCAATTTCTGCCACACATCCTTTGAACTAGTCCAAACAACACTCACACTGGAGCAAAGGTCAGTTAATTTTTTTGTGCCTCTACCGCCCTCCTAGAAGAAAAAACAAGCTTAATGAATCTCTCTTTTTCGAGCAATTTCCGAATCTCGTGATTATTTTTGTAGATTTCAACTTTCTTTTTGACTGTCCTGGAAACTCATACACATCAAAACCTCTATATTCCATTCATGTTTTCAACCTTAAACAGTCAGTTAACCAACCCACCCATAAACATGGTCACATTTTAGATTGGATTCTTCATTGACCTGATGAAAATGTTCGACGGTCCATCCTTGTATTCTATGAACTAGCATCAGATCACCTCTGCATTACATGCCATCTGGACATATCAGTCCCTTACCCTCCACCTTTATTTGCTACTAAGAAACCTCAGTATGATAAATAGAACCAAACTAATGCATGACATCCAAGCAAACCTGACAACTTGCTTACATCCTACAGCAAAACAACTCGATAAATGCCTGCATTCATTGCTTGACGAACGTGCTCCAACCACCAAGTGCAGAGTATCAATTCAAAAGTTTCCTCCGTGATATAGCAGTGTTAGGAACCTACTTCACCCTGCTAAAAAAAGACCACCGTAAAGCGGAGAGGCTTTGGCTTAACACCATACTCACTATCCTGAAGCAAATATATGAAGCCGTTAAGAGGAACGTCTCAAACATAGTCCATTTAGCCAAATTATCCCACTGCGGTATTAAGATCACGGAGAGCTCCAACTGCAAAGAGCTCTTCGAGATAACTAATAAACTAATGTCAAGGAACAAATGTACACCACTTCCAACTACTTTCTCTCCAGTAGATCTTTCTGACCTGTTTGTAATTTTTTTCTTTGACAATGTACAAACCATTAGAGATAAGCTTAACACAATTTCAATTGACTCGTCGTCACCTTACACTTACGACACAGAATTTCAGCGACAAACGTTAGCAGCATTTTAACCTGTCTCTAAGGATTTAGTACAGACAATCGTGATGAAGAGTGCACAAAAGGCACGTGAACTTGATCCAATTCCAACATCACTGCTGCTTGAGTTCTCAGACCCAATATTGTCTTTACTAACTGATGCTATTAATACCTCTCTCTCATCTGGAGAATTCTTATCATTTTTCAAACTGCCATGGTGATGTCTCTGCTGAAGAAACGAATACTCGACCATAACGATTTAAAGCAATACCGCCTTTTTCTATCTATCGTTCATATAACATATCTTAGATCAAAGTTGTTCTAACCCTACTTGTATCTCATCTGAATTCAACAGTCTGTTTAACAATGTACATTCTGCATATCGCCCTTGCCGCAGTACTGAAACTACTAGTATGAAAGTAGTCAATTGCATTCTCTCTGTTTTGGATAGCGGAAAGATTACAGTAATCACCTTTCTTGATTTGTCTGCAGTATTTGACACAATAGACCATGATATATTACTTCACCGTCTCCAGCATGTATGCGGCATTCAGAATACAGATTTACAGTGGTTCAAGTCCTACTTAGTCAACAGGACACAAATTGTATCTGCAAATGGAATACACTCCAGCCCAGTTGATCTATATTTTGGTGTTCCACAGGGGTATGTTATTGGACATGTGCTCTTGATTCTATACACTCATCCGCTCATAAGTGTCATGGATCATCACCCAGCGTCTCACCAATTGTACGCTTATGACACCCAAATATATAAATCTAGCCACCCAACTGAAGTTGATGCTACCATCCAAGGAGTAGATAGGTGTATTTCTGATGTAAAAACATGGCTGACGTGTAGCAAAAAAAAGCTGCAGATGAATGATAATAAAACTGAGGCCATTCTGATCACAACACAAAGACTTTCTCATTCACATCCTTTACCTCAAACAATAAATATCAGCAATACCACCATTAATTTCACACAGTCAGTACGAAACGTAGGTATTACTCTAGAAAGTACTCTCAGATTGCATCAACATGTCATGACATATGCAAGGCTGCATATCTTAAGCTGAGACGCATCAGCTCCATTCGCAAATATTGTTCAATTTATGGCACTAAAATACTTGTGTGCTCATTATTACTTTAAAGAATGGACTATTGTAACTCAATTCTGTCGGGTTCGTCTCAATATCTACTCCAAAATCTTCAAAACACAGCTGATCGGATCATTTTTAGAGTATCACGATCAGAGAACACCTCCCCACTGCTCTAGACCCTACAATGGCTATCCACTTGATCCAAAATCAAACACAAAATGTGTTCTTTGTCCTACGTTTCACTGACCGACTCCAGTCCAACATACCTATCCGGTCTCACCCATGTGTACACAACAGCAAGATACTTACGATTGTCTTCTGACAATCGTAAACTCAATATTCCCACTATTAAAACAATTTCGTATTTTAATTTATTTTACCACGTCGTTGCATTTCCCATCTCCAATTTATTACACGTTGTTTAATTTGGTATTTTATCCGCAACTTGGTGAATGCCGGAAATTTGTGTTTTGAAAGATTTGTTGTAAGAATTGTTATTTGAAATCGTAGTTGCCCCAAACTAAGAACATCATTTATTTATTTCTGTAAATTTAAATAAACTTAAAAATAATTTATCCTGGTAATTTAATTTTTGTAATATTAATTAAAATGTAAACATATTTTATTATTGTAAATATATATCGTAGAAATTATCCATGAATACTGTATATATTATTCATTCCAGAATAAATAGCTAACCACTGCTACGATTATTTACTTCAAATAAAGCGATAATGCTTCATTTATAGAAATAGACTTTACTATCCGGGTTATCTTAGGTTAAAGGTCAAGGGGCTTAATATGGCGGAGTAACTTGCAAGGTGGGTAACTAAATATTAGCCGGACTGTTTATATTGTATTTCATTTATATCCAAGTTAGCATACCTCTTTAGGGGCGATGAAAGTTTATTTCAGATGAGTCCTACTCAATTTTTAGGATCTTGTTAAAACGAGGAAAAGTAGGTCAGTGACAGCTACCGAGCGGAAGGCATTATACACCTGTCTTACTAGTGGTGACTGTACAGTAGTGTGACAAAATCGCAAATTCTAATGCTCTTCACAGGCAAGGCACATTATTTATCCCATTATAGTGTTTTTATTATTCGCAGATGCCATGCATGGGATTAAGATTTACCCATTCAATTTTGGAATAATGGATTTTGTCTCGTTAAAGACGCCATCCTTTCATATATGCAACTGTCAGGCCTACTTGTAAATAAACAATACGAAAGGGGTATGGTGACGTGGATTAGAGACCTTTAGGTATTGTTATTAGAATGGATTTGAGGTACTACTTTCGCAAAGTAGAATCTCTTTATCCAGAGTGACTAATTATAAACGCGAAATTATTAAATATTAAGCTTCAATTCACTGAAAAAATGTATCATTCTTCT
Organism: Unio pictorum; assembly: GCA_030141615.1. Taxonomy (NCBI): domain Eukaryota; kingdom Metazoa; phylum Mollusca; class Bivalvia; order Unionida; family Unionidae; genus Unio; species Unio pictorum. The sequence continues at coordinate 2,339,782 of JARLTB010000261.1, read as the reverse complement.
TAAGATTTACTGCCCCTCTCCTTCACCCAGATAATCTTCGTTTGTGGAATTTGATATTTGACCCATTTTGTGTCCCATTTAATATAAAGCATCCTTAGAAATCATTGTATATGTTAAAATAATCCAAACATAAAGGAGGAAACTCATAATGGATGTAGGTTTAAAACATACCATTAAGAAGGCCTATTTTTTTTTATCATGTGGTATCACTGGGCAAGATGCTTTACCCCAACACTAAATAACTCATATTGCTGTGCTGTAAAAATCCAAACCAAACTAGGTGTGACCAGTGTCTGGGCATGATGTAGCTAATAATTTGCTAAAATACTGTTCAATGGTCAATCAAGCAAGCATGCAACCTATATTTTGTATCACTGTTTTGTTTACTTTTTGTAATGTCAAACCTTACTATGCACTTTATGGCCATTATTGTGTTGATGTGCCAGCAATCTCCTTACATATATGTTCACATAATACTCTTTTATAATTTCTTCATATCAGAATTTGTTTAGTATATTGCATGGAATATCTCATTGGCACAGGTCATACACACACACACACACACACACACACACACACACACACACACACACATACATATATATATATATATATATATATATATATTTGACATATTTCAACTATTATCAATATAGACATTTATTCACTGGGTTTTGACTCTTGTAATTTATATTTGAACCATTACAGATGGTGCATTTCCATAGTGTTTTTAAAAAAAATTTAATTCACAATAATGCTTACTTGAATGTCATTGATATATACTATTCTACTTATATGGACATGTAATAACGTGTGTAAGGAATAGTTGGTTTCTTGGTAGAAGTGTTTTTTTCTTCTTCTTTGATAAACGTCTAATATATTTCAATGAAATATATACATGCAAATATTGAATCTTGGCTTTGCCTTGTTATCACATACTTTTCAAAGAAAAGTTGGGGATTATGTATCCCTGCCTGTCCATGTGTGGAAGTGTAATGTTGTACAACTCCCTTATCTCAGCTTGAGAGAATTCAAAATTCTAGATATGGCTGGGGTTAGTCCATACATCTGCTGAATGATTTTGGAATATTCTGGTTGTGGAGGCTGGGAATGAAGTTTGGAAACTTGTGCCTGTACAGTCAAAGCTGTATATATAGCAGCCACATGTGGGAAAACAGCAAAGTGTCCTTTCTGTACAGGTATCCTCAGATGGCAGGTTCAGCTTTCAAACTTGGTTTATGACAAATTTATTATAAAATTGAATTTTAGCAAGACAATTGGGTACATGCAGTTTTTTATTTCTTCTCTTGTTTACACATACAGACATATGCACACAGAGATACTTTACCTCATTATCATTAGAAACGGCTCTTAAAAAAATTGCCAACTGACAGCTTAAATGTAGATGTGAAACACACGACAAGACTGATGTTTTGTTAGGGTAGTTGGTATTATTAGGCATAAAAACAAGCATTCACACTTGAAACATTAGATGGATTAAGCTGTTGCTCAAACTCACTCGAACCGAAAGACATTCTGTTTTTGTTCGTGATTTTTGATGATTAGGGAATGAAAAGAATCTTCCTGTGGCTATTGTTAATAGCCCTTAAACCACTAATCTGATTTTCTTTTGACCCTTCTGATCCCATTTTTTGATATTTGGACATTTTTGCTGGGGTCTAGTGTCAGTGGCCTGTTGAAAAGTTTGAATTCAACGCTGCAAAGATTTGTCACCTATAGAGTAATGTAGTCACATAATACTACAAAGCTTGACATGCACTCAGTTCGTAATAAATCTGACAGGATTCTGATTGTTACTAGAATAAATATGTCGAGAATTACTTGTCCTTTGATTCTTTTACAAACAGTAGGTGACTTTATTTTTGTTCAGCACAACATCACTGGAAAGGGGTTTATTGTTGATATCATGTGACTGTTGGACCTTTTTCATGTCATGGATATGTAGGTTGTGAGATTTGTGGTCATGTGACCAGCAATGCAAATAGTGAGTACCAGGTCAGATTTTATCAGTGCTGTAGTTTTGTCTTTTCCTTCAGTGGAGCATAGATACAGCAGTTATAGTATTCTCATAAATTAAAATTAAATACATTTTCTATTGATTTCATGCAGGTATGACTATGTAACATCATTTAAGATTGCTAGCAGTATTGTTAATCAGTTATCCAACTTTTCAGTAGGCAGTTAACTCTGACTCTGTGCCCAAAGAAAATGTCCAAATTTCAATAAAAGGGTGGGAAGGGTCAGAGGAAACTCCAATTAATAAACCATAAGGGATATCACTAATGCGGTGATAAAAACTTTTGCTTTTGAAGCAGAAATGTTGACACCTTTGAGTTTCACATAATTTACAAAGTACAATCAAAATATGAAACTTTTAAAGATCGATTCACATAATATATCTTTATATATACCATGTCTTGCTCATCAAACAAAAGAAGATTATTAATTTGCCTACTTGGAAGGTTCGCTGGTGATATGCCCTAGTGACATTGAGACCACTGTATGGTTAAGAAACACAGTTCCACTGACCGTGGAAGACGGGTAACTGCTGATTACATGACAGTTAAAAAAGAAATTTGCTGGACATTTGCGGTTGGTTTAGAATGCCATGGTGACTAGGTGACTGTTGAACTCAGGTGACCGATAGGACAGGGTTATCAGTATTTTGAAAGGGGCTATTGAGATAGTGATAATTGACAATAGTATTAAGTTAATGTTCCTCTGTTGCAGATGTCACTCTTCTATTGGCACTAAATGGCCTACCTGGGTTGCTGTGCCATATCCCACTCCACTTAATCCTGCCCTTAGAGTCTTAACTGCCAACACCATATTTTGTTCTGAAAATTATGTACTAGTATAACTCATTTTTTTTTTCTTTCTTTCTTTCTCTCCCTTCTTGTGAATTATTAAAATCAGCTACAGAACTCTGCACACTAATAAAGTGCTACAGACTTTAACTCGGACTTGATTTCGGGGCTTCATGCTGTATTTACCAGACTTACAGCCTGGATCCAGGCTAGTGTTCTATGTGTACGGTATACATTAGGCATAGTCTGCATAGTCCTGGGATCTGCATTATATGAGCTATAGTTTGCATATAGTGTACATTCATCATATCAAGCTACAATATGCATACATTGTACATGCTTTAACATAAGCATCAGTATGCATACAGTGTACATGCTTCAGCATATCAATCTACAGTATGCATACATTGTACAAGTGTACAATCTTCATCATGTGAAGCTATATTATGCATAGTGTACATGCTTCATATCAAATTACAGTATGCATACACTGTACATGCTTCACATATCAAGCTATAGTATGCATACAGTGTACAATCTTCATCATGTGAAGCTATATTATGCATAGTGTACATGCTTCATATCAAACTACAGTATGCATACACTGTACATGTTTCAGCATATTAATCTACAGTATGCATACAGTGTACAATCTTCATCATATCAACTATAGTATGCATACAGTGTACATGCTTCATGATATAAAGCTATAGTATGCATACAGTGAACATTCTTTGTCATTGGGACATTTTATATGTTCTTTCTGCACCTGAATGTAGCCAGATATTCTTGTACAAATCAATAAACTTTTTATGCAAGTTATGCACTATACATGTAAGCATCTTTGAGACCAGTGTAATTATTTCTTACCCCACCCACCAAATAAAAATATATATATATGTGATATTTTTAGACCAATGTAATTACCGTATTTTCCGGCCTATAAGTCGATTCGGAGTACAAGACGAGGACAGGTCAATATCTTGGCTTTGTATTTTACACTAGTAATGGTATCGTTGTATGATGTTCCATATTACTGGCAATCATGAAATTGCTTACCGATGCTAACATGCTTGTGATTTTACTTTTGAACAAATCACTGCTATATTCTGTTATCATTTGACACAGCTGAATAAACAGTCCATGCTTGTTTTATTATAATTGAAAGCATATCCATGTTGTAGTTCATTTTATTACCTGATACAGTTAAGAACATAACTTATAAAAAAACTTGTCATTTTATATCGCAAGTTTGACACAATCCATATATATTTCAATTTGGAATATAAGACGAAGACCTGACTTTTAAGACAAAAAGTATTGACTTATAGGTTGGAAAATACAATATTTGCAGCTATCTAAATCAAATGTATACATGTAGTAAATATTTTTTAAATGAATGTTTTTATTTGCCAACCTCCCCCCACCAAATGAAATGTAGTGTAATAAGCATCTTAGAGACCCTTCAATTTTAGGCCCCCTCTTTCAAAATGTATACATGTGGTAAGCATCTTTGAGATCATTATAATTTTGTAATTATTTGTCTCTTTCTTACAGAAATGTATACATGTAGTAGGCGTCTTTGAGACCAGTGTAATTATTTGTCCCTTTCTTACTGAAATGTATACATGTAGTAAGCATCTTTGAGACCCTTCAAATCAAATGTACACAGAAAGTAAGAATCTTTGAGACCAGTGTAATTATTTGCCTTTCTTATTCAAATGTATACATGTAGTAAGCATCTTTGAGACCAGTGTAATTATTTGTCTTTCTTATTCAAATGTATACATGTAGTAAGCATCTTTGAGACCAGTGTAATTATTTGTCTTTCTTGTTCAAATGTATACATGTAGTAAGCATCTTTGAGACCAGTGTAATTATTTGTCTTTCTTATTCAAATGTATACATGTAGTAAGCATCTTTGAGACCAGTGTAATTATTTGTCTTTCTTATTCAAATGTATACATGTAGTAAGCATCTTTGAGACCAGTGTAATTATTTGTCTTTCTTATTCAAATGTATACATGTAGTAAGCATCTTTGAGACCAGTGTAATTATTTGCCATCCTTCAATATAGAAATTAAGCTTTTTTTTTTAAGACCAGTGTAATTATTTACGACCCTCCAAATGAAATGCATACATGTAGTAAGCAATTTGAGGCCATTGTAATTATTTGCCCCCCCTTTAAATGAAATGTAATACTATAACAAAATTATTAGTGATAGTAAAAATGTTTTTTTTTCTGTCAGCAAACCATATGAAGACATTTTTTAAAATAAAAATGCATAAATTGTTTAATGCATTAATATTGTGTGAAATATTTTAATGTTAATAATTTACTCTGAAGATATAACTATAAACTGTCACAATGCAGAAGGTTTCTTAAAGCTATATTTTGCAGGTATACAATCATCTTTAGAGCAGAGCAGAAACTAAAATTCAAAGATGTGAAATATTTTGTGTACTTTTAATTAATTTGTTGCATTTATTCTACTTTCATTGAGCTTTATTTATAGACTATACAATTGGTTAAAGTTCCAGATGTTTTGTGCATAATTTAAAGTATTGGATAACTGTGAGATGGAGCCTTTTATTCATATACGTCCTAGCTAGTCTTGGTTGTTAAGAGGTTTGACAATTCAGTATATACAGTGCTGACATCATACTGATTAAGACCAGACTGGTAGCCCAAGTTTTGCTGGTGTTGAAGTGTAAAATAGCCCCTACAATTTGAAGAATACCATTGGTTCCAAATCAGGGAGTAAAAATAACCATTTTATTAAATTCTTATCTGGAGTTGAAGTACAATATACAGTATTTCATCAGTGATAAGTCTTGTGGGTGGGATAAAAGAAGGTCAGTCTAAGTTTTGATAATGTAGGGTCATGGATTTATGATCAAATAAATATGTTGTTAGTTTAAAATTGGGAAATGTTTGTACAAGTTATGGTTGCATTTCTCAGATGCTTAGCAAATAGATGATACCAGATAGATGGGTGTATAATTTGCATTTTCCAGATGGAGATATGCTCTGCAAGTGATAGATTTACCAGTATTTTGTTTGTTTAGTAATAATAATGATAATATTTAATAATAATAATAATGATAATATTTAATAAAAAAATAATAATATTTAATAATAATAATAAAATTTGTTGCCCATGACAATTTATAGTTACACTAAAAAGGCAACGATGGAATACACCTTGGGCTCGGCAGCATTGCATGCATTGTTTTTTTTCCTGTCATATAATTTCTGATATTCAAGCTAAATGTAACTGCCATTATTTTGTAATAAAATGAATAGCACTTTTATTTTTAAATTAAAAATAGGATAAATAGAGGAAGTTTTTGTTCAGTTAATTTTTGTTGCATGTGATTAAATATACAAGTACATGTAGGTAAATGACGTATTGCATCACAGTTTACACAGATTACAGTTATCTGACTCCTTTCCTTTGATTATACCCAGTTGTAGATATACCACTTAAGTCACAAATTACTATCTCTCTTAATATTTATACTGTTAACATAATATCTGCATAGTTGACCCATCCCCCAAGTTTAATTTCATTTTATTATCATGAGCTGTAAATAAAACGTCAAGATTATTCTGATTTTGGCAGCCACTGTCCTCAGATGAAACAAAGTTAGAACATTGACATGCAGTAAACAGGTGCTGTATAGGTGTAACCATATCACATTATGATGAGATATTACTAGATAAAGTAATGGGACAAGATACTTGCAGAAAACTGTTCAACTTTGGAGAAAAGTACCGTGAAACATGCATGACCACTCAGGAGACTAGATTAAAGACATCACTATACAAGTAGACTTTATAGACAGATTGGAATCATATAGGTAGAGTGAAAGATAGAAAGTCAATCAATCAGCAGGTGTGTATGCCCAATACACACACACACACACACATACCAGACTACACACATGTTGCTACATCAACTTGTGAGCTTTTTGTGGCTGTTGCATGCATGCATACAGTTGCTCAGACACAGATTGACACAGACAGACAGACTGAGACAAACACAATAAATTATTTATTTAGAAATTTTTGTAAATACAATTTTCTTTTCAACCAGGAACAGTGTCAGACAAGGCATGTGTAGGTGTGGTAACAGGAATTCCCCCTTGGACACAAACCCCACTTATCTTGCACTTTGCTGTGTAATGGACAGATAACTGCCCTCGGGATCTGTCTGGTAAATTCTTTAATGCTTCACAGTCACACTCATAGCAACAACCAGATTTCAGAGCTCCTCCTTGGCAGGCTGGCTCTAAAAGGGTGCACTGTAAAGACCCTAGGAGGAAGTTTGTGGGCCCTTCCCCCTTTCGTAAGGACAAGGGTGGACAGCCCAAGGGACTTGCTTCCTCCTCTGCAGAGTGTACCTCTTTTATTCGTTGCAGATGATGCCAGAGTGAACCTTTTTTGTCTCACAAAAAATATAGCTGGCTCTGTCCTTTCTATTATAAAAGATGGTTACTGTTGTTGGTTTTTGGAACTCCCTACTCCAGTTGTGCCCCGATGCTCATCTACCAGTAAAATCTGGTGGACTTAAGAAGAGGTTCACTCCCTTTTTCAGAAGGGTGCAGTAGAGAGAGTGTTCAGCGACTAATCTCTGGCTATCTACTCCTGGAGAGTTTCCTATTTCTAAAAAAAGGGGGTAAGTTCTGGCTAATTATCAATATTTTCTTCCTATAGAGCATGCAAATTTGCAGGACAATTTCATGTTGGACTAGTGCATAAAATGAATAGCAAGTCCATTTGATCATTTGGACTTGAAGTATGTGAAGTAAATCTATTATGTATATTATATCTCCTATTATTTTAAAAAGAAGCAATAGAAACCAAGTGACATATATTTGGCATCTGCTTTTGATAGCCATTCACCTCATGAACAATCAGCAACACACTTTTACCAAGCTTCCTCTTGTACCAACATTGGCTTAGGTGAAAACTCTAGCTCGTGCAGGCAGATGTAATGCGAGTGCTTTGGACCATTTGACCACCAAATGGTCTTCTGAAATGCAGGAAAATTAGAAGGCATGATAAAGATTGCTGTGACTCAAAATCTGAAAATATAAATGAGTGCATGCAAACATATGGAAAATACAATAGTTGTGTACAGACCAAACAATACTGATCTTGAAAACGGCCTGTATCTGTATTACATGGGCCTTGGGACAGAAAAATCATTGTTGGTGCATTGGGCAGGTAGGTGTTTATTCACCCAAAATAGGTAGAGAAATTGGAGGGAACCCTAAAACGTTATGGCCTACATTATTTTCACTTCCTTAATATATAGTTGATGTCAAAGTGATGCATGTCTGAATGTTTTTGTTCTAGTTCTTGGTGGTTTATCGAGCATGATGACATTTGAATGTCTCTACCTTGGTTGATTGAGTCATTTGAGCTATTGATACACAAGATGCTGATAATTTACTCCGCATAATTTGCATTATGTATCGGAATTGATTATAAATAACCTTTTTTTTCCCCAATAAGTACACTTTAGTGCACTGTAATTTGTTGTACATGTAATTGAAAGATAAGTTTTGATATAAAACAAGATGCAGCTGTTTCAGAGGAATGTTGCATATCAGTCTAAACTTTGAAATGAAAGGTTTTATCATGCATGTAACCATGCTCAAAAATAAACTCAAACATGTCAAAACTACTGACACATATAAGGACCATCTGAATTGAAAGACCTTGTTTGATATCCACATTATTACATTTTTTTAAGAGTCCATATAGGCCAGATTAAGATGGCCCTCTTTGTGATTTTTTTACTCACGTACATATACAGTCTTCCCTCATTATAAGGTTATTCATTATTACACCGTTTCTTTTAGTCATAAGTGTTTTCAAGTTTTAGCTTTTTGCAAGGGAGCTTCATCATAATTATATATGCTCCAAGTTTCCCATGGACTGTTGTTGTTGTTGTAGAGTTTAATGCCATTTTTCATCATATGATAGGCTATACATGGCAGCCAATTTTAATGGTAGAGGAAGAACCCAGGAGAAACCTTGGAAAGAACCACTGGCCCACATGAAGCTACTGGCAAGCTTTCTCACATACCCACATTGGCCAAATATGAGACTTGAACCCACACAGACAGAGGTGAGATGGCAGTGATCCATAAATGAGAGCTCTTTAGACCACTTGGCCACTCAGGACCTGTTCCATTGTTATTCAAGTGGTTGTTTATTACAAGGAAGTTTCAAAATATGAAGATAAAAATGATAGATAAATAAAAAGCAACTAAAATATTGATTTTGATCTTATCTCGTGTAAAAATAGAAGGCAGTATTCTCTTTTGCAAACGTAAATCTTCACAGTAGTACAGTTTAGAGGGTCCAGAAAATAAAATGACGTTCTGTGTATGAAAAAAAAAATTGCAGGCATTTGATTTTTTTAATTTTTTTTGAGCCTAAAGGTATATAAAAACTTTTAAGAGCACAAAAAACTGCATGAAATGTATTAATTTGTACATGTGGTCCATGTGAAGTTAATTAGATATTATGTATTGCACTGGCTTTAATAATGTCATCTTGTATTGGATGCTGATCAAAATTTTAATAGATCAGTGAGATGTCTCTCTATTAATTAAGCCACTTTGGAATCCCCAACCCTTGTAGGAATTGCATGATGCTCAGGTTTTGATAAAGATGTTCCTTGGCTGTATCACAAGTATTTGTGTGTAGCTTTTAGCTGGGATTCATTATTGCATTGACAATATAGTGTTGAGTAAACATTTGGCTGTTACATTGTGTGTGTGTGTGTGTGATTTAAGTTTTAGTCATATTGCTATGATGTCTGCAGTTTTAGCAGCATCATGTCCTACCTAGTCACATTATCTTGACACCAGGCTGACCACTGATAATACTAACCTCATGCCAAGTGAAGCAGCTGCTTTTCTAAGTACCATTTGTGTGTCTTTTTGGTATGACTGCTCGGGTTCAAACCTGTGACCTGGTACATGTGAGGTGGACATTCTAACTAAATAGGCAACCAGAGTGGTCTGTTTGATTGTAAAGGAAACATTGGTTCAATCTCTGGGAAACAACACTGATTAAAAATGTCGGCATGAGCATGTATTTATGTAAGATAAAATATTAAAAAGTCCAACATTTCTTTTAAAAAGTATACAAGTACACAAAATTGTTAAACAAGGTAAAATCTTAAAAATATAGAGTCAAAATTTGTTATAATTTTAAACCACATTCTTTGGAAAGTCTGGGAAACATAATTCTAAAGTGTACTGCAAGACTATTTTTCACTTTTACCAGAAATAAGGGTAGCAGATAGTTTGTCTGTTACTTCCAATTGAATCCAAGCATTTGATTCAGAAAGTCTTTTTAAGAGCTACAAGTTTTTTTTATTTGTTGAGCTATAAAGCCTGTTATGCTTTTCATTATGATTTTGAAAGTTACAGTCCTGGACTTCTTCCTTGTATAAAGTTACAGTCCTGGACCTCTTCCTTGTATAAAGTTACAGTCCTGGACTTCTTCCTTGTATAAAGTTATAGTCCTGGACTTCTTCCTTGTATAAAGTTACAGTCCTGGACTTCTTCCTTGTATAAAGTTGCAGTCCTGGACTTCTTCCTTGTATAAAGTTGCAGTCCTAGGCATTAAAATTGGTCTCCCAATAATGATTTTAAAAAAGGCTTAAGAAATTATGTGTATTGTTGTTACCAACATTGTCATCAGATGTGTATTGTTGTGTCACCAACATTATTTCATCAAATGTGTATTGTTGTCTCACCAACATATATGCCATTAGGTGTGTATTGTTGTCACCAAGTGTGTATTGTTGTGTAACTTGAATGTATATCATCAGGTGTGTATTGTGTCACCACCATGTATCAGGTGTGTTGTTATATCATCATCATCATCTATATTTGGTTTATATTGTCCTCTCATGAACATATATCATCAGGTGTGTACTGTCATGTTTGGAACATCAAGGATGTGTTGTTGTGTCACCCACATGCATGCCATCAGATGTGTCTTGTGGTGTCACCAATATGTATATCATTAGCTGTTAATTGTTGTGTCACCAACATGCATGCCATCAGGTGCATATTGTTGAGTCACCAAACATTTATGTCACCAGATAGCTATACTCGTTCATTTTGAAACATTTAGTATTATAGTGGCTGATAGTTAATTATGATGATTAAACTATAGCAAATTTATTTTTCCATCCCTTTTTTTAATTTTGTGCAGCAAGAAGGAATCGAGAAAGTTTTTACACTTTCTTTTCGTTATTAACCTAATTTCATTTGAGATTAGTAAATTTATGCCAAGACATGGAATGAAGAAATGAATGACCATATTTCAATCACTTTTTTTATTTTAATATCAACTTCTATCTTAAACTTGAAAACATTTCTCAGCATCACAATTTGGATCAAAAGTTTTGGACTTTCCTCCATCAACACTCATTTCTGATCGGGTTCATTGGCTGGCTTTGGTTTAGCTTAGTCTTTAGGTTCTGATTTTGACCTCTTTGCACTCATCAGTCTCTTTCTTTTTACCTACTGATGATATTTTTGAAGATACTTGGCATAGTAGTTTTCTTATCCTTAGTCTGGTGTGCTTGAACAGCATATAAATTATCATACGTGACTTCATCTGTTATAAACATCAAACGGGGCAAATTTGGTGTTCCTTGGATTGCTATTGCATTTTTCTTTCCACATTTGCAACATGTGCATAAATCTAAAAATGTTCCATTGTTTTTGCATGTTTTGGTTGATGGAAATGTCCCAGGATGCATTCCACTAACTTGCTCTTGTTTTTGTAATCAACACTAAATGCATCTACCAATTTCTGTTGACCTGAGTATTGAGAATATCAAGCTCATCAGCAGCTTACTCGTCTCCAAAGAAATTAAGTTGAAAATGAAAGTATATTTGCATGTGACACAAAAAAGCAGATGATTTTATGATGATTAGGGACAATTAGCATTGGAGCTAATGTGAAAGGGTGGGGTATGATGCCACATGTCTGTAGTATGGTGCCGAGGTCTTAGACATCACTATAAAGTGCATCATAGCGATATGACTGGAAAATTGTTTGAGGTACCTTAAAAATCCAAATCGGATACAAACTTGTATTCCTCCAATAAAAAAAATAATTCCCAAAAGCATGGAACTAGTTTCTAAATACAGTGTATGAGAAAGTGCTAGCATTCCTAACATTGCGTAAGGATTTATTGTGATGGATTAACCCTACTCAGTAAAGCAAATCAAATTGAGGTGTCAACGCACATACATGTATAATTAGTCATTTGATAAAAATGATCACCAGGGAGTGACAATAGATTAACCAGTTAGTCTTGTGTGTGCAAAGTTCTTAACTATAAGAATTCACTGAATCATATTACAGTCACTTGAAGCGATTGATATTTCCTTTGTATAATTAGATATTGTAAATGAAATTTTTGTTGACAACAAAGAACAACTTGGGGACAGGGGTTTCAGCACTTGGAATTTTCATGTAAAAAATATTGTGCATTCCAAAACAATGACCCATGCATGAATTGGTGAAAATTGGACTACTTTGTATTTTTTTAAGCTCAAACTCCCCCTACTTTTTTTGCAAAGGTTTGTGTCATTTGGCACTTGTATGTAGAGCTAGCATGAGATAATACAAAATCTGGACACGAACTACAGGTCCAGATCCTGTATTTTTTTTCTTTGCCAAGGAAATATATTTGGATTTAATTTTAAAAAATCATCAGGATGTTTTATCTTTATTTGAATATCTACATCACTTCATAAAGCTATATCTTTGCTACAGTTTCTAATACCATCTGCTTTGGTCTGTTGTGAATTATACAAACAAATTTAGTTTTGACATTGATGGTTGTTTCACAAAGTATGTGTCCCAGTTTTAACGAAAGAATGATCAATGGTTAATTGTGATGATGTCACATACTCAGGAACAAGGGTATTTCCCCATTATGCGGAAAATTTGGCATTCAGGATAAATAAGTTACTGGTAATCTAGTTGTTGTTTTTTTTGTATTACAAAGCTCATGTCTCACAGCATAGTAGTTGCTACACTTGACAGGAATCTTTTTGCTGCCAGTTGTTTACTATGGCTGGTGACTTGTGAATCAAAAGAATTGTTCAGTGCAATAGTTGTGTACATGTACAGTTAGTAAAATTTTCTTTCCTAGCAGGTGCATATCAGGTGCATATCATTTGGCCCAAGGCTCTTTCCCTCTCCCTTTTTTTAATACAATGGTTATTTATATTTTTGAGTCATAAATATGCAGTTTGTTAAAAGTAGAGGGTCATTTGTTGTATGTGGAATTACAAATACCGTATTTTCCGGTCAATAAGTCAATACTTATTTACTTGAAAGTCAGGTCTTCGTCTTATACTCCGAATCAACTTATATATGGATTGCATCATTGAAGTTTATATAAGTTACGTTCGTAACTACAGGTAATAAAATGAACTACAACATGGATGTGCTTTCAGTTATAATAAAACAAGCATGGACTGTTTATTCAGCTGTGTCAATTGATAACAGAATATAGCAGTGATTTGTTCAGAAGTAAAATCACAAGCATGTTAGCATCAGTAATGCAATTTCATAATTGCCGGTAATGTGGAATATCATACAACGATACCATTACTAGTGAGTAGTGTAAAATACGAAGCCAAGATATTGACCTGTCCTCGTCTTATACTCCAAATCAACTTATATATGGACGAAGAATGGAAAATTTACAAAATTTATGAATTCGATGTATACTCCGAATCGACTTATTGGCCGGAAAATACAGTACCTGGTACAGTCTCTTTCTTATTTTGCCTTTTTATTCTTTGTACAGTAAGTACTATTGTCTCTTTCCTGAAATGCACTGTTTTATGATTATGTTTTTAAAAAGCTGTGAAGTCATGAAACACATATCACTATATGTAGCATTCTGGATTGGAGTCTCTTCTTGAACTGAAAATGTTAAGAGGAATACATCATATCATTTGGGTGAAAATGAGAATTTTCTAAATATCGGAGGAATTTAATAAAGAAGTAAAGGTGCAAATAGCAGATATGATGTGAAAATGGGATTTGGATATTCTTTTGATTCTTTGGGTGTGATTGTAGAGTTAGCTTAGATATCACAATCACATTCTTTTAATAGTTCCTGTCTGGGTAACCTAAATTCAATTTACAATAACCCAGATCTTTGGGCACAAGATTTGTTGGATTCTGGCCATCCTGCTACTGTATTCAAGTATTCAAAGGAGTAGGCTTAATAGAACTCTAATCAGTTGCAAATTGGAATCTGGCAATTAGTAACAAATGTTGGTGGTGCCCTATTCAGCAGGTGCTCTGAATGCTAATTGATTATCATTAGCATTTTGCTACAGTTGATTAGTTGCCTTAGTACATTGCTCATCCTGATAAAATTAAAAAGTCCATCCTGAATCACATACATGGCATGATTTCTTCACATCTCATGGTCCTTGTTTTGATACAAGGCAGACTCTGGCATATGCAGAAAGTAAAGGTTTCTGTCAGGGTTACTGGGTTTATGGTTTATCACTTGCCCTTAACCATTAAAAAGCAGTGCAAAGCCAGTATACTGGTATATACCATCATGAATTTTGTTCCTTTTGGGTTGCACATAATACAACCTGCCAAATGCACTAAATAGCACAGATTTGAATTGCAAGCATGACGCTGAGATAAAGAGATAGTGAGATTGTTTCATATGTTTGTTGTAGTGTTTTATGGCACTTACCGGGTAAGCACAATAGTGCTTGGTTAAGGAAAAAATTTAATAAATGCACAAAGATTTTGAAAGATAGCCCCTTTCTGCTAAATGTTAACACAAAAGTACAGGAAGATAAAATATCAAATTTCAAGGTGTTAAATTCAGTTAAATATATATTAAATTTCAAAATGGTATTCAGATTTGTTTTACATGAGCTGTGACATGAAAAAGTTTGAAAATGGTTTTGATGATCTTGTGTTTCCTTGAACAGGCTTGTGTTTCATGTAGCAGGTTTGACAAATGTTAGGTAGGAAGGTCATTTTGTAATTGAAAAATTCTGTTTAATATATCAGTTGGTATATATTTCTGTTCATTCGATTGTTTAATGGAAGAACTAAGTTTTCTGACTGGTCAGCATTAAGTACAGGTTGTACTTCAAAATCCACAACACACCCAATATGAATTTTTAAAAAAATGACATTCATTAAAAAAACGCATTTTAGAACTTGGCCTTGATATCATTGCATGATACAGATACATTTTTAATTGACTAAAACTTCCTTTACTTGATGTTTTATTTTATTGATGTTTTATTTTATTATATGTGTCGATTCACAGCAGAATCTAGTTTATCAGAGCAACAATGTGTCACATCAGCAATTACTTTGTCACATCAGCAGCTTCGTTGTCACATCAGCAACTTGGTTGTCACATCAGCAACTTCATTGTCACATCAGCAACTTCATTGTCACATCAGCAACTCGCTTGTCACATCAGCAGCTTGGTTGCCACATCAGAAATTTGTCAGTTTGTGTAATTTTAAATAGGTCTTTTTTTTTTTTTTGGTAAACTGTGAATTGATCGAGTGATTAATTGGTGTTTAATAGGTAGATCAGCACATGAAAGATTATGTAGTGCCTAAGCAAAAGAAATAAAGGTACATGTACACCAATAGTAGCCCGTCTAGTCTGCTCGGGGTGGGATTCAAACCTGTGGCTGCCAAGATTCATTATAAGCTGGGATCTTGTGCCATTGAACCATATTTTTTTTTTTTTCTTTTGCACAAATATGGTTCATCCATGTTTTCATTCATTTTCCCCCATTTTTACTTATAAGGATGATCCACAACTGAAGATTAAAATATTTTTTCTTTAATTTTCGACTAAATCGTGGATCAGAGGGTTACTGAGTAGAATGTGCTTACTACAACAGAGGCAAAAGGCTGATATGATTCCAACCTGTATACAAAGACCACTTGTTTATTGATGTCTCTCTTTCATTGGCTGACAGAAATGTCTTACTGATTTTATTTTTGTGGGTACCAATAGAGATTGCTATGATCATTGTTATAAAATGTATTTAAACACGATGAAATCTGCAATGAAAAAAAGGCCATGTGTGTTGAAGAGTAGTGCACTGATAGAAAATAATCTAGAGCATTTTAGGTGTAATTTCCTTAGGACTTAAGGCAGAATGTTAAGGGATGGTAGGTCTGCAACATTGATTTCAATCCATAAACTTCTGTAAAAGTTATTGAGTAGAAATTAAATGAATGGCAAATTCAAGCAATATAAGTTCTGGTTGTTGTTGTTGTTGTTTTAGGATTTAACACCATTTTTCAGCACAAGATAGGCTATACATGGTGGCCAGTATTAATGGTGGAGGAAGAACCCTGGAAATCCCCTGAAAGAACCACCGACCCATGAGAAGCTACTGGCAAGCTTTCTCACATACCCACATTAGCTGAGCCTGAGACTTGAACTCACGCAGATAGATGTGAGATGGCAGTGATCCGTAACTGAGCGCTTTAGACCACTCGGCCACTC
This sequence comes from Unio pictorum, assembly GCA_030141615.1. NCBI lineage: Eukaryota > Metazoa > Mollusca > Bivalvia > Unionida > Unionidae > Unio > Unio pictorum. The sequence goes on along the minus strand of JARLTB010000261.1, from coordinate 2,323,366 downwards.
GAAGCCCAGTTTAAGTTCTGGAGGGGAATGGTTAGTCATGTATGAGGAAGTCAAATCACAGTTGGGAAGGCTCATGGCAGGATAAGCTGACAATGATCAGATTCTCAGGTTATTAATTTCTGCAATGTTTTCTTTTCCAGTAGTACATGTATGTATATATATATTAGAGCTGTACCGATTAATCGCCCGTACGCGTAATCGGGCCGATTATTAGCACAATCGGTATAATCGGGTATCGGCAAAAATAATCGGTGCCGATGCAAATAATTTTTTTAAATAACCAATTTTTCCTGATAAAAGTTGTATATACAGTCGCGTTTTGACTGACCGTAACTTAATCCTTCGTAACACTAGAGCTCGGGATAAATGCAGTATGCAAACAAGTTGCTCATTAACTAACACTACTGTATAGTCGAATAACCATATATCGAGATAAACACATCGAACCATCAATTAATCTTTTGTAACAAAGAGATTGCTCTAATAAAGTATTTAAAAAGAATTTATCTTGCTGCCAGTTGTGCGAAATTTTCAAATCCAGCGTCCGGTAACATTTGTAAACTGCAGTAAACCAGACTAAAGTACATGTCGCTAACCGCCATTGTAGTGCCAAAGTCATGTGAATAGCCAGTAAGATTAACATCAAAGGGAGTAATGATGGATATATACAAAGTCAATTTTGAGGTTTTTGTTTTTTCTTTATCTTTATGAAAACTCACAAAACACCGATAGTCCTTATGTCTCAGTGAGAAATTGTTTGAAAGGGCTTCAGTGTAGGTTTGAGTACGTCGTCTGTCTTTCAGTTAATCCGTAATGCCTGGAGGGTGAACGAACTCGTTGTCTTTAATACTAGTAAGTGAGAATCATTTCCGGATTTTTTAAAATTATTTTTTTATTTCTTTTGTTAGTGTTTCACCAAGCCACCATCTGGCAGAAGGGGCGGTCTCTCATAAGTCATAACAGGTTTTACTGTACCTTTGAAGCACCGACATATACTAAACAAATAAAACAATTCTATATCAATGTGTTACAATTATCTGATGTTGCCGCAGCAATAACGAGTATTTGTTGTCGTCAAAGCAAGCCGACGACCTTTGCTCATAGAAAGTCGGCAATAAACTCAAAAGCTTTGCCTCAATTTACATAGTGATTAGAACATATTTATTGTGCCGCGAAACTTTCCTGTTTGCAAAAAAAAAAAAATCGCCCACCCCCACGGTCTGTGGACAACAGAGTAGTAATTTATTTGGACACATTGTTTCAAGAGCCCGGATAAGCCCCCCCCCCCCATTCCAGGCCTTTATTGTTTTCTAAATTTGTTGGCTTATACCTGAGTACATAATATGATAATCAAATAATCGGTCTTATAATTGGTATCGGCAATTTTGATAATCGGCTATACGCGGTATCGGCATAATCGGCAAAAAGTGACATCGGTACAGCTCTAATATATATATATATATATATATATATATATATATATATATATATATATATACACACACACATATATATATATATATATATATATATATATATATATATATATATATATATATATATATATATATATATATAAGTTGATGTTATGTAAAATTGCCTCATTGGTGTAATAGCTTCTTTGTCAACTAAACTTACTTATTCTCTGAATATTTCTGCAAGAGTAAACATTATTTGTAGAACTGATTAAACCTATGATATTAGTGCCATTCATTACAACATTTTGAGTTTTATTTTACATGTAAAACAAAATTAAGCCAGATATTAAAATAAATGAAACAAGATTTTATTTTTATTTATTCTGGACCAATTTGTGTAGATTTTGTTGCTGTAAACCTGGGACTGAAATACTCCAAAACAAGTGATTATGCATTAAATGATGTTTGAAGTATGTCATTAATTTGAAGTACCACTGAAAATAGAACTGTTGGAAAATTCTTGAAATTAATGCCTATGAAACATTTACCATATATGATGATTTATCTGATTTTAATGGCCCCTTATTGTTTGTTATACTTTTACTACTACTAATGATAATTACTTGATTCAAAGTGGGTAACACAATTAATTGCATGGAACTAATCCTTCATGTGGCCCTCTGTTATATACATCTTTACATTTAAAGTAGGGGCCCTGAGTAGCCGAGTGGTCCAAAGCGCTTGTCTTTACAGATCACTGCCATCTCACCTGTCTGCATGGGTTCGAGTCTCAGATTTGGCCAAGTTGGGTATGTGAGAAAGCTTGCCAGTAGCTTCTCGTGGGTCCGTTGTTCTTTCTGGGGTTATCCCGGGTTCTTCCTCCATTAATACTGGCCGCCATGTATAGCCTGTCTTTTGTTGAAAAATGGCGTTAAACCCTACAACAACATTTAAAGTACATGTACACACACACACACACACACACACACACACACACACACACACACACACACACAGCATTGATAAAAACTTTATTGAAATGTGGACATAAATAGAAAATTTTAAGGAACATGCTCAAACTAGGTACATATACAGTAGAGAGTCAACAACTTGGAAGGTCATTGAATTTATGCTTGAAATTCTAATGCGGTTGTCAAATCAAACAGGTAACACTTTTCGTCCATTGAATTAGATGATAATTAAATGCATTTATATTTGTATTTCCTCTAATTTCCTTTGGAATTCTGTTCTTGAATAGTGATCATGACTATTGAAAACCTTTCTTAAAGAGTTTTTTTAATTATTATTTGGTTTTGGGAGCTGACATGTGGGAGTGTTGCCTATTTTTCTGGCATGAAATAGATCATCGTTATATACTGGAGCCAATTGTTTGAAACGATATACATGTGCCTAGCCTTTTTCAAAAATGTTTGTTGCAGACTGTGGTACCTGCATGTCTTGTACCTTATCTACTTACTAATAATAACGGTCCCCAAGTGGCCTAAAGCGCTCTCCGTTACGGATCACTGCCATCTCACCTCCGTCTGCATGGTTCTAGTCTCAGATTCGGCCAATGTGGGTATGTGAGAAAGCCTGCCAGTAGCTTCTCGTGGGTCAGTGGTTGTTTCCAGGTTTTTCCTGGGTTCTTCCTCCACCTTTAATACTGGCCGCCATGTATAGCCTATCATGTGCTGAAAAATGGCTTTAAACCTTACTACTACAACAACAACTTACTAATGAGTCAAATTGCAAAATGCATTGGCCCAGATTTGCAGTCACTATGCTCTGGCATTTCTGGGTCTGTGCAGCTTTTTCTGTGTAATCTGTAGAATAAAAAAACATTTGACTCTAATCTGCAAGCACATTATAATATGGCAGATGAGGGTCGTTGTTGTTTGCAGTTTGACTTGTAAGTAAATATAGAGGGTATTTGTGTCAGTGTACATGTCTTCAGCTATCTATCTGTCCTTCCCTCAGTTTCCTTGTAACTTTATCTCCCTCTGCACTGATTGAGACAGGCAGTAATATTTGATATGATGTTTTGGATAATTAGTTGATGCCAGTGATGGTTTTGGATCAAAGATGTGGTCACAGGAGGAGAATATGGGAGGATAGGGTGGGGTGTGCATTTGGATGTCACATATAAACTATTATATGTAACCTGAACACCATGTACACCATTTGGACTGCTCCAGTGGCTTAGTGGTTAAAGTCTCCGCCTTGGATGCAGGAGGTCGCATGTTCAAATCCCAGCTGAGTCATACCTAAGACTACTAAAAATGATACTAACAGCTGCTTTGCTAGGCGCACATCATTAAGAGGTTAGTGTTAAGACTGGTCAGCCTGGTGTCAGGGTAATATTACTGGGTGGGACAAGATGCCACATGTCTTTGACATCATGCCCCAGTTCTCACACTGCAGACATCGTAGCGATATATATGATTACATTATAAATCCAGTCACACACACAACACCATTTGAGGGTGATCATACACACACAACACTATTTGAGGGTGATTACACACACAACACCATTTTTTTGTTGTGATCACACACAACACCATTTGAGGGTGATCACACACACATACAACATTTGAGGGTGATCACATACACATACAACATTTGAGGGTGATCACACACACACAACACCATTTGAGGGTGATCACACACACACAACACCATTTGAGGGTGATCACACACACACAACACCATTTGAGGGTGATCACACACACACAACACCATTTGAGGGTGATCACACACACACAACACCATTTGAGGGTGATCACACATACAACACCATTTGAGGGTGATCACATACAACACTATTTGAGGGTGATCACACACACACAACACCATTTGAGGGTGATCATGTATGGTGTGGTGTATTTATAGGATGGATAGCTGACAATGAAGGTTTTGAATCATGGATGTAGCCCTGAGTGGAAGTGGGTGGGAGGTCAGAGCATAAATTCATGTCGCTGAGAACTCTTTGTAACCGGAATTCCATCTACAATGAATGAGGCAGGGTGATCATATCTGGTTTGAAGCATTGCATGATGAGTAGATATTAGTGATGGTTTCAGATTGTAGATGCAGCACTGTTTGGATGGGTGTAGGTGGGTTATGTCAAAAGGTGCTTGGGTGATACTATGACTCATCCTTGAAACCTGAACTTCATCTACATAAGCTGAGGTAAGATGATCGTATTTCGTTTTTATGAAGACCAAAAGATGGCAGCAAAAGATTGGAATCCTAGCTGCAGCCCCTGGTGGAGGAAGGGTGAGGTGTGGGTCTCAGAGGTGATCAAATGTCACCTTTTCATTGGTAATAGGGACTATCCTTAACTCTTCTCTATACCACACCAGGAAGGAGTTATAGTTAGTATAAAGGTGAGGAGATAACATTTTCAGACCCTGAATACAGCCCTATATCTATTTACAGGATAGCTCTTAATTTACAGGTTTTAAATGGCATCTATCTATACATATATACAAGTCAAATAAACAGAAAGTCAAAACTGCTATGATTGCCTTATCAAACAGCATATCTGGGTGAAGTAGTTTGCTTGGACTAATCTGTAAAATAAAGAACATATACCCTGTTCTGCTGTCCCACAATCTGTCACCTTGTAGGGCTATGTGCAGTTTCATTAGGCCTAACCAGTAGAAGAAATGAATAACATAGACACTGATCTATTGGTGCATCAGGTAGCTTAAGGTGAGTCTTGAAGTCAGTTTGATCCAAGTTCTTACCATATGCAGGTATATATACAGCATGTGTTAACTGCAGTGACAACATACTGGGATAGGGTTTAGATATCAGCCAGTTTGCTTTGATGTCTGCAATTTGTTTCATATATAAAGAACAGGGTTGTATTCTTGTTCATACCTGCCAGATACAAACAATGTGGTAATTGTTTTTTAGATGTGAGTAGCAGGTACTTGTCAAGTTGTGTAGATAATAATTATTCATTATCAGTGATGCTTTATGTTGGCATGGTTATTCTGTGCTCAGTGTCCATTGTGCAAGACATAAAGCATGTTGTCAGCCCTAACTTAGGGTGAAAATTTGTGATGTATAGTTATAACACTTGCAGATGTGCATTATATATATATATATATATATATATATATATATATATATATATATATATATATATATATATATATATATATACAGGACAATAGTACATGTGCTGATTCAGTGAAAATGAAATTTTGCATACTCCTCCCATTGGTTTTCTTAGTTGATACCAAATTAATCTTACTGGAATTGCAATTCCTCTTCTCACATTTCTTATTTAAGGTTGGATTCTTAAAAAAAAAAAGCTATAGAGAAGACAGACATTTGCATATCACTTGAGGTTTTGTCCATATACCTACCTTATTATGAGGTAGTATTGATGTGTGGGGGTAGAGTCTCATGTAAACAAGACTCTTGAAAAAAGCAGAATTCAGTTGTGAATAAGCAATCTTTACATATAATTCTGCTGAAAATTATTGGAATTTGAGAGCTAAATAAAAGAGAATTAACTTGTCTGTTTTTTAAAAAAAATAAAGCTTTTAATATGCTTACAATTGGTAGATTGAACACAATCAAACACGCATTGTCAGTTATCATCACACACACATATGGAGTGATCCCGTGATGACGACTATAATGGCATGAAGTAAAAATATACACCAAGTATCTGTCTTTTAAAAACCCATTAGATGGATAAATATTGGCTTAGTTAGATGCAGTCATTCAGGACTCTGGAGTTAATGCAGTGTCATTTGCGTTAATCTTTTCACTCGTTAGAGACTGGACAATATTGTTGTTCAAGCTTCTCAGCTGGATTCTTTGAATCCTGATCAGAACGAGTTCTTGCTGATTGTAAGGTTGGCATTGTTGCAACCATATGCGATGAAATAAAAAATATACACCATATTTTCTGTCTTTAAAATATCCATTAGATGGCAAAATATAAGCTTAGTTAGATGTAGTCATTAAGAGCTAATGCAGTTTAATTTTTGTTCATCTTTTCACTAATTATAGACTGGATGGTATTGTTCCCAGCTGGACTGGACAGAATTGTGGTTCAAGCTAAATCCCAGCTGAATTCTTTGAATCCTGATTTCTTGCTGCTCATAAGGTTAGCATTGTTACAGCCATATGCGATGCACATTTTACCTTGAGTTAAGCTTAGTACCAAGTGGTTAGAGCATCTGCCTTGGAGCTTGCGGGTTCAAACTCCAGATGAGTCATACCAAAGACTTATAAAAATAGCACTTACAGCCATCTCACTAGCAACGTTCCCTCTAAGCTGCGTGCATGCATGCAGCTGCTCAGACATCCCTGCACAGCTGAATTGTCAATCCAACATTAAAGTTTGCGTGCCTCCTTAATGCTTGCACAATGCAGCCATCATTGCACGCACATCTACCATTCACTTAGAGGGAACGTTACTCACTAGGTGCTCAGCATTAAGAGGTTAGTGTTAGGACTGGCTGGCCTGGTGACAGGATAATGTGACTGGGTGGGACATGATTCTAAATGTCTGAGGCATGATACCCTGATACTAGTCATCATTATAAACTGTTACACTGCAGACAATGTAGCAATATGACTGAAAATTGTTTAAGCTAAATTAAAAGTCCAAATCAAACACAAACTCATTTTGGGAGAATCTTCCATGTAGTACATTAGTAACAAGTGCCTCTGTCCAGTATGGTTGGTGATGCTTAATACAAATCAACTGTATATACATGAATGTGTGCTTACTATTGTTTTTCAATCAATGTCAAGCATGGAAAAATTAATCCTGAAAAGTAAATAATATTTTATTAAAAAAATTATGGTAGCAAATTATAATAAAGAGAACTAATCTGAATATTTAATTCAGCATGTTCGTTATGTTCTGGCTTGTCTTGATGTTTGCATAGTATGGTGTGCTGCTATTTCAATCTATGTTGTACACTTCAGGTCAACTTGTTGCAATATATTCCTTGCACTATGAGCAAAGAGTAAAATCCTGCTCACTCCAGAGAATTATGAAATTAATTTTTTCTGGGTTTATTTGCTTATCTGATTGCTTATTATTTCCTGAATCACAGGAAATGCATTTTGTTTTCATTAATGAATCATGGAGACCTCATTGACTGTTGATGCTGTTGTCTAACTTGCCAATTATTTTTAAGATGGCTTCAACATTCTCTTTTAAGATAGTGATTCTCTTTTAAGATAGTGATGTGTAATAACTAATGTTCTTATAACACATCTCCTTGTTTTACCTTTAACTAACTGCCTTTGCTTGTTATGTAAACTTTACCAATGTAAAATAGCCTAATGGACTCCCCACACCAGTCTTCAAAGGAGTTAGCAAAGCACACTGTTTAATGTCAGCCATATAAGTAATATGTAGAATGGTAATTGTTTATATCTGATAACCATGCCTTTCAATTGCCTTTATGACCATTAGCTACCCAAAGGATAGTTTTGCAAGAGTTGTAACCAGGATTGGTGTACTGTTTATACATGTTACATTTTATGTCATATATTGAGGTTGTGTTTGTTCTTTTTAATGAATACTGAAAATCATTCTTTTTAACAATGACCTTTTCAGGGAGATTGAGAGTAAAATTTCATGTTTTTTGCTTAACACATTAACCCCTGGAGGCTTTTGTTTTTTTTGAAATCCGAGTAGGAAACATTTTGAGGGCTATTTCTGAATATATCCTAATACATCAACTTCCAAGTGATTTTTCCATTAGCCTAATGCCTAGTTGTATTAGAAACATTGTTTTCCATTGGTTAGTTTGCTCACACAGGAGCAGAAAGGGAATTAATGGACCCATCATTTTCGTATAGTGTCAGAGTCTCGCGGGTCATGAGCGTTATTTGTATAATATTGTACAAGCCCACTTGTCAAAAGGTATTGCACAACATATAAAAACAACACTCTAACCCACTCCCCTCTGATACTCGCTATCTAGGAGAAGACCGCCCACGGTATAATTGCCCGGTTCGAGTATAGAATGTATATAGTAAACTGAGCTAATATATTGAACAAAAAACTACGAGTCCCCGTAAAGATAAATAAACAATTTAATCAAATACATACACAGTGCAATTTCCTTTCATTCGGAATACACATGGTTTTAGAATTAACTTTCACTGAATTACAAATAGATTGAATATAGAATTAAACAAATTTAGCCGTTCTATTACTGATAGTTAACTTCATCAGAGAATCGAGAGTTCAATCAAATTCATCCATGTTGTTCAATTTTCATGACCTGTTATCGTCGAACTGCGTTCTCTGCTCACTCAAATGTTGACCCAGAGGTTCCTGTCTCTCGAGATACTTTTCCCTCGTGGATGTTTCTCTCGAACTCAGACTTGTCCTCTGTATCGATGTATGCCCCTCGCAACTTCTACTTCACAATATTCTTTTCCCATCTTGTACTTCCTCTATTTCCGTACTGCACGTCTTTCCAAATAAAAACTATTTTCCTCCTTCCTCGTGTTTTTGGTGCGTCTCTCAACTTTTGGTTTTTGGCGGTTTTTCGATCACGCTTCCTTGATGAATGGATTTCACTCAAATCACATCCGGAGCCTTTCTTCCAAAATAATTATACACTGGCTATTCTCACAATAGTGAATTCAGATGACTGAAGTAAATTTCAGCTAGTAGGATATTATATTCTAAAGGTTTCTCGTGTAAAACACACCCCTTATTCAACAGTGACCAATCAGAATAAATATATTTTCTCGAGCTTTCCTTTAAAAGTCGCTTACATTAGCATGTCAAGATGACATGCTTTGATTTTTAGTAACAATTCTCTGTTCCTTATCAAACATGACATTTTCGTAATAAAATGAACTTTCCCCAGGTCACGGTGGTCAGTACTGACCCCTGTATAAACAACTTGTTAATTAGTACGGTAGTCGACTAGCGTTTCCAGGCTCCCCCCTCCTGCATGATGTGTCGTAAATCTAACAAATGGCTACCTGGCTAGAATTAATAGTTATTTAATAGATTCGACCGAAAATTTGGCACTTTACATATAGAGACCACTCTTTATTCCAAATGCCTACCATATTCTACTTTTTTGCACAGCTTCACCTGTATGTGTGCAGTTCAGACTGGTCAGCCTTAGATCTCAGGCCAAAAAGTCTAAAATCTGAACACAAAAACCATATTCTGACCACATGGGAATTTTGGGTGTAACAAAAAATGGGTCCAAAAGATTAGGTTTTTCACTCTTTATTTTGTAGTGCAAATAAAATGTCCAGATAATTTGGTATCATTGTAGAGCTAAATCTGTCTACCTTTCTGTAATACCACCCACTTTAGTGTATCATACATGACCTTGATGTTACAGAGCTTGGAAGTAGGCTACTACCTACTGACCCATGAACTCTGTGCCTGGGGTTATTGTGATAACACATGGCAGGCATGTATCTCTGTCCCAGGTCTTGTCTGGATATTGTTTGCTTTTGGCATAAGGAAGGAGTATTTTGTGCTGCTGGGTAGCATTTGTGTTGAGGGTGGTGGTAAAGAAGATGGGGCAGGTGGGACTGCACTTTGGTTTCATGTTATGATTTTGAGAAATGTGGTGATTGGAACATGCATGGTAAGATGTGTGGGATGTGGATTCCAGGCCCATTATTCAAGTGTAGCATCCACATGTAGGCCAGATTGCAATTTGTGGTGGTCTGTTTATGTGAGTCCGAGTATGTGGCCCAGAGGTTTGGTTTTTGACTGGGCTATGTGCCATGCTGGTATCTGCTGGCATTAAGGAATGTTCTTCTGGGCTCACAGAGTAGTGTCAGATAAATGGGGATTGAAAAACTTCCTATAGATGAAAATAATAATAATAATAATAATAATAATAATAATAATAATAATAATAATAAAAAATTTAAATAAGAAGCTCATTTGGTCAACTGACCAAGCTTCCATAAGGCCTTCTACAATGACATTTGTACAAATATTTATATGGTGTGCAATTTTTACAGGATAAGGTGTCTTTTGAGAAGAAATTCTGTTAAAATCTCAATGTTTTATCTACTGCTACAATAAGATATTACAAGGCTTCCAGGATGAGTACATACTGGTTTTATAAAAATAACAGCAGTGAACATTATAAGTGAGTACATGATAACAGTGTTGTAAAAGGTAGTAGTACTGAATTAAAACTGAATCATTCAAATGATTGTTTCTGTAGATGTTGACTAAGAAGCTTTTTATAAGCTTGGCATGTGTCAGCTAAAATTGATAGAAGTGACAGAATTCAGGGGAGAGGTCAACTGAATTTTATTCTACACCCACCTGTGTTGAGGCACAAGTACATGTATATGCCAACTCTAAAACTGGCAATTTTGCCAGTGAAATGAAAGTGGATTGAAAACAATGCTGAATGAACACAGAGACTGGAATGAATGCAGGTGAACTTTTGATTGAATGTAGATTAAATGTTGAATGCATTTTGATGAAAAGGTATGGGACAAATGCACAATGAAAGATGATACAGAAAAAAATGGAATAAATTTTGAATGCAATTTATGAATTGATTTGAAATTTAGCTTTTTTGAAGCTTCCACCTAATTTCTTTGGTTACCCATTCATATGATAAATCAGGATTATGTTTTTTCCAGAGTTGATTTTCAATTCTCATAAGCCATGGCATTCTTCTTGTCTAGGCCACAGAAAATACAGCAGCCACTGACGTAATGACTATCATTGGTGATTATATCTGTACAATGTTTATATAAATACACCACTACTGTACTATATTTTAAACTTATTGCAGATTGTTAGGTATATTTGATATGTCATTTATATTTATTTTTATTGTCTGTTTGTTAGATTAAAATTTGGCATTTTAAGTTTTAAGATTCGTTCATTGAAGGGGGGGGGTGACCTTTACTTTACAGAATAAACACCAGGTGTTGACCTCATTTCTGACCTGGTATCAGAGTTGTAAACAAGGTTTTAAAATGATTGGTTGATTCCAAGGACAAAATGGAGTAAAGTATAAACATCTTTCTAATTTAGTTGGGTCATATGATATTTGCGTGATTTCTTGAACGTGAGATTGTTTTGAGAGATTCTGGAAGGTCGTGACCCCTTTCCTGTTTACGTAAAAACAGGTATTTAAATTATTGTTTGGGAGAGAACAGTTCAGTAGAAGTTGGGCTTTTATAATATTAAGTTGTGTCTTCTTTTTGAGTTATTTTTAATTACCATGTACTGGAAATTGTGTCAATTCATTTGGGATTAAGAGGAATTTATTGTGTTATTTATCTAGAAATTACTTGTGCTCCTTTGAATTATTATAAAACTAAAACCGACTTCATCATGTGACATCGTCGTCCATATTGGATTACATCGTCAAGATTCGAACCGGGAACTATTAGGACATTTTATTATCAGGACTTGCAATTCCACTAGTGGATTATATTGTGAATTCTTTTTGGATAAATTTTTGGACTTGATTCTCTAAAACCGTAAGTTTATTTATTTTCTTTTATGAAAACATTTCACTTTGGTTAAATTTGTCTTTCAACTGGTCATGCTAGAATTATAATTTTTTATGCACACAAGCCACAAAAAAAAATACCCATGGATCTGTACATTGACCTCTCTGATCTAGATGATGATTTCAGTTAGGACCACCTCCCCCCCCACAATAGTTAACTGAACCAACATTTTATATTTGTTGGACTTGTAGACAAGTTTTCGCATTAGCTTTAAACCATGGTTGCTTGCTGGGTATAAATTATATTCTTTGTAGTGATCGAGTGCATCTTGATAGACACTGTTCTATCATTTCAATATAGATCATTATGGCTCTTATTTTATGCTTCTATGTTACATGTTTGTGTTTAATGTTTATATTTCATGTAATGTTTCCGCTAAAATAGTGAAATTGATGATGATATACTTCTATGAATTCAGCTCATTGTGACCTACATCATCAATGACCGGATTTTTTCCAGTTTGTGTGTGTTTGTGTGATGTGGATTTTTAATGTAGCTTTAAAAAAATTCAGTCATATCGCTACGATGTCGGTAGTGTTGCAGTTTATAGTTATGTCTAATAGTGAGGCATCATTCCGCAAACATGTGGCATCATGTCCCACCCAGTCACATTATCTTGACACCAGGCGGGCCAATCCAAACACTAACTTCATAATGCTGAGCGCCAAGCGAGGCAGTTGCTAGTACCATTTTTGTAAGTCTTTGGTATGACTCCGCCAGGGTTTCGAACCCTCAACCTCCTGCATCAGAGGAGCTGAAACACTAACCACTTAGGCCACTGGTGCAGTGGTCAAGTGTTTGCATTTAGGTCATAGCTACAGCAGGGTTTATATTGCTTGTATATTGTCAGTTATTTTCATTAGAGGTCATCTCCAGCCTGATTAAATAAAATCAGATTTCTGCTCTCCTGGGTGAAGATTTGACAGCTACCACATGGAGGTCATGTTTTGTTGACCTATGAGTTGGCTAATGAAAAAATAAAAAAATAGTTTTCATAAATTTGAAAGTGAATCAGATTGATAGGCACACACTGATGCTGCTCAGTCTCCCAAACGTGAAGATATAAAATTACATCTGATTGGCCAATAAAATGAGCGATTATGATAATAACATTGGTCACAGAGCATGAGCCATAAGTGGTCTCTGTCAGATCTTCACATAGGACAGTGGAGATCTGATTTTAATCAGATTAAAGTCATCTCCAAAGTTTGAGGCAAAATGGAGTCACCTGTATGTATATGATTAGAGATGTGACTTATGGGTCCAGTAAGCGATTATAGTTGCTATTTGATGCACTAGCTTGAACCATGGTTCTCGTTAGGTGTATTGGCTGCCCCCTATGTGACAGGGAGTTTCATTCTATGTAAGATTGATTAGGAAGTTTTTTGATTGTTTTCCACTACAAAGGGCTTGAACTTTCTAAGGTGGAATGAAGTTTTGACCCTCCATTGTATTGTTTTTTAATTTCTTATTCCCCTTTTTGTACTGCTACGGTGGCCTAGTGGTTAGAGCGTTTGCCGCTGAAGTGGGAGGTCGTGGGTTCAATCCCCAGGTTGAGTCATACCAAGGACTTAGAAAAATGGTACTAACAGCTGCCTTGCTTGGCGCTCAGCATTAAGAAGTTAGTGTTAGGACTGGTTGGCCTGGTGTCAGGATAATGTGACTGGGTGGGACATCATGCTACATGTCTGAGGCATGATGCCTCAGTGCTATACATCACTATAAACTGCCACACTACAGACATCGTAGCGATAGGACTGATTTTTTTTAAGCTACGTTAAAAATCCTAATCAAACAAACAAACAAATCCCATCTTTTTGTTTTATTTTATTTGACTTTTTTTAAAATAAAGAATCTTAACATGTTTTATCATGTAGATGCCTATGTTTTATTTGAAAGGGTTTACTTCATACAGAGATTAGCTGGTTTTAGCTTTAATTGTTTTTTACACTCAAAATTTTTTCTTGGTACTGTATATGTGTACTGGTGTGCTATTACATCCAGTACATCTCTCCCTGGATATAACACACACAACACAAGGGTGTGAGTTACTGGGAACCTCAGACTAATTAAGAAGAGGAAGCCATCCCCACTTAACATTTTTAAAAATCTGCATGGGTGGGTAAATGGGGCTATGTAATGGCTAAATACTCGTTATATTGTATTGGGAATTGTCAATAAAGAACTTTTTCTGATGAAGTTGTTCTCTTTTTTTTGGTATAAATTACCTTTATTTTCAAGATATTCAAACCCTGATATATTGCTAAGAACATTACTCAAGGAGGTTTCAACAACTAACATGCGTATAAGAAAAACATTATTTATGACACTAATGCTTTTTGTTGATGCTGATTCACAACAAAACAAGATTCCTTTTTTAAAAAAAAATTGGGATGTTTATTTTGTAAAACAACCATAAATGTCGAATTTTTATTTTTTTTCTCTCTTATTCTAGTAGTAAAATATTTGAGGAAGGAAGTCCGTGCTGATTCAAGAATTTCAAGTTCACTATAATGGAACACACTTCTCCATAATGAACCATTACAACGTTTATATTCACCATTTCTTTGTGTAAGAACATACAAATTTAAGGTTGCAAGTTTAATTAATTTCATAGTAATATTTATAACATTGTTTGGTTGATAAATTGAAATGAGTTGACCTGACAAATGAACATGACCATTAGCTCTTACTAGGGCCTAACTGGAAATCGCCTCAGACATTTGCTTCGGCCGAATATCCGTTTTTTTCGGTACTATTCGGAAGTATTCGCCTCAGCAAATAATATATGCACAAGTGGTTACAAGTAAAATAATTCAATAAATATAGAACTTTAAAAAAAAGTTGTTGTAGGCGATATATACGGTATACAGTACACGAAAAGTTTAAGCGTTGCATACGATAATGAAACAAACGATACTCTCCGGAGTCACACCTACTGCTCGGTTCGTGCCTGGATCTGGCAAATAGCTACATCCAAATACTCAGATTTGGTACTCGTCGAAAATTGTCTACTCGGTTAGGCCCTAGCTCTTAAACATGTAATATTTGGTTGCCTTTTCACATTTTTAAAAATTATTCCACCTGCTTTATTTGGTTTGATTGAAAAGATGTAATTAACAGTATAATGCAAAGCAAGTCCGCTTTTAATCAAAATGTAACCATGCAACTAATACTTCCCCACATGTCAGATATCGTTCACAATCAGCACTTAATTAGATTCTTTAATTAGGTTATTACTTGAACATTTGCAGAGATAGCTATGACAGTAGGTTGCCATTTTTTGCAAATGAATACAAGAGGCTGTATTGTATTATGATGATTAATTATGATATTTATACTAAAGCATGAATTTGATCTAACGAGTCTCATTTAATATATTATTTGTTTATTGAAGTGTTACCACTTGTACTCATTAAGGACATTTTTAAGGATAAAATTTGCATAAAATGTTGTTATTTACAGTGTACTGTGGAGATTGGTTAGAAGAAACATTTAACAGAACATAATTATAACTTCTTTGACTTCCATTTTTGGTGATAGAATGAGTGATTATCATGGTTATTGTGATTTTCTTCATGCTGAACCAATTAGCTAATATTTTGGTAATTTCTAGCAACAGGTTTCTAACCATGCATTATAAGCTAGTTTGTGAGTTTTAGCAATTTTATTTTGGGAGGGTGCATACACTTGTGTTGCTCTATTAAAATGTTCACTAGTACAACAGTCCTTGTTGCCAGTTAGAAACAATGCATGATTATTACATTTTGTACAGAGGAATTTTTTTGGCTTGAAAAGAAGAAAATCCTGGTTAAGTGTATTTTGATTCGTGTGACTCCATTTGATATTAATAATTTATATTAAGGTTTGTTTGCTGAAGCTATTGAACGTGTTTTCTTGGTATTGGTGTTCGAGTTACTA
>JARLTB010000261.1:1990000-2302500 GCA_030141615.1 Unio pictorum | reverse complement strand
CATATATCCAGCCTTATGTGTTAGTTTGTGCATCATATATCCGGGGCCACAAGCGGCCAAGTGGTATAAACTTATAAAGTGCTCTCTGTTACGGATCACTGCCATCTCACCTCTGACTGCGTGGGTTCGAGTCTCAGATTCGGCCAATGTGGGTATTGAGAAAGCTTGCCAGTAGCTTCTCGTGGGTCAGTGGTTCCTTCCGGGGGTTTTCCTGGGTCCTTCACCATTAATACTGGCCGCCATGTATAGCCTATCTTGTGCTGAAAAATGGCATTAAACCCTACAGCACAACAACAACACTCATATATCCAGCCTTATGTTTAGTCTGTGCTTTTGTTTGCATTCTGGGTGTTATTTACTTTCACCCATATTTAGTATAATAGTATGATAAATAGCTGACTTGAAAAGTTTTGGAGCTTTGATGCAGGCTGGAGTGGTGTTGGAATAAAATACCAATAATAAAAATTAGGTTACATATTTGTGGTCACTTCCATTACCATTTTGAGCTTCAAAATGAGGGTGCCTGGAGGCAATTATAGGATGCAGTCTGTCAGTGCATGCGTGTGTATGTGCATGGAAGCATAACACTGTTTAACAGACTATATCCTATGGGATATGCGTGGAATTGGTCTGTCTGTGCAAATGAGTTGTAGAATTTTGTTCCATTCCCTACATGTTATATTTTTAGGATTTTATAATTTTACTATTATTTTTAATTTTAAATACATTTGAATGAATTTTCTTTTCTTTTACCTTTTAAACTGAACAAGTAAATATTATTGTTTCTTTACTAAATATTTTATGAGTTATGTCTTATTTTTGAGCTGGATCATTTCCTGTGAGCTGCATTATTTTGGCCATGTTGATTGGTAGTGGGCATTAGCGCTGTTTTATAGACATGCAGCTCTTCTTAGAATTCCTTTTTTCTGCCACTCTGTCCCAAAAAACCCAAACTAGTTGTGGAAAATTAATAATGCAACCTTTGTTAGAATGTACTCATATAAAGTACAGAAAGGACATAGTGCTTTCTTTCATTTCCTCCGTATGCTTTAAGGTACACATTGAGGCCATTTTTGCCGAAAATGTTGCTTACAGAGTCATGGGACTTTACTTTCTTTTATTTCCACTTCATGCTTTAAGGTACACATTGAGGCCATTTTCGCTGACAATGTTGCTTTTTGAGCCTCGGGACTTTGGTTTCTTTCATTTCCTCCATATACTTTAAGGTACACATGTAGATCATTTTCACCGAAAATGTTGCTTACAGAGTCATGGGACTTTAGTTTCTTTTATTTTCTCTGTATGCTTTAAGGTACACATTGAAGCCATTTTTGCTGACAATGTTGCTTATTGGGACTTTACATGTAAATTTACCTACTGTATATAACCTCAGTTTGAAAGACAAAGGTTAGTGGTATTTATAGTGTTCCTTTCATTCATAGATGTTAAAAACGTTAGAATTAAAATAAAAAAATGTAAAAAAAAACGTATTTTTTTCTCAATAAATAAAAAACAAAAAAAACGTTCCAGTAGATTTTAGGCAACACAAAAATAAATATTTTACTTATTTACACGCTACATACCAGTTTTATAGTTTATGTAAAGTATCGTAGGCTAGCATCATAGATTAATTTTTGATCGATATTTGTTATCTTGAGTATGACAGAGGACTGCTTGTATGGTCGATGATAAAAAAAATGGAAGTTCCAAATATAAAAAATGCAAAAAAACGCGTTTTTCAAGGTAAAATAAAAACCTAAAAACTAGGGCATAACCGATTAGCATTTTTCTACTGATTTCCGATTCCGGATTTTGGGGATTCAATTAATCGGAAATGCTAAATATGTATTTTTTTTTTCTAAAAAATTTTCATCTTCCGTTTCTGGGTTTCTGGTATCTGGTTTTGCCGTGTCTAGCATGTTACTTAGTACTTTACCATATCCGGCTTCATTTCCGGTTTTCACCTGCCAGTTCAAATAGATGGTTGGAAAAATAAAATATTGTTTCTGATTTAATGCCAAAAAACACCATACTTATATCAGTGATATTATTTGGAAAAAAAATTCATTGAGATAAAAGATGATAAATACCTGTCACAAAGTAAATTGTGGCTAGTGCCTTCTAGTAGATGAATTTGCTGGAAGTTGTCATCTTTGAACTGTCGATAAAGTAGGCCAATTAAGCTTACACTAGCTGTCAGACAGTCCCTTTGGAATAGGGGTCTCAAACCTAAACCACCTCGAGGGCTGCATGAGAGTATTTTCAATGGCCCAAGGGTCGCACCACTTTTGATATCTCTCATGATACTTTGTAACGCCAATCATTTTGCAAGCCACAGGATACGGCCTATGTTTGAGATCCCCTGCTTTGAAGGACACTGTGCTGACTTTAGAGAGCTTGTTGAGAAAAGTCGGAAGCATTGATACTGAAACCTACAATTTACTAGTTCAACCGTTGATGTAAAAGGCAAGGGAGCACTGAGTGGAATGTCATTGATCAGGCAAAAAAATTATATGAGAAGGTAAATAAAAAAAAATAAATAAAAAATAAAATAAATAAAATAATAAAAAATAAATAAAAAACTCTTGACCAGACAAATGAAAAAATATTTACAGGACTTAAATAATTTTGAAACAGAAAAACAATGATATCCTGAAATCTAAAAGATGATTCTTGGTCTTACAAAGGAGTACATAGGACCCATATATTTTTTTTATAGTGACAAATACAACTGTTTTGTAAAAACATTACTGTAGTAATTTTTGGAATTCATGAAAATTAAATATTAAAAAAATTAAATTCTTAATATACATATTGCATAGGGACTCCAAGTGGCCGAGTGGTCCAAAGCGCGCTCTGTTACGGGTCACTGACATGTAACCTCTGTCTGCATGGGTTCAAGTATCAGATTCGGCCAATATGGGTATGTGAGAAAGCTTGCCAGTAGCTTCTCATGGGCAGGTGGTTCTTTCTGGATTTTTTCCCAGGTTCTTCCTCCACCATTAATCCTGGCCGCCATGTATAGCCTATCGTGTTCTGAAAAATGGCATTAAACCCTGCAACAACAACATTAATAACAACATACTACATAGGGGTGATCAAATCACAATGCCTGATATCCTGAACTTGTCATTTTCAAAAGTCGGACAAGTAAAATTTTTCAAGGCAGATGTCTTGAACAAGCAGGAGCAAGAAATAGTGTACCAGTGTATAAAATACCTTGACAACGGCAAACTGAAAAATTAGCCTATTGAAGAATAAGTTTCTTTTATACTTTGGATTAAAGTCCATATGTGTAGACATCTTATGTCTAGGCAAGTTAGTTATATTTTGGGAAAAATTAGAAGTTTGGCAGGACAAATGAATTTTATGTGTGAAACTACTTGTCCTGGACTGGTTTATGGCGATTTTTTTTTTTATAGTCCTACATTGTTTGCTTTTAGTTCTCAGTGGTTGTAGTTGACAGTTATTAGTAGTGTAAAAGCTAGGGAGTTATTGTAATATGTATTTGTTTGATTTTAGTTTTCTATGGTTGTAGTTGACAGTCATTAGTAGTGTAAAACTTTTCCGAGTACGAAGACGACTCGTTCATGCAATTGGACAGTGGGATATGTTATTCAAGATAATGATTTCACTTAAAATCAGTGGTTGATTTTGCGTTGTAATTTTATTCCTCAGGAGATTGATTTCTGAATTAATTACTTGCATAGCCTTGGAGAAAGGTTTTTAATCTTTAGAATTGGCGCCATGATGCTTCGGTACTTAATGAAAAAACAGTTGTCATAGAGCATAGTATTGTTTGCCACTATTTTGTCTTTTTCCAGAATTGTTTTTAACTCTTTGTGTTTTTGTCCCTTTATTGGAATGTACTCAAAAATAGTTGTCATAGGGCATAGTATTGTTTGCCATTTTTTCTCCTTTTTCAGAATTGTTTTAACTCTTTTATTTTTGTCCCTTTATGGATTGTACTCAAAATTTACACTGAATCACTAATTTTACAGGCTGTATTTGCTCCATATATTTATACCAGTATACATTTTTTTTAGTAAGCAACTGTCCATTGCCCAACACATGTAAACTGGGGATGGATTACTGACTTGCTACTGTGACTGACTATCAAGAGTTCCCATGATCCTTTACAATTGCAAGAAATCAATACAAAGCATCTTTGGAAGTGTGGGCCGTTTGTGTGGAAATACAGCTTTGAGATCTGTGATTTAATGGTCTGAAGGCCACCATCTTCACTGGGTTGTTTGGAGGTTAATCCTGCCAATTTTACAACTGAATTAAACCTATTCCTTAATATTTAATTTCCAATTTAACCAGTTTGTGTCCCCAAACTTGTGCTCCCATGCTCCGTTGCCTTTCAGTGTAGGATGAAAATCCATATCTGTATTATTGATGGGCAAAAATGTTTAATGTTTGAAAATTCACATTCATGAGAATTGTTTTCATGCAAGTAAAGGCAACTACAAACTGCAAAGACCTTGATCTTCAGTTGCATGATGGGTATTTTTGGCAGATCTGGGTCTGTGTAATGTGGAAGTAATTAGCAGAACAAACAACGTAGATCTTTTTCTTTGCGAATATAATGTCAGTGTTTTCCTTTACCCTCATTTGCGCTTCAGAGACCCCCAAATGTTTTAATTTGAACCCCAGTTTTGATACCAAAGTTTAGTTTTAACTCAGTATGACCCCCAGTTTTGACACCAAAGTGATTTTTTACTCTTGTCTTGCACCTCTAGGGGATGCACTGAATGTTATGGCAGATTTGGGTGTACATGAACATATATGCAAGTATATATGACATAATGCTTATCCATTGCAAGAATTTTGTGAAATAACTTTTGTTGGCTATTGTCTTTTATGATGAAAAATTGGTTGTTCAGACAAAATACAAATGTTACTGGCAAGCCATAATAATCCAGACCTTAAAAACAAGCTTGTTTCAGTTTTATCAAGTTATTACATGTATGTTTTGTACATTTTTCCAATGTTTTACTTAAACCACTCAAAAAAGATTTCAGTTTGACCACATACTAAACTTGAATATTTCTCTTGGTAGTTTTCAGAAATTCGTATTGTCATAAACAGCTGATGACATGATTTAATAGGACTGTCTTGTTACAAAACAAGAATTGAATGTTGTGCTTCTATATTGTACTTTTGAATTAATGAGGTCTGACAATTGAGATCAGGATGTACTTGAAATTGAGAGGTTTTACAATAGCTAAGGCCAGACCCTTTTTTGAACTGAGAGTGTGTGTACAGCTAGTACATATGTAGATGTGCATTTGTAGTGACTAATACTTCTTTGGGCAAATGAAAGCAATAATGCATATATGGATGTACACATGCAAATGCAAATACATGTATGGATGTATGCATACAAGTGCAAATACATGTATTGGAGTACATATACAGGTGCAAACACATGTATGGATGTACACATGCAAGTGCAAATACATGTATGGATATACACATGCAAGCAGTAATGCATGTATGGAGTCCATATGCAAGTAATAATGTGTGGATATATACATGCAGTTAATACACATAGGTGCAGATACTAATTATTACACACAGATGTACACATGCAAGTGCTGATACACATAGATGTACACATGTATTGACTAATACACACACAGATGTACACATGCAAGTGCTGATACACATAGATGTACACATGCAAGTGCCAATACACATAGATGTTCACATGCATGTGCTGATACACATATACATATGCTAGTGTTAATGCGCATAGATGTACAGATGCAAGTGCTGATACACATATGTACATATGCAGGTGTTAATACATGCAGATGTACACATGCAAGTGCTGATACACATGTACATATGCTAGTGTTCATACACACAGATGTACACATGCAAGTGCTAATACATAGATGTACACATGTGGGTGCTGATACACATAGATGTACACATGCAAGTGTTAATGCACGAATGTACACATGCAAGTGCTGATACACAATGTACATATGCATGTGTTAATACACATTTGTACACATGCAAGTGTTAATACACATTTGTACACATGCAAGTGCTAATACACATAGGTGTACATAGGCATTGACTAATACACACATAGATGAACACAGGCAAGTGCTAATATCTACACATACAAGCACTAAGGCACATAGATTTACACATGCAGGTGTTAATACACATAGATTTACACATGCAGGTGTTAATACACATATATTTACACATGCAGGTGTTAATACACATATATTTACACATGCAGGTGTTAATACACATAGATTTACACATGCAGGTGTTAATACACATAGATTTACACATGCAGGTGTTAATACACATGTACACATGCAAGTGCTGAACACAGATGAACAAAAGAAAAGCTAATATATGCAAAATGTACACAATGGCATACTGAATAGGGAGCAAAGGGGGTGAATCGCCTCAGCCCTTCAGCAAGAGCAGAAAAAGGGAAAAAGAAAAAAGAATGGAAGAGAAAAGGAGAGAGAGAGAGAGAGAGAGCAAGGCGGATAATATTTTGAAGATTTGGTGATGCCTTCCTGTGATGGTGCCAGTATGGTCCTTAACAGCGTGACTTGTCTGACTAGTGTTTACAGAGATCAAGTCACTGATATGCTTGGGGTGATTAATGCTGAAGACAAAATGTACTTTAGTGCTAAAGGACATATAGTACTAATGATATGGACAAATGGGAACCAGTCTGGAGATGGGAGAACATAAAATAGAAAATAGAGTATATGTGGGTTTGGCTGACCAGTATTGGTTGATAATGTAAGTTGTTTTCGCCAAAATTAATCTTTTGAGAGCTTATCCTAGTTGTCAGTGAAAAAATATAAACATTGTTTTATTGATGGATTTCAGTCCTTTAGTTTGGAACACTCATTACCGTATATACTCGAGTATAAGCCCATTCGCATATAAGCCGACCCCCAAACTGAATTGGTAAAAGTGGTATAAAGTGCATGACCCGCGTACATCACAAGATGCACGAAGTGAGTTCTGAATACGTTTATTTAGGTAAATCACATTATTAAATAAAATAAAACTAAAAAATCTAGTTTATATGTTGAAATAAAAACAATTCTGAAGTGTTAAGTCTTAATGGAAATTTAATTAATCCTCATTCTAAAATCATGAATTATTAAAGTTCGATCACTTTTAGAATCCTTCAAAATCGGGCTCTGTATGAGACTCGCCAAGCAGTTCACGAACCTCGGCTTCTGTTACGGGCGTGCTTTCATCATATACGTCGTCCCCCCGTACTTGCTTTTCGTTCACAACAAATTCGCGTGCTGCAGCACAGTTGCTATTTGCTTCTGCATATTCAATAACTTTAAGTTTGAATGCTGCATCATAAGCAGAACACTT
The DNA here is from genome assembly GCA_030141615.1 of Unio pictorum. Taxonomy (NCBI): domain Eukaryota; kingdom Metazoa; phylum Mollusca; class Bivalvia; order Unionida; family Unionidae; genus Unio; species Unio pictorum. The sequence continues at coordinate 2,295,114 of JARLTB010000261.1, read as the reverse complement.
TCTTTTACTTCCAAAACTATTCATTTTATCCGATTGAATTGAATATAAACTTCTAGAGAGATTAAACTGAAATAATTTCTTTCAGTAGTAGTATACTATTTATATACCTTATCCTGTAATTATTTCTATGTGTGGTTGGTTTTCAATTTGTATTTGATAATTATTTATCATTGTTATTTGTGTTGTGTTTTTAAACTACGGGTAGTGTTATTCAATTGATCAAACTATGATTGGTTTCAGCGTGGACATTATTCAAGTATTGTGACAGTTTATAACTTTGAGCAGAAACCATGTCCACTACCATAACTCATTAAACAATACATCTGAGAGTTGGCTTCTATTAGTTAAGTCATTGGCATTGTGCAACAAAACAAACCTATTATCCCGGAGGCATTTACCACAGATTAAACATAAGGTAGCTATTGTACAACAATCTTCCGCTAACAAACCACTTTGCTTTACAAACATCTAAACAATAGTTGTATATAAACTGTGGCTCCCGATTACTTCTAAAACACCTGTCAAAGAAATCCAACAAATTATATTGTTTTACAATTATTCACGTTGACTCGTATATTGCACTGTTATTTACCGTTCCTAAGCGTGCGCGCAACAAAACCCTATGGAGCCTCTCGCTACTCTCGATCAAAATGTTTGTCGTATATACCTTTAGTATCATAATTCTTTTATTTCTTTTTACGTAGATTCTTTTCATATTTACACTGAAATAGGCTAGTGTGCATTTCTACGAAACCGTAGAGTTTAATTATTACTGATTAGCTGAGGGTTAAATACTTGACCAGAGATTATTAATATGGCGGTTCTTTAGGAAAATACACGTATTTCTGTAGTTCAAATAACACGTATGGCTGAATACCTTCAGTATCGTAATTCTTTTATTTTTTTTACGTAGATTCTTTTCATATTTACACTGAAATAAACTAGCGTGCATTTCTACGAAACTGTAGAGTTTAATGATTACTGCTTAGCTGAGGGTTAAATACTTGAATAGGGATTACTAATATGGCGGTTCTTTTGGAAAATACACGTATTTGCGTGGTTCAAATAACACGTATAGCTGTATTTTCTGGTGGATGGACATCTGTCAAATAGACATCAAGTACGTTAAAACATGTTTTTCATTTATTATCCTACCGCTTATGTTAGAAAAAAAATAATTGTTTTACTTCACGACATGACAAATCTTATCAGCCATGTGGCATCATTAGGCATGTGATCTCATATTCGTCGATTGACGGAAACAATAAATATTGGAAATCGAGGGGAAAAGCATTATAAATTTCAGATTTTGAACTTGACCCGCAGATAAGCCGACCCCCCCTTCTTTCAGGCCTTATTTTTGTCTTAAATTTCTCGGCTTATACGCGAGTATATACGGTACTAAAATTAGCACCCGATTCTTTGATGCGGATTTTAGAGCACATGTTTCAAACACATGCAGGTCCAGAAAATGCAGTGGCTCATATGCTTTCCTCTACACAGAAACTGACATCAAGGTTTTATCACTACTGATAAAATATAGGTTTGATCATGAGCACTCAACATTTTTAAGTTATTGAATTTTTAATATCACGGTGTTTGCATAGGTTTACCATGGGAATTGAATTAGTACTGTGAGCCCATTAGGCGAATTCGACGATGATGTTGCAGCCAGACATAATAGTTGATATGGACCAATGTCAATTATGGCTTACTAGAGACATGGGTAATCTCAGGTGCAGTGATTAATAACATTAAAAATATATTAACTGTATCCGTTATTTATTAAAATAATCGAATGGGATTATTCAGATACTATTGGCGACATTAACCATATTATAACAGTCACATCATGAGTAAGTGGCAGAAATTAAGCAGGACAAAAATAGAAAGTGCCGAGAAATTGCACAAAAACAGAGGTTGGTGGTGCTGCAGTTATTTGTTGTCAGCATAGCTAGTTATTTGTTGTCAGCATAGCTAGCTATAATGGAGCTTTTATGAACTCAGACTAATAAAGACATATTTAAGATCCACAGTGGGCAATGCATGGCTGATTTCTTAGAAATGCTGTCCATTGAAAAGGAGATAGCTTAAACAATTAACTTTGAAGACATTTTCATGACTTTACAGCAGTAAAAGTGTGTAAAATTACATTGTAGCATTGTGACCTGAATGACGCGAAGTGGGAGATATTTTTGATCATGGGATATAGATTTGAATTCTAAATTGAAAAATTTGTAATTATAAAATTGTAATTCACAAAATACATTAACACTGTGACATAATTACGATATTGTTAACACATTTTTCTTTCTTGATAATTATGTTTTTAAAATAACTACAAAGGGTTAATCTGCATAAAATAAGCGGCAGAGGGCAGCATCTATGACCTCCCCTTGGGTGGCATTTTAGTGCCTTACACCACTGTACACTTGTAAGTGCTAATACATATATAAATGTGCACATGTATGGATGTACATATGCCACCAATAACACTTGTATGGATGTACATATGCCACCAATAACACTTGTATGGATAGAGATATGAAAGCAATAACACATGTATGGATGTACATATGCCACCAATAACACTTGTATGGATAGAGATATGAAAGCAATAACACGTGTATGGATGTACATATGCCACCAATAACACTTGTATGGATAGAGATATGAAAGCAATAACACATGTATGGATGTACATATGCCACCAATAACACATGTATGGATGTACATATGCCACCAATAACACATGTATGGATGTACATATGCCACCAATAACACTTGTATGGATAGAGATATGCAAGCAATAACACATGTATGGATGTACATATGCCACGAATAACACTTGTATGGATAGAGATATGCAAGCAATAACACATGTATGGATGTACATATGCCACCAATAACACTTGTATGGATGTACATATGCCACCAATAACACTTGTATGGATGTACATATGCCACCAATAACACTTGTATGGATGTACATATGCCACCAATAACACTTGTATGGATAGAGATATGCCACCAATAACACTTGTATGGATAGAGATATGCAAGCAATAACGCATGTATGGATAGAGATATGCAAGCAATAACACATGTATGGATGTACATATGCCACCAATAACACTTGTATGGATAGAGATATGAAAGCAATAACACTTGTATGGATAGAGATATGCAAGCAATAACACATGTATGGATGTACATATGCCACCAATAACACTTGTATGGATAGAGATATGAAAGCAATAACACATGTATGGATGTACATATGCCACCAATAACACTTGTATGGATGTACATATGCCACCAATAACACTTGTATGGATGTACATATGCCACCAATAACACTTGTATGGATGTACATATGCCACCAATAACACTTGTATGGATGTACATATGCCACCAATAACACTTGTATGGATGTACATATGCCACCAATAACACTTGTATGGATAGAGATATGCAAGCAATAACACATGTATGGATGTACATATGCCACCAATAACACATGTATGGATGTACATATGCCACCAATAACACTTTTATTGATAGAGATATGCAAGCAATAACACATGTATGGATGTACATATGCCACCAATAACACTTGTATGGATGTACATATGCCACCAATAACACTTGTATGGATAGAGATATGAAAGCAATAACACATGTATGGATGTACATATGCAAGCAATAACACATGTATGGATGTACATATGCAAGCAATAACACATGTATGGATGTACATATGCCACCAATAACACTTGTACGGATAGAGATATGCAAGCAATAACACATGTATGGATGTACATATGCCACCAATAACACTTGTATGGATGTACATATGCCACCAATAACACTTGTATGGATGTACATATGCAAGCAATAACACTTGTATGGATAGAGATATGAAAGCAATAACACATGTATGGATGTACATATGCAAGCAATAACACATGTATGGATGTACATATGCAAGCAATAACACATGTATGGATGTACATATGCAAGCAATAACACATGTATGGATGTACATATATGCAAGCAATAATACATGTATGGATGTACATATGCAAGCAATAACACATGTATGGATGTACATATGCAAACAGTAATACATGTATGTATACATGCAAACAATACATGTATATATACATGCCAGCAATAATACATGTATAGATATGTACATATGCAAACTGTAATACAAAAATGTATTTATGCAAGCAATGATACATGTATATATGCACATATGCAAACAGTAATACATGTATGTATACATGCAAGCAATAATACACATATAGATGTACATATGCAAACAGTAATACATGGATGTATACATGCAAGCAATAATACATGTATAGATAGATGTACATATGCAAACAGTAATACATGTATGGATAGATATGTGTAAGTAGTAATACACATGGATGTATCAATCAAGTAATAATACATGTATGTCTATCTGATAGCAATACATGTATAGATAGATGTACATATGCAAGCAATAATAGATGTATTGTTGTACATATGAAAGCAATAATATATGTATGGATGTGCATATGCAAGCATTAACACATGTATGGATAGAGATAAGCAAGCAGTAATAGTGTATGGATATACATACCAGCAATAATACACATAGATGTATACATGCAAGTAATACTACACGTATATATGTACATATGCAAACAGTAATAAATGTATGGATAGACATGTTGAAGCAATAATACATGTATGTCTACCTGCAAGCAATAATACATGTATGTTCATCTGCAAAGATTAATACATGTATGGATGGATGTATGTGTGCAAGCAATAATACATGTATAAGAAATATATGTGCAAGTAATGTCACATGTATTATACATAGGCAAGCAATAATACATGTAAGGATGTACATGTGCAAGCAATAATACATGTATTGTTCTACATAGGCAAACGATAATACATGTATAAAATGTATATGTGCAAGCACTAATACATGTGTTATTGTACACATGCAGGTAGTAATGTATAAATGTGTGCATGCAATTATTCTTGGGCAGGAACACATTTTTTCCTATATTTTCTGCAATTATAAGGCTGTAAGAGGGCCTAAGTTAACTTAATTGGAGAGCAGAACACATATAAATTGGTATTCGGTATTGTAATTTTATTCATTGCCATCATTGTCATTAGAACTTGACTGGAATGATAATGACTGGTCAAAGTCTACATGATGAAAAATGGTCATGTTTCCCCTCCAATTCCATGTTTATACATCAAGTTAGAGCAGTCAATACATTTACTAGTGTATTTATCTGCCTAATATGGTAATGGCTGCCCAAGGACAAAGGGATATTAACCACACAGCTGTTTTGGCCAGATGGCAAGGAAACTTTAAACCAGGTGATTATGGATCTTTGCAGAATTTATTCCAATTCCTTCCCATACTGGTTTACATGACAGAAACTTTCTTGCAGCATCAAAATATATGAAGTTGTACAGACTTATTACATGAACTATAAAGTTCAAAATGTCAACAACAAAAGAAATCATTTTCTGTGATATTTTGACACACACACACACACACACACACACACACACACACACACACACACACACACACACCTTTTAGTCCCTCTGTAGGAGCTTTTCACACATGTTCATTCACATATAATACAGTAGAACCTGTCTTGAAAGACCACCCTTTCTGCCAAAAAGTTATGGTCTCTCAAGGCAGGTGGTCTCTCATAACAGGTCATAATGCTATTGTTATAAGTATGATGTGACCATAGGTGCTGTATCAGATTTCGGCCTGTTAGCAGAGACATTTGGCCAGAACAATAATCCCAGTATTCTGGATACAGGTATTTTTGTGACCAAAGACTGTCAACACCTTCAGCCTCTGTTGTCTATCTTTCCAGGGCTAACTGAGCTTGGACTCGACTTCTGATAAGGCACAGTGTTAAATTAATTATAATCCATTGTCTGTAACCCTTTCTAAAACAAGAATAGAGTGCTAGAACAGGCAGTTAAGTTATGGGTTTGGTACTGTAAGCAACACTGGAATTGTAAATAATAAGGACATAATGGAATACACTATGAAATCCTTAAACCTGATTGATATTTACAGACCTTAAATATGCCAAGGGTGGAATACACTTACACATATCAAAACAATAAGGGAAGTAGATTAGACAAATTCTGGGGCACATCTTTAGGAACAAATAAATATATAAAAGCAGGGATAATAGACTATCATATTTTGGACCATAAACTAATTTATGTAGAAATTGGGATAAAAAAATAGAACTAAATGGGGGAGGGGATCATGGAAGTTAAACAATAGAATATTAGAAAATGAGGGATTTATAAAAGAGACTAAAAGGGAGATAGAAGATTTTAAAAATAAAGGGAATACAAATATTATAGACGAATGGGATAAATTAAAAGTTAAATTCCGGGAAATAGCGATGTATCATTAAAAAATAAGGGTAGGAAATTTAAATTTGAAATAGAGGCTTTAGAAAAATTGATAAATACAACAATAATCCAGAGCATCAAAACAACACTAGTTGCAAGATTAGTGAATTTAAAAAATGAACAACACAAGGGAAGGGACATTAAAGCAGGTATCTTTACAAACCTATATGAAAATGCAGAAGGGTTATATAAAAGGGAGGAACTAAGAAGGGGGTGGGTGGGGAAAGAACATTAGAATCTCTAAACACAAGGAGGGAAGTACTAAGGGAAAAAACTCAAATATTAAATTACATAAAGAGTTACTACAAGGACCTATATACTTCACAGAGAATATCATACGAAGATATAGAAACGTACCTACGAGAGACAAATTGTGAGAAAATTACCTCAGAACATAGAAATAAATGTGAGGAATTTATCTCAAGATGAAATAATAGCAACAATAGGGAAATTATCGAAAAACAAATCACCAGGGATAGATGGGAATATTGACATGTCCATCACAGTGAGGGAGGGAATGATAACATTAATATACAAAGGGAAGGGTAATAGGGATGAAATTAAAAATTGGAGACCCATCTCACTCCTAAACATCGATTATAAAATTATAAGCAAAATACTAGCAGAAAGGGTCAAAGAGTGTCTTGACCAAATCATAAATATAAACCAAACTAGCGGGCCTAAGGGGAGGGATATACAAAACAATATTTTAAACATTAAAACTATTATAGAACATATAAATATGACAGGGAAAAATAGTACTATGTTACTAATTGAACAGGAAAAAGCTTTTGATAGACTTGAACAAAATTACCTATATAAGACACTGGATAAATTTGGCTTTGGAAAGAATTTTCAAAATTGGACCAAAATCCTGTATAAGGATATAAACTCAGTTATACAGGTAAATGGAGAAAAAACAGAAATTTGAAATCCAAAGATCCGTGAGGCAAGGATGCCCACTATCTATGCTATTATACGTGATAGTAATTGAAATACTGAGTATCAAAATTAAGAAAATCCAAAACATAGTAGGGATAAAAGTTCCAAATATTAAAGAAGTGAAAATGCTGCAGCATGCAGATGATTGTACAAACTTTATCCAAGATGGAAATTCCTTCAAAGAACTAACAAAGGAATTCGTCGAATTTGGTAAAGTGTCGGGATCTAAGATAAATACCGACAAAACAGAAATTCTACTGATAGGAAACTGGAGAGGTAAAACACATGGGTTACCTCGTCCACTAATTAAAGACAGTATAAAAATGTTAGGTATAAATTTTGGAAAATATGACACACAGAGAAACTTAAAGGAAATCAAGGAAAGTATACAAACAAATATGCGGATCTGGGCGCCTGTGCCAATATGCCTTATGGAACAGGCACAAGCTGCTAAAAACTATATGTATGTGCATCTTAATTATAAATTCAAAACAATAGACATAAAAAATGCATTAATTAAAAAAATAGATAATGAAATTATCAAATATATATGGGGCTTTAAAATGCAGTACAGCAACAAAGAAACTTTATATAGGGAAGGGAAAAGAGGAAGCCTAGGCCTCCCTCACCCGACCCTAATTAAATACACCAACATTCTAAACAGGTTTAAGGACATTAAATCAGAGCAAAAAATAGCTTGGCAGGGGCTCTATATTTATTATTTTGGTTTCTCTATGAAGCAGAGAAATGACATATATAGGAACAATAAATTAGTTAAACTTCTAGAGGTGCCAAGAAAATTAAGATCAATAAAAGAATTACTTTTCAAATATAGAGATGCTAAAGACCTATGGGAAATTGACACTAAATCTACATACAAATGGCTCACACAACAGACAATAAATAAGGACAAAAATAATGTGGAACACAAACACATAAATATCAATTGGGATAGGGCCTGGGGAAACTGGGTCAAAATAGGATGCAAAAAATGAAAAGTATCCTGTTCAAATACATGCATGATGCATGGTTGACAGGAGAAATAGCAGTGAGAAGGCATATGATCGTAGTGTCGCCTAAATGTCCACTGTGCAAAAATTATAGCTTTTCTAAATTACACATCTTTACCCAATGTTGTGTTACCAGAAATGAAAGGAACATGATAATTAAGTCCATTAACAAAAAACAGTTGTACAATATAAAAAAATTACTATACTTAGATGGAAAATTCTCAAGGATATTATTACAAAAAATAACTAGTTTTAGAGTCAGATACATGTATATGATAGCATGTGGACCTGTCTATAATATAGGAGAAAATATTAAGATAGAAGGGAGGGACGGGGATCTCAAGAGAGGGAAGTACTAGCAAGGAAAGCATGGGGCTAAATCACATGGCGCAACGCGAAGTGGGCAGACCCATGTAAGAGCTGGGAAATAAACTCACTTAGAGGATTAAGCACGATCCATACAAATACATTTCACGCACTAGATAGGGTTACTTAAAGAAAATTACTTAATTATACCCCAATATAAGCATGCTATCATATAAAGTCACTGGTAACCAATACATATGAATACTCTGTATAGACTCGCATTAGTTTATACAGAAAGCCCGTTTTAAAGGGAATAAATAAATGATCACCTTTTGGTTTGAAATTGGAAATATAAATAAATAAATAAATAAAGGGCGAAAAAAGATTGAGGCGGTGAAGTACAAATAAAATAAAAAATTTTACTGATCCTGTCTTGATCCAAGTAGACCTATTACATAAATATGGAAGATTACAAAACATGGAACACTATAAGGCAAACATTAAAACAATACTATAAAACTTAATTTAATACACCATGTATTTGTACAGAAATTTGAAATTCAGAATTAAATTTAAAAAAACCCACTTATAATAAATTAAATAGAGACCGTTTAGGGGTCTCTATATAATTTAAGAAAACGGGGAAATTTGATCAAAATAGGCTATCCTTACAAGACACACTGTATATATATATATATATATATATATATATATATATATATATATATATATATATATATATATATATATATATATATATATATATATATATATATATATATATATCACAACACAAATAGCACTCACAGGATACAGGAAACCCCTAGCCAGGGTTAACTTAAAGAACGGAGAGGACAGGAGACCCATGATGAGCCTTTTAGCTCGGGTAGCATTGTCATAGAAAACACTAAGGACCAAAATATCTTTCAATTTTTCATATAATCCTGATGGGACAAAATTAAGGTTAGGGTAAAGTAAATTAAATTTTTCTTAAAAAACACAAAAACTTAACATCAGGGGGTACACATCAGCACATAAACACATTTTAGTTTTTTCAAATAGGAGGAGGGGACATCTATCTGGTGTCCACCAAAAAGAAAGAATTGTTTGTATCTAGTTTTTGTGTAAGATTTTAGCTTCATTTTAGATAAAGTTTTAGGACCCATACTTGGTGTTTGTGTGTCCTTTTGGAACCCGAATGTAACAGCTATATAATCAATACATTTGTGCATTGAGAATATGGTCCATCAAGACAGGTGGTCTTACATAGCAGTGGTCTTTCAAGACAGGTTTCACTGTACATGGTATTAATTGGTGATAGATAATTCGGGGACATAACAGCTGCTAAGCTGAGTTGATTGACAAATTATACTGGAAAGGTCCATGGCCCTCGGGGCAGTTTTTTTCATTGAATTGACACATAACTTTATGTGGGGTGGGGAGAGTTCACATTTATATACATGCACAAGTGGCTTGAAATTGTTCAGATGTGGATTTGCTTGAGTCTTGACATGGCCAACATCTGTATGTGAAAAAGCTGCTCCTGGGTATTGGTTCTTCCTGGGGTTTTCCTGGATTCTGTTTGATCCTAAATAGAGATGTCAAACTTTTTGGTAATTTCTACGGAGTAACCATCATTCCTAAAGATCAATTACCAGGGTATCTGGTCAAAGGGAAATTGTATTAACTCATTAACCGCTGTTGCCACGTTTATGCTCCAGGAGGTAGTAGCCTACTTTCGAGCTTTGTAACATCAAGGCCATATGTGATACACTAAAGTGGGTGGTATTATAGAATGGTAGACAGATATAGCTCTACAATGATAGCAAATATTCTGGATGTTTTATTTGCACTACAAAATATAGAGGGAAAACCCTTTTTTTAAACCCAATTTTTGCAACTCAGAATTCGCCAGTGTTCAGGATCTGATTTTTTTGTGTCTTTTTTAAAAATACTTTTGGGTCGCAGATCTAAGGCAGACCAGTCTGATCTGCACACAGACAAGCGAACCATGGCAAAACGTAGGATAAGATGGGCATTTAGAATAAAGAGTGGTCTTTATATAAAAATGATCCGTTGAGCCAAAAAAATCGAAAAAAAATAAGAACTCCCAACTTTTGCCCTTCTACTCATGCATGAGTGAAATAGCCAATAAATTTTTTGTTTCTAACACAACTTGGCATTAGGTTATCCGGAAATCTCCTGGAAGTTGATGTAGTAGTATGTATTCAGAATTGTGTTTCCTACTAGCATTTCAGGCGAAAACCAGGGGTTAATGAGATAAATGTAAACCTGAACTACTTTGTTGTTGGTTCACACATGACATCCCCCAAGAGAGGTAAAAGCACAATTTATTACCAATGATAATGGCAAAAAACCCTGTAATATGAGCATAAAAAGAGCAATCTATGTATTACATGCCGTAATTATGGAAAACTCGATGAAAAACATACATATCTATTTTTATTTACTGTACATTTATTTTTGCTACTAATCTGGATCTGCAGTTAAAATTTGTGTCACAAATCGGCTAAATCCATCTGGATCTGCAGTTAAAATTTGTGTCACAAATCGGCTAAATCCATCTGGAGTTGCAGATAAAATTTGTGTCACAAATCGGCTAAATCCATGTGGATTAGTACCAGTAGTTAATACACGAGAGATATTGAAAATTATTAATGCTTAATAGTAACTGGTCTACATGTCTATAGTAACATTTGCAAATTGTCATGAAGTCCACAAATAATGACTGTTGTAGTATCCTAAAACTGCCATGGTACATGGTCTGATGTAACATCTTTACGTTTAACAAAATCCCTTTCCTTACAAATTTAAGTCATTATTAACATCCAAGAGTCACATCGACACAGCTGTGTTTTTAAAAAATTGTATGTTGCCATTTATTTTCAATTTAGACTGGTATGCTAGATATGTAGCATCAAAATAGAATGGTTTCACATTTAATAATCCTGAATAATAAAGAATAATGTATTCTTGGAACTGTTTCATGTAAAAATATTGATGCCAAAAATTACCTTATTTACACATGTGGTCAGTTTGTATTTGATTCTCAGTTTTATTAAATAACAAAGATTTCCCTTATATTTAAATATTTCAGTGACAAATTTCATTTTGAATAGTTGTCCAATTTGTTTATATTTTCCCAACATGGTGTAAGAACTGCATATTATGGTAACCAAGTTTTTGTGTTGCCTTTGCCACAACAGAATATCTGTCATGGGTTTACCTTAAATAAAAAAGGTCCTGTAAATAAACATGTGAACAGGGGCCCTAATGTTTTCTCCAGGGCCACAAACTTGAGTCAAAAATGGCATTTAGTTAAACTGGATTTTTACATTGGGCATTCTTTTATTTGAATTGTTGTACATAACTTTTATTTCGTCGAATGTATCTTAATCAGTACTTATTGTCACTGCTGATGATAGGTATTGACCTGGTTAATGTCATGATGATCTGAAAACAAGCACGTTCAAGTCGCAAGAAAAATGGCACACAAATCATAGACAGGCTTGAATTTAGGACTCTAGCTTTGAATGTTAGTGTTGATTTTTAAATTGGTTGCACGAGAAAAGAGAGAAGTGGCTTACCTTGTATTCATAAATAGTATGTATGTATGACATAAATTATAAGCAACCATTTGGGCCCATGTGATGATGATAATAAATGAACCTTGACCTGTAATCATTACTGATTCTATCAGAACTTGGAATATTTTTTTTTTACAGGTTCCTGGTTGTTCATTTTATTACCCAGGTTATTATAAGTGGGTGAGTACCTAAGTACCTGTTGGCATCTTGTTGTTGCTATGGTTCATTAGTGGTTGTTATGGGAATTATGTCATTTTTAAAGTACATGATAGGTCATACATGGTTTTGGATAACCCCAGAAAGACTCGAGTGACCTACAGAAAGCTACTGCCAAGCTTTTTTTACATACTCACATTTGTCGGTCCTGAGACTTGAACCCATGTGGACAGAGGGGACATGTTAGAGATCTTTAAAGGCGATTATCTTAATGGCAGCACTCAGTTTGTTTTTAATTTAACAATCCTTTTGATTGAGCTGTGAATAAAAGTACATTTTCAGTGCCAAACTGAGGTCTGCCTTGTACACTAAATAACTGATCTTAATCCCATGTTTTCCCACATACAGCTCTTTAATTGAGCTGCATGTGTTTACAGTGGCAAATAACAGAGGGTGGTTATTTGATCTTGCAGCACAACTGACAGATCTGTTGCAACCTTTAATAGATTTCACAATTTCTACAATCAAAATATTACTTAAAAAGCTCAAGCCCAGTATCTAAATAAGCATCCACATATGAAGGTGTGTCCAGGGAAAGGGAGTTGTACGATATTTCTAATGACTAGAACATGACGATTTACTAGACATCGATGGAGAAATTTCAGAACTTTTATCAAAAAATGAGAATGAATTCATTTACTTTGTACCAGATGATATTAGGTAGTGATATTTATAGGATACTGTGAATTTTTTTAAAATGTTGATTTAATTTAAGGTTTGTACACATTTGGTTCAATTTCCATTTGATTGGTGTACCCTGGTAAGTGATTGTTAGGATCAACAGGTACCCAGTAGAAGTTTTCTAAATTTTGGAAGTTTTCATCAATTTTGATCAAACCAGTGGATGACTTTGATTATGAACAATAGACTGCAATTTTATTACCCCTTTATATCTAGAAAGAATTTGTATCAGGATTTATTAAAGTTGCTAAAATCAGCATGATAAATACAGTGAACTTCGTAAGCCAGCTTTGTGAAATGTTTAATTGTTAAGCTACATAAACCAGATGCATGATATCAGACCCACTTGGACCTCTTTTTGTGATTCTTCTCATTAGTTTATAAATTATTTTTTCAGACAAGACTGGGGGTGAACCTAGAGCAGTGCCCCGTCTCAACTGGTTGTGATGTAAAAGAAAGAAAAAAACTGAGGAAAAATTGCTGCCATATTTACAAAATGTAGAGGCCAATACAGAGTCATTGCCTTTGTACAAAAAACCAGAAGAGGAAAGCTTCCATGATGGTTACCATCTTGAAAATATAATCTTGGTCCTAATTTGAAAAGTTTCATGAATGGTAATACCAGGTTTAACAACTTCAATGTTAAGTACCTCATGTCAGAGAGTCAGCACTTGGGCTAAAGTAAATTTCATTGGACTTATTTTCTGTTTGCTGAGCAACTACCCAAGAAAGGAAACATTTTAAGTTCATTTCCTTCAAAAAAAAGAAAAATATAGAAAAAATGGACTAAAATGGTTTTTCATTTAAAACATGAATACTTTTTTGTAGACATTTATACATATTAATTTATTTTTGGAGAAAAAAACCCACTTGTGAAGATGACGACTAAATTGGACAAGAGGTCAGAGGTTTTGGCTGCAAGTAAGACTCGGAGTGGTAGCTTTAATTCAGATACACTCGATAATTATGAAGAAGGTATTCCGACTGCTAACCTTTCACCAGAAAAGGAAGGAAACGCGGTTTACAACTCAGATTCACTTACCAGATCACGGAAAATTGGCTCAAAAGTTAGTCAGATGAAGGAATTGTTTCAGACCGGAGAGAAAAAGGATGATCCCAAAATTCAGACTGGTCGTCACCATGTTCCATCAGACTCAGATAAATCACCAGTTAATAAACGAAAAAGAACTCCAGATTTAACAGCATCCACACACAATACATCAGCTTCTCGATCAAATCAGCCATCATCCCAGCCTGTAATTTATGAAGCAACTAACCATGTTCAGCGTTTTAATTACACTCGTGCTTTGTTTGCTCGAATGGAAGAAGAAACTAAACTTGCACAGGAACGTGAAAAAAGTGCACAATTACGCAAGCGCTCACCTGGGCGTGGTGCGACCAGCCCTTCACCAGTTGTTTCCCCTACTTCTAGTTTCCCAACTAGTCCAGAGCCAAATAAACGATCGTCATTTGAAGACAGTAAACATTCCATGGACTCTAGTAAAAAATCTCGCTCATCATCAGACCCTAAACAGCCAGATAAAGGTGATTATTCACAAATGAATTCTGGTAATCGTAGATCTCGTGCTGATCAACGTCCACCCATTCCAGAAAGAAAACCAGATTTTCGATCAGAACCTGATATTCCAAAAGTAACATCAACATCTTCAGTAAGTAGTACACCTGGTGGGTTGCTATGGAAACGAAGACAACAGCAAGATGTTTTATCAGAAATTAGCACAAATCGTGAGCCATATTTTGCAAGGTCAAAGCCATCATCAGGCTCTGCTGTATCGCCAAGAGAAGAAGAAAAAATGGAAGTGGATAATGGAAGACAGAGTTCATTAGATAATATTATTAGTAAGTCTGATCAACACATAAATGGAGATTTATCTGTTAAATCTGGATACCAATCTTCAAATCATTCTTTGGACTATGGTAATTTATATCGCGGCAGATCGTCTTCTTCAGAAATGCTTGATAGGATCAAAAGATCTTCATATAATGAAAGCAGTGATCGTCGAAGTCGATCAGCGTCAATTGAAAGGTTAAATGAATCTAGTGATAGTTCAGCTGTAGTCTATCGGACTAAGAAGCCAGAAAGTGGTACTGTGCCTGGGAAAAGATTAAGTAAAGAAGAAATTCAAGCAGCGATTGATCGTGCAGATAATTATCTTACACACACAAGTTCCTCATCTGAGGATTCACAGGCAGATGAACAAACAAAACGTAGGTCTTTGGAAGTGAAGACCGAGGATGTAAGTCCCCAGTCTCAAATGAGAGGCTGGGCCAAGTATAGAAATCAGCGCTATTCTAGGACTTCGGATTACTTAGATGAGAAAGTTGGAGATGTGACCAAGTTAGGGAGTATTTCAGATTTTAGTGTAAGCAACTACAGAAAATCTTCTATGGAGAACCTACCTACCTCCACACCAGATACAAATAAAAATTTTGCTAGTGTTAGTCCCACTGTTCCTGAAAGTAATCCCCAAGATTCCACAGATACCAAAATTGTCAGCAAATCCCAGGTTTCCATGGAAACCAAACTTGAGAGCCAGTTTCATGCTAACATGGAAGCAAAGCATGACAGCCATTCCCATGTAAAAGACATTGGCTTCCCTGTATCAGAGACAATGTCTGTTTCTGACACAAATATTCAATCCATTTCCTCGAATGGTGTCAGTAAACCACCGATAATTCCACGAAGGACAGCCCCCCCTCCACCACCATCAAAACCTCCTGTTTTGCTAATACGTCCTCAAGATCCCCCACCTCCAACTCCATTTCTGAGCAAAGCAGAAATAGTGGCTGCCACTGTTGCTGTGGTTACAAATGAGGCACCACCTTCAGCAGCAGAGTTAGAGTCTTCGGAGAATGAAGAAGGGGAAGAAATTGAATTCAGGAAAAAAGACAGAAGCAGTCCAAGTTCTTCTAGGTGAGTGTCTTGAGTGACATCTTTTTCGTTTTATTTGTTCTTATATT
Source organism: Unio pictorum (assembly GCA_030141615.1). Classification (NCBI taxonomy): domain Eukaryota; kingdom Metazoa; phylum Mollusca; class Bivalvia; order Unionida; family Unionidae; genus Unio; species Unio pictorum. The sequence goes on along the minus strand of JARLTB010000261.1, from coordinate 2,278,892 downwards.
GTGTTAACGCTGTCAGTCTTACTCTGAGTTTGTTTGTTTGTTTGTTTGTTTGTTTGATTAGGATTTTTAATGTAAGTCATATTGCTACGATGTCTGCAGTGAGGCAGTTTATAGTGATGTCTGGTGTAGAGTTATGATGCTCCAGACATGTAGCATGATGTCCCGTCCAGTCACATTTTTCTGACACCAGGCTGAGCAGTCCTGACACTAACCTCTTAATGCTGGGCGTCAAGCGAGGCAGCTGTTAGTACCATTTGTGTAAGTCTTTGGTATGACTTGGTTGGGGATCGAACCCATGACCTTTCGCTTCCATGGTGGATGCTCTAACCACTAGGCCACCAGAGTGGTACTCGGAGTAAAATTAGATATGGAACTTCTTTCATTTTCTTTAAACCCCTCATGAGCCTCACCCCTATTACATTAAATGAAATAACAATTTTTTCTTGAATTTTAGCTATTATCTGCAGTTGAAAATAACTTGTTTAAAAAATTTTATGAATATTCTTGCATTTAATAATGAGCTGAAATGTTTTCTTCAAAAATGTTATCTTCACAGAAACAGACACAAATTGAGAAAATATGCTGTAAAGATTGACAACTTTTATTTTGCAAAAATTCAAGAGTTTTAAGTGAAGATTTCAGTTTTGGAACATGTTCTTAGAGACCAGCATATTAGAAAATGAATATTGATTTTATGCATAAGTGTTGTGAACTCTTGTTTCACTCAAAAGATACATTGTTTCTTTATGAAATTTAGAATATGGGTTGATTGTAACTTTAAGCAAACTTGGTGGGTGACTTTCATTTTAGACAATGAAGAAAATTATTTGGGGTCAAGAGTTCAAAGGTAGAGGTCATACATACTAAAAGAAGGAAAACTGATTTCCACAAAACTGTTCATGTTCAGAACTTTCTTGAAATATTGCATTGGAAACAAGGAAAGAAAACCTACTGGTTTGGGGTCAAAGGTCAAAGTCAAGGCCACAATTTCAAGAAGAGTGTCACCATGTCATACACTGGTTCAGCAGAAGCTTACATTTTGTAACCTTTGGCTGGCTTGCATATGAGGCAAGGATAATACCTAATGATTTTGGTTTCAGGGGTCAGTGGTCAAGGTCACATTGTATGTCTATAGTGTACTATTTATGTTTTTTTTATAAGATATTTTTTACAGAGGCTGGTGTAAGATGCTATATGTACTCCTTAACATGTTAATAACAAGAAGTTAACCTTTTTCATTTTTGATAGTGAGTGGGGTGAGAATTAGTGATATAATTGCAATTTATTTACAATATGCATCTGAAGATAAGTTGTTTTGTAAATAAAGTTTTGATGTGCAAGTTCCAGTAGGAACTCTATAAATCAACCAGATAAGAAAATTGATCCAACTTCTAACAGACTTCCTTAATGCAAGTTTGCAGTGTAATGCTCTATGGGAGACAACTCTTGTAGACATGCAACATTTATGATTAAAGGGAGGTGACTGTATTCCACTATACTTTGTACACTAGTTGAAAGTGAATTTAAAAGACTTGAATACCATCTTTGCTCTTGCGCAGAGTGTGCTCAGCTGTAAACAGCACTGACCAACATCAAACAATTTAAAATGTGCCAGCAGATTAAGGTTCTTTAGGATGTCAACAATTGAGGATTCTATTGATCTTGTGAAGTACTTTAAACAAGTACCCTAGATAAATAAAATAATGTTAATTGACTAAGAATGTAATACAAATTTTCTTAGTATTCAAAGATATGCAAAGCAACCTAATTTTAATATTCTAGTCCAAAGTCTAAAATGGCCGTGTACTGTTCCATTAGTATACAGTTTGCTGTTTGATCAATGCCTAATTACTTAGTTATTCCAGTCTTTTCTTTTGTATCAGTACAAATGTATAAAACTGCTTAATGGCGAAGACCAAATGGAATATTCTTAATGGCTTTGAAAGATGAGTGCCACATGTACTCCCAAACAAGCCAAGTCTGTCATCACATAATGTGTTGGCAGATCTGGGTCTATGTTGTTTGTTATCAATAGAATAAATGATGTAGACCCAGAGCTTTAGGTGTGTTATGCTATGGCAGATCAGGATTTTTGTTGTTTGTAATCTTACTCAGCTTATAAGCAATTACATTTGTGTTTTTTTTTGTTTTTTTAATTTTTTTTAAATTGATCATTTAGATGCACAAGAAATGTATCTGATTTTCAGTTTGATTGATTGTTAAAATGTAAAAAGTAAAAGAAAATATTTTTTATATACTGAACTGCGATGGTTTATTTAATGCAGTACATAAATTACTATCTGAGGGAGCACATGATCTGTTTAGTTAATTGACAGAATTATTATCACTGTCTTTCCATTAAATGCAAAGTGAGTTGGAGTAATTGTATGTTAAATTCCTGCAGTTGAAAAAGCACCCCTTGTTACATAGCTATACAACTGTCATGCAGATGACCTGAGTAAATGAGGTCAAACAAATTACCAGTTTGTCTAACCTAACAAAGTAGGTCAATTTAAACATTAGTTGGTTAGCACAGAAGCCTGAAAATTTAAAAATTTATCTTATTGTAGTTATTCCTGAGTTGTTGAATGAAGTGCTAGGAGGCGTGATCATCTGTCAGTCCATCCATCCATCTATCCATAGACCACTAATTGGAAATTTGCTAAAGTTGATGCTATACATTGGCTGCAATAGGGGTCTCTTGGGCCTCTTCCTGTAATATAGGGCAAAGGTCAAAGACCAGCACAGCACCAGTACTAGTTTTGAATATTTTTCAACCAGACATTTTTGCATATCAATACATATAATTAATTGTAATTTATGAGTTCTGGACCACTGTTGGGTTGTGCATGGGAGTGGGGGAATATATTATATTGATTATTGAGCATGGAGATTGACCATGTTAAACCTTGGAAGTAACACAAGTGACAATTTCCAGGTATGGTAACAGACTTCTTTTGAGTGTTTAAGTGGATGATCACTTGTTTTGAACCATGTATATATATATATATATATATATATATATATATATATATATATATATATATATATATATATATATATATATATATATGCTTGTTTGCTCATGAACTTTACTTGTGTGTGTGTGTGTCTATATTGTAAGCTTTTTCAATGACAAAAATATTTACATGCAAGTTTTCATTTTGAACTTGAAGTGATGAAGAGGAAACATCATTTAATCATGAAGAAGTCGTTGAGTAAGCATATTCTCTTGTTTAAATCATATTCAACTCTTTCACTTACATTGAGCAAATACTGTCAGTCATGCATTCATAGAGATTACAAATTAGAATAAAATTTGGGAAGAAAACTATTTTTGAAAACATTTTGGCAAACAACAACTTGCAAAAGTGCTTCAGCCATTCATTGGAATTTTTTGTAGAATTAACTTCATTTGCAGAATTTAATGATATGAAAACGTGATTTACAGTATTTGGTCATGCAGTACAATCTTTTGTCTAACACTCTTTTAAACAGCAGGTGCTTGATGTTTGCTTGAAGGCCTTGCCACCTTCTGCACATCCAAACAGCGCTAAATTCTGAAAGCTGACTGCATTCATATTGGCACATGTAAACTCACAAAATCATGAAATATATTGTCTATTAGCAATAATTCATTAATTGTTCCTATTGTGTCGCTTACCTTTCTGGATGGAAATTACCAACATAGTTGTGCTTCCTCCATCATAATGACATCAGCATCGCTGAGTCCCAATTTTCTCCCCAAAAGGCGTAACAAAAATGGTTGAAGGTTGGGTAATGAAAAATTAGAATGTATGCATTTTTATGAAAGAAATTATAAATGTTCAGACTCTGTGGTCATAAAATATATAAGTTCAGATCGGAAAACATGAATTTTCAAATTGTTTATGATGAAATAATTTAATATCAGATCATTGTAACCCTGATTTGGGTTGTGACCTTGGGGGTTGGGAATCACTGGTTTATACCATACAACATTTAAGCCTAATTAATGGGGGGGTTGGGTTGGGAATCACTGGTTTATACCATACAACATTTAAGCCTAATTAATGGGGGGGTTGGGTTGGGAATCACTGGTTTATATCATAACAACATTTAAGCCTATTTAACTGGAACTGAATTAGAATATTGACAGCGTCTTCCTTCATAGATGTTTTGTGAAAATAAACCTAAAAGTATGGAGAATTAGTGAAAGTAGGCCAAGTTTTTTTCACTTACTCTTAGAATATAATGAAGTGGATATAATTTGACATCAAAAGTCTAACCTGTGTATAATTGCTCCTCAATACCACAACAAGTTTTTATGGACAGGTGGTTTTCATATGCAGTTTAAAGTCATGTAGGAGAACCATAGATGTAGATATATATTTGGTGTAATTGTTTTCATTAATTAACCTGGTGAAATTCTAACTTTTTGAAGTGCTGGTGATTAATTCAGATTACAGGTGAAATAGACATTCGGCAGTAATATTCAATGGTTGCTATACAGTGTATACAGGGGTTGTTTGTCAAGAAGACTTCCAAAAAACAAAGTGGTTGCTGATAATGTTGAGATGATAGTCACTATATGCAGGAATGTAGTCAGAAATCAGACTAAAAGAATGCTGGTCACAGGTGGCAGGTTTTTTTTAATGCAGGTGGCTGTTGGAAAAGGTTTGAGTTGTGGTGCTGATAACTACTTAATTGGTGTTTAATGGGCTCATAATGATCATAACAACGGTAGTAACAAAATGACTAACTCTAATAGAATGCATGTTTGTAGAAAACTAGTAAATAGTCTATGTATGACAAAGTTTTACTTATGTGTTGTTGTAATTTGTACAAGTATTTGTTTCATATTGAAAAATGAAAGTAGAATCGGTGTCTTCATTGCGTTCTTTTTGATCCTGTAAATAGTGCACTGAAAATTAGTGTGGGAAATTCTGTTTGTAAATTTCCCTCCAGATTAAAAAACATCAAATAAACAACAGTATAAACATTAGCAGAAAAGTAAAGAAAAAAAATCTAAAAAATTGCAGAGTTGTTCATTGTGTACTGATACTGCATCGTTTGTATAGATTCGTTGACTTTATCAGGTTAATCAATTTAATGTCTCGTTGTTCAGAGACAATTGCTCTGTGAGAACATGATGGATGTTTACTGATGAGTACTGTAGACCTGATTTAATACATTTTCAGGTGCCAAAACATCCATAAAAACTTTAAGTCAAGGATTATGTTCCATCAAGACTTAAGAAAGTCTCTGAGTGAGTCAGAGCCAAAAGTCAAAATTAAAGTTTTGGATGCATAAACATTCAGAAGAACTATGATTAAGTAAAGAATTTAGAATCTTGGATACCAAAATGTCCAAGGTTCAGGGTCCCAGAGTGGTCGAGGGGTCTAAAGCGCTCTTCAGTACGGATCACTGCCATCTCACCTGTCTACGTGGGTTATAGTCTCAGATTCGGCCAATGTGGATATGAGAAAGCTTGCAAGTAGCTTCTTATGGGACGTGGTCCTTTCTGGGGGTCTTCCAAGGTTTTTCCTCCACCATTAATACTGACCATCATGCATAGCCTATTGTGAGCTGAAAAATGGCATTAAACCCTACAGCAACAACCAAAAAGTCCAGAAGATCTTTCATTATGTAAAGAGTTAAAAATCCTGTATGCCAAAAAGTCCAGATGATTTTTTATTAAGTCGGGATACAAGAAAATTTCAGACATAAAAAGGTCCAGAAGATTAAATTGAGGGGAAGACTTACCGGTAATGTACTACTTCCTCTTTTTAAGAAGTTACTTCCTGTAATATGTACTTATAGTGGGACCAGTGTAAAGATCCAACACTGATTGACAAGGAGAAGGAAGTGTCTTCTCAACTATGACAGCATGTGTATGTAACCCATTATCCTGTCAAACATGACTAAACCCTTATTGCAACACCTTTGCTATGAAAATGCTTGGAACCTAGGGAATAATGCTATAGACACTTTCAGGTGGCAGGAGAGAGTTTCGTATCTTGGCCCCTGGCAAATTTCTAAACTTTATGGGTAAGGTGTGACTTTTTGAGCTATTATTGTGTAATAATTAAAAATATGCATTTATTTGTGAATTTGGTCATTCTGACATGTGTTCTTGAAATTTATGTGAGGCAAAGTACACCTCATGTAGTCCTTGCACAGTATGTAGCCAGTGAAATGTCAATGGTCAGCTAGGAAGTCACTTATAGTAGTAGACACATTGGTTCAAGGCAAGTAGAATATCTCAATAATTGACAGGATGACAACTATTTTGAATTGCATCAAGCTGTTAAATACATGATGTTTTTCAAATTATCACCCATTGAAGTGGCTTGTGTTCTCAAAAATGACTTTTGGATATGAAAAATTGATGTATTCAATTTTGTGGGTAAGGTGCATCAACTTTTTATTCTATGAATTTCCACTGACTTGTCAGGTCAGGTGAATGATATTCGTATGTATTACTTTTATTATCATCATCATCATCATCATCAACATCAGTCTCTTGACCTAGTGTGGCCGTTGAGGCACTGTGCTGCTGAACATCTGACCATATCCCTCTGCTTGTCTCGATCATGTGCCAATGCCTGTGTCTCTGCAAAGCTTTTCCTGGTCCATTCTGTGATGTTGTCAGTCCATTTTGTTCTCTGTCTACTTCTCCTTCTCATACCCTGGACACTACCCTGCATTACTGTTGTGGATAGACTCTTGGCTCTAGTGACATGACCATACCATTTCAGCTTTCTTTTTTTGACAGTGGTGAGGAGGTCTTCATAATGGTCTACTATGGTTCTGATATTGTTACACACTTCTTCATTTGTGATGTGGTCCATATAAGAGATGCCAAGGATGGTTCTCTAGCTTCTCATTTCAAGTGCTTTATTATACTTATCCACAAATATGCACCTTTTTACCTCACCTGTGTATTCTATTTTTATATGGCATATGTATGCAGCATTAAATTTGTGCATAAAAAACTGTCCCTTGCACCCACATTGTGTATATATTTGGAGTGACTTCCTTTACCTACTGTGTCATCAGCTGATTTAATATTTATGAAGGGCTTTCTTTGACACATCATTTAATATTTTCATTTTTTCTACTCATTGTGTACAAAGGTATTGTACTTTGATCAGTATATATCAGAGGTAAATACATGGATTTTTATTTTATTAAAGTATGTAAATTTATCCATTTTAAAATTTGAGAATAAAAAAGAATTTATTGACGTAGACACTTTGGAAATGTGCATTTGCAGTTAGTTGAAATGGTACATGCAAAACAATATCCCCATTAAATGTAACCCATTATGTGTAACTGTATCCCCTTTAAATGTAACCCTTTATGTGTAACTGTATCCCCTTTGAATGTAACCCATTATGTGGAACTGTATCCCCTTTAAATGTAACCCTTTATGTGGAACTGCATCCCCTTTAAATGTAACCCTTTATGTGGAACTGCATCCCCTTTAAATGTAACCCATTATGTGGAACTGTATCCCCTTTGAATGTAACCCTTTATATGGAACTGCATCCCCTTTAAATGTAACCCTTTATGTGGAACTGTATCCCCTTTAAATGTAACCCATTATGTGGAACTGTATCCCCTTTGAATGTGACCCTTTATGTGGAACTGCATCCCCTTTAAATGTAACCCATTGTCTCCTAACTTAATTTTTCAACATGATATTTGGTCTCATAGACACTGAGATACACCAAAGATGCTATATCACTTTTGTGAACTACTTTTTTGTCCATTTAGGAAGTATATCTGCAGTCTATTCCAGTAACAGATGTTGCACATACATTTTGCACACACACACACACACACACACACACACACACACACACACACACACACACACACACACACACACATTATCATATTTAGGCCCGTTTTTTTTGTAAGTTTTACTTCCCCCACCCCTCCCTCCCCAATCCCAATTTCCAGTCATGATGAATGATCTTAAAATGTGTAAGGACTATAGACCCTCATGTTTATATTTATACAGTCAGTGAGAAGATACCTTGAATTGTGCATAAAAATGAACTCCAAACAACTGAAAGTTGGCTTCATGTATTATTTGTTCTATATAATAAGTTCTGTGCATGTTGTAAATTGTCAGTGACTGAACTTTGATAACCTGTTGCTGTTCAGTTTGACTGTCGCCCATATATAAAAACATGCAGTAATATATACTACTGTTTTTTACCAGTTAATCTCAGTAAAAATGTTACACATTTTTAAGATAAAGTCTTGATTATGTATATTAATAAAATTATTTAAGTATTCGACTGTTATAACATAATCATGCCCAAAATTGATAGAGATGGCAGCTATTGATTTGTGTTGATTGAGAACCAAAATTAATTGACAAGCAAAATTTGGGTGCAACATCTGTTACTGGAAGAGACAGCAAACCTGCTGACACCAAATATTAATGCCTGATTGCAAAAAAAATGAACACAAATAGCAGCCAAACATCATTCAACTCAGAATCATTACAATCTGTTGTTTAATGAAGTTACACTGTGAAATCTGTTGGAATTTTATGACATGTTGTCTAGTATCCCAACCCCCACAATGCTCAATGTACATGTATTATCAATCTTCACAAAGAATGTGGTAACAAAATAAAAATCTCAATGTATTATCAATCTTCACAATGAATGTGGTAACAAAATAAAAATCTCAATGTATTATCAATCTTTACAAAGAATGTGGTAACAAAATAAAAATCTCAATGTATTATCAATCTTCACAAAGAATGTGGTAACAAAATAAAAATCTCAATGTATTATCAATCTTCACAAAGAATGTGGTAACAAAATAAAAATCTCAATGTATTATCAATCTTCACAAAGAATGTGGTAACAAAATAAAAATCTCAATGTATTATCAGTCTTCACAAAGAATGTGGTAACAAAATAAAAATCTCAATGTATTATCAATCTTCACAAAGAATGTGGTAACAAAATAAAAATCTCAATGTATTATCAATCTTCACAAAGAATGTGGTAACTAAATAAAAATCTCAATGTATTATCAATCTTCACAAAGAATGTGGTAACAAAATAAAAATCTCAATGTATTATCAATCTTCACAATGAATGTGGTAACAAAATAAAAATCTCAATGTATTATCAGTCTTCACAAAGAATATGGTAACAAAATAAAAATCTCAATGTATTATCAATCTTCACAAAGAATGTGGTAACAAAATAAAAATCTCAATGTATTATCAATCTTCACAAAGAATGTGGTAACTAAATAAAAATCTCAATGTATTATCAATCTTCACAAAGAATGTAGTAACAAAATAAAAATCTCAATGTATTATCAATCTTCACAAAGAATGTGGTAACAAAATAAAAATCTCAATTGGTTTCTTGAACATTTTTATTATTTTAAAATTTCTTTCTATCAATGTTAGTAATGCAGCTGTTTATATTGCATATACATGTATACAGAAACAAATCAATTCCAAATTATGATCTTTTCCTTTAAAAATAAATAATAAAAGTAAAAGCTATGAATAGACATTAGGAAATATTTTACTTTTACAGTGAAAACATTTTGTATTGTCATTTGTTGTTTCTCCACTCATGACAGTACAATATTTCTTGCATGAAATATTTGCTTATATCTACTTGAAAAACATATCGTTTTGTTTTATTTCATCATCATACATTTATTACTTGACAGTTTAATGAAGATATTTTGAAGGTCAGATTTGTATAGAACATGTGTGCAATGTTGTCAGAAAGTACATGTACCTGGTCCACAGTTTTCAATGTTCTTTCTCTCACTAGCTCACTCATTTTTCCCATAAGACTAGCTAGCTACCAGAAAGATATCTAATTCCTTTACTAAATGAGATCTGATTCCTTTGTTCATTTGTTCAATTGTTTCATTGATTTATGATGATTTGATTGTATGTAACATACATGGGAAAAAGTGGAAGAAACATTTTCATACTTTCCTTTTTGACAGTGCATGTTTTCTGCATCTTCATTTAAAATGTAATACTAAGCAAAATCTATTCCTTTTTTCTGTTTTTTTAATAACACATTTAATTACCAATTACAGCTCTAATGGTCATATACCGAAAGAACTTCTGAGGTACTGATCTATCCTGTGTGTCCTAAAATAAAATGGAAAATCATTTAAAGATGATTTTTTTTTATCAGAAGAGTTCTTATGGTGTGTAGTTGGTTCTTAATGAAAACGAATAACCCATATTATGGGCCACCAATGTAATTATTTCCAATAAGTTTTTTTAAAATAAAATATCGCTATGGTGTTAACAATATATTTTAAAACTGAAGAGTCAGGTTGACCTGTGACCCTAAAATCTCAAGAGTCAAAATGAAAATCTCAAGAGTCAAAACTAAGATTTTGAGAGTCAAAATGAAAATCTCGGGAGTAAGAAATAAAATCTTGAGAGTCAATTCTTTTGGACAGGCACGAGCCCATAGCTGTGATTCCCTGTTATCGGTGGAAACAAATCATGTTTAAGATTTCTCGTCTCATGCTGAGTAATGAGAAATACAGTAATTTGTAAAAAACATATAATCTGATTTTTGTTGAATATTTTCTTTCTATGTGTTATTGTGTGAATATTTTGAATATGAAACAGAGAGAGGATAATATTTTATACTTTATTATATTTTCAACTTCTCAACATACATATATTCTTTTATCAACTGCTTAAGCCATTTTATACGCAAAAATATACCCATACAACTATGAAGGTTATATATTGTTCAGATATCAAGGATGTACATCATTTTTCCACTTGTCCTGAAATTTTCTAAAAAAATGTCGGTGATTGACTCTCCTTCTCAGAACTGACACTGTCCTTTTCTTTCTATGGAGTCTTGGGTCAGAAAATTCATCATCGTTTCCTAAACTGAGACAGAAAAGAAATTATCCTTTTTGCACCTTTGTGATTTCAGAGTACAGATGTATGCACATTGTGTTATGGCTGTTAAATTGTTTCTGAATGATCCATTAATTACAATGCTTGAAGATTTAAACATTTTATTGTTTCAAGCAAATTAATCGCCAATAAAACAATACCTCAATGAAAAGGCTTCGCAATAAGCCATATATTCCCGATTAGTCTACTTTTAAATTAACTAGCAATAAACAAACACTAATTTTTAAAAAATCAGAAATGATTCTAGCAATGTCATAAATAATTTTAAAATTCTTCAAAATGAAGCAAATTAGTTGCCAGTAAAATATTAAAAGTTTGTCCACTTATCTTGATGTTACGGTTATTGGATTTAATTTATTTATTTTTTATTGTTAAATCCAAATTTGTCATTTGGGGTTTGATATTCCTTAGTTGGGAAATTATTCTGGAAAATTCAAGCTGACCTACACTCTAATTGTAAACAAGTTTTGACCTTGGCTTGTGGATCTAATTCCTTACCTTGCTTTGGACATTGTCAACAAGTCTCTAACACTATTGGTTAATTTCAAGGACAACATTTTATTTTTAGTTCTGGGGGGTAGTAAATATCTAGAGTACGTGATTTTTAGTGAAGGCAGTCTCTTTCTGTGACCTTCCATGAATTTCTATCAGTTTCTAGAAAATCATGTGATCACTTGTTTACTTAAAAAATAGTTATATAGACTGTTGTTTTGGATAGGAGTTCAGTAGAATCTCTGGGCTTTAAGATATTAGTTGTGTATATTTATTTGAGTTTTAATTATTATGGATTTTGTGTCAATTCATTGAAGAAAGAGGATTTATTATCTATTTGGAGGAGAAAACATGTGCTCATAATTCATTTGGATGATAAATTAAACAAGAACTGCATCACGTGACATTGTCAGCCATTTTGGATTACATCGTCAAGATTCGAACCTGGAACTATTAGAACATTTATTTATCAGGACTTGCAATTCCATTAGTGGATTATTTTGTGAATTCTATATTTGTTGGATTTGATTCTCTAAAACCGTAAAATTATTTATTTCATTTAAATAATTGTACTTAATAAACTCATTGTTAAAGTTTTACAAGCTTGTTAGTTTTCACTCTTTCTGTGTTGCTGCTTATTCGAGCCTAAGCACGTAACACTTGACAACTGGCCTTTGAGCTGCAATATACTCCAGTTCTGACCAGTTGATTATAATTGATGTCCAAACATACCATGCTGATATCAGATCAAAAGGTAGTCTATTCATGTCATAATTGTTTCCTCTTCCTGTATCATAAACTTAAAACAATATATCGACACAATCCAACTTAATTCTGATGTAAAAAGCCGTAAGCCTGGTGTCCAGTTCGTATACATATCTTACATTGGTGCGAGATTATTGGCCAAATAAGTGTAAACTGTTGTGGAGCAGATGTCAATCAGTGCCTCCTTCAGTAAATTTGTTATGGACAGTACACTGTTAGTAAAAGACGAAGCTGGAAGAGAATAAATAGTAATTAAGATGATTTCTCCTGTCTATTCTATGTGCATTAAAAAAAATGCAGAAGTCAGAATTTCCGAGAGTCAAAAATGGGTCATATTCATATCCCATGCATCAAAACCCTAGGGTACACGTTTTCTTAAGTTGAATTCACAGAAATTCTTTTTATCCAGTAGAGCAAATGCCCCTTCGAGGGACTGTTGTTACTTAAATGGATGTGCTATCAATACACTTATGCATTTAGTGGATGGTTTTCTTTTTCTAAAATAAAGTCACTCATAATAGAAAAATTAGCCTTAGACAAGGAAATTAATGCAGTGAGTAAGTTTGAAAAATTAAGACTCCATGAATTTTAATGCTAAATGTATGGAATTTGGTTGAACAAATTTTACTGGACAGATTTTTAATCTGTAAATAACGTTCTGTGAACAACATGAAATATTTATGTGTTGAAGATTACCTCCAAAAATTACCTTTACCTATTTATGGTACATATATATATATATATATATATATATATATATATATATATATATATATATATATATATATATATATATATATATATATATATATATATATATATATAAGGTATATATGTATGTAGTTATGTCAGAGCTGATCAAATCCTACAACCTAATGTCCCAGACTGGTATTTTCTCAAGTTGTAAAGGTACAATTTTCCAAGTCTCTTGTCTGGGGATTATCTTGTCTTGTCTGGGGTCTTGTCTTGTCTGGGGATTATCTTTTCTTTTCTTATTTTAGAAACTTAATGTTTAACTAGATTTTGGACTAAGTGACCAACTTATCAACAAATCAAAACACAACAAACAAAACGAATCTGGTATTTTGGGATAAGTGAAAAGTAAGATGGGAAAAGTGAATTTTCAGGAAAAAACCTTGTTCTAGACAAATGCAATAAAACAAAATTTGATCAGCACTGTACATTCCTTATTTTTTTATTTTTAATTTGTCGATTTGTCAGTGTTATATTTTATTTTGACAGTATGGATTTTATCACTGATGTTTGGATTAAGAGTAAGCTTTTATTTCTCATATTTTATAAGAATCTTTAATTCAGTGATGTCCATCATCATCACCATGAGCCACATGGACTAAATACGTCACATTTATGGGCCATAAATGATGTATCTTATAGCAATTGTACTCTAATTATAGAAGCGATCTTTTGAATAAGGTTGGGCCACAAAAAAACAAATCATGTGCCTGCAGTTTAATCACATGCTTTAATTGATCCATTTTTTAACTGTTTGTTTTTTTGCTTTTATTTACTTTTATTGATTTTCTACCTTGATTGAAGAATACACTTTTTTCTGTAGTTACAGTCCTTATATTTAAATAATGCATTAAGCCTATAAACTGCTGTATAAGGAAAGATTTTCATATGAAAAGTCTCTATGAAAGGATGTCAAAACAAAATACAGTATTCATTTTTTTGTGTGTGGAATAATTGTTGATTAAATTGGAAGTTATTACTGAGAAAGTTGGAACTTATGTGATCAATCTTAATTGTTAATTATGCACAGCTGGACTTTATAGATTACTGTGTCAAAATGGGCATATGGATTGGCTAAATTAGCATAATTGAAGTTACAAAACAAATTGACAAGCATCTGACACATACCATATATGTATGATTTCTGATGCTTTGTGTTGACTTACCTTTTCTGTCAGTGCCCATTCTTGAGGTAAGAGGACATAAAGTTGAGTGCGTTCATCCAGACTTATTGTATTAAATAGCTTATAAAATATGTCCAACTGCACAGATCTGAGATTTACTTGGATGTGCTTGCAATTTGACATTATGGTCACCACATTTACCATCCTTAAAATCTTGTTATTGCTACAAGATCATTTCATTGAATAATTTGAACAAATTCATATAATAAAAGAGTCATGTAACATTCAAGACAAATGTGCGCAAACCGGTTGCTTTAGAAATTCGGGAAAATTGATGTATATATTTAAAATCAATAAATTCAATGAATAATTACAAACTTACATCAATGAACTTATTATATGTTATTGAAAAAATACCTTCTGCTTTTCTGAGACTCGCATCCATTTCTATGATACCGAATTTCTCTTTACATGTCCCTCAAACTTTGCAGGTCTCATCTCTTGGACAAGTTAAGAAAATATTTGTACTGATTTTGGAGACAGTTTCCCCATACACAGAAAAACTTAAGACTGCTGGGTTTTGTAATTAAGTTGCTTTTAGACCTTGAAATTCATCTGGGAACATAGCCCCATCATCTTTTAGCTTAGCCAAGCGGGATTAACTTTCTCTAACCACCAAAATGACAGCAGAGTACATGTATGTCTTTCCAGTCTACCTTTAGGAATAACTATCTGGAAAAAAAATGACACACATTTAAAATATTGCCCATGATTTCCCAAATTGTGTCTATAGCTGGTCACTTATTTGTCATTTCCTCCACTTGACCCTGCATTAAAATATCAACGAGACTGTCATCCTAGTGGGTCCTAATTAAAATCCAATCCAGCTTCCAAACAAGAGAGGTTAACCATTGCATGCTACCTTGTATGGTGAGACTAGCTTGTACATCAGTCTTAATGGTTACATGTCATGCTGACCATGACGGAATGTATTGCAAAAATATCTAAAATATTTGCACGATAATGTCCAGTGAGCCAGGATTAATAATGTTTAGTGGTAATCCCTACAACTTAAACAGATCATTAGGAAGCCACCTTTGGTAACACAAGTTGGTGCAGGGGTGCAGTGGTTAGTAATGTGGATGAGGAGCAACTAATCAAGCACATCAGGTTTACATATGGTAGGAATCCCATGGGTAACCCAGTTGGTCCTGGTGGATGATCAGGGTTAACATTGCTATGATATAATGACAATTGTACATGTCTTATGCTTGGTAGATTGTTAGAGAGGCGTGTGAGTGATAGAACAAAACAATCAGGGCATAGCATAGCAGTTTATTGGCAAAAAAGTGTGAGGTTGGTAGCAGATTGGAAGAAGATATATCAAGTTTGCACCAAGTGTGTGTGTGTGTGTGTATATATATATATATATATATATATATATATATATATATATATATATATATATATATATATATATATATATATATATATATATATATATATATATATATATATATATGCATGGCATACAATCCTGGCTCTGTAATAGTGCTGTCAAAGGCCATAGTCCCTAAATGCAAGTCAGATCTGAACTCCTGTATAAAAAAAATTTAAAGAATGTCTCAGTGGTAACATAATCATCAAACCTATTCATTGTCCCAAGCCCACAGAGAGCAGCATACATTGTCAGAGTGGAGAAATTAATGCTTATATCCCAACCCATAATGTATAAAGCATCTATCATCACAAGATGATGTATGTTCACAGGAGAAGAACAGTTAGTATTTTTTTGTATGTTACAGTGATAGACAGGGAAAGTTGTCAACATCCCCAGTTTTAAACTGCATACAGTTTTACTTCTCTCACACACAATTTCCATATGTACTTCTTCATTGTAGTCCAACAGCACAGACCCTGATCTGCTGTGACATAACATGGTGGTAGATCTGATTCTTTGCAGCTTGTACTCTATAGAAATCAAAACATTAAATACTAGTACCCTGATCTGCAGGTGCATTAGACTATGACAAATCAGGATCTTTGTTCTTTGCCTGATCTACCTATATGTAAACATATAAGACATCTTAAAATTCAGCTGATATTGTATGGGATGCAGTTTGAAACCCATCTGAAACTTGTATTTGGGTTGCTATGGCATGATAATCCTTACATACAGTCAGTACATTATACAGAGAGGGAAAGTCCTTGCCTACATCCCAGGTTTAATTGCTTGCAATAGCACTGACACAAGTGAAACAAGTTTTCAAGTAATTTAAGGAGTAGTAAAGTGTGTGTCTGGGTTATATGCCAGCTGGAAAGGGCCATATCTTTGGTAATACAATGGAGACAATAGGTTTTGTAGCCAGGACAGGGCTGACTAACATAGTATGATTTAGTGCAAGACAGGTGAAACTGTTGTGTGATATTTATGGTAGGGTAATAAGAGAAAATTAATAATCGAATGATACTGAGAGTTATTGCATCAGTGTGATGGGAGATTCAGCCAGAGCAGAACAGAAATCAAATGGGAGTTTATTTTGATGAATAGAGAAATAATTTGGATAAAAGTGCAAGGTGTAGACAGTGCTTCCTTTTGGTAAATAAGGATACATTCTTAGATGATTTTGTTGTTTTTAGATAAGAAGCAGGCAGCCTGTCTTGGTGCTGAATGAAGTGTGTCAAGGAAATAAAACAGATCATATAAGTTGACTCTAATAGAAAGTTTCACTTAATTTCTAAGCAACTTGTGAGATCTTTTAAAAGTTAAGCAAATTGGATAATAAGAAATGGAAAGTATTGTATGGCACTAGTCATGAGAATACCATAATTTTTAATGATTTCTGCAAAGTGATTGATGGTCATTTAATCTAGTCCAAAATAGTGGCAATTTAATTTTAATCAACTTAATTTTAATCAAGATCGATTATAGATATTGTAATGAAGTAATTGTTATTTCTCGGAAAGTCATAGATGTTTGACAAAATTAATTTATCATAACATAAGTACACATATCCTTGTAAGTCTGGTACAGCTACAGACAACATAGAGCCCGATCTACTGTTGCGTGATGTGCATATCATCGTGTTTGTGCTAATTATTACTACTAGATCACTGCATAGACCCGGATATGTCTTTGCATAGTGAGATGACAGATGGGGTCGTGTAGTTTAAAATTGGACCAGACAGACTGGAGCATATAGAGAAATAGTGATATATAAAAAAAAAATGACAGCGAGCCTGCATTCCAAAATTTAACTATGTCATTTTGTATACAGTAATCAGTCAGACAGAGCAGACTAATAAATTAAACCTTTGTCTTGTGCCACAGATAAATCAAAGCCAGGAGAAGATAGGATTTTATTGGAAGTGGTAAATGCAGATGTATACTTATAATTTTAGCCTACCGGTAATTGCATGTAGAGAAATTCCAAAATGATACACAAAATTGGCACTGTGATTTACATTTTTCAAGTGACAGGATAATGGGAGAGTGGGGCAGAGATGTAATCAAGGATTTATCTTGGCAGATAGGCTGTTTTATTTGGGAATGTCTTTAATTTGCAGGCATAAGGTGAACGATAATATAACGAGAATTTGATGCCAATTAATGTGCAGTGTATATAAAGATCTAAATTAGATTGTCCTGAAGAATGTCTCAAAACTAGATGATGCTGGTTGAAGTGTTAAGTCTGGAACTTGGATTATAGTTGGCATTCAATTATTACCTATATTGGTTGATAGCTTTACAAGTTGGCATTCAATTTTTACCTATATTGGTTGATAGCTTTACAAGTTGGCATTCAATTTTTACCTATATTGGTTGATAGCTTTATAAGTTGGCATTCAATTTTTACCTATATTGGTTGATAGCTTTACAAGTTGGCATTCAATTTTCACCTATAATGGTTGATAGCTTCACAAGTTTGGCATTCAGTTTTCACCTATGTTGGTTGATAGCTTCATAAATCTGCTGTGAATGCAAGAATGTGTTGGATTTTATAATATTGATCAGGTGTAAAAGAAAGGATTGGTTTGTTGTACAATGCATGCCTTTAGTCTGAAGAAAGGAATTGTCAGTAATAGGGATTGATACAGTGTACATCATGTGTATGTATACATTATTTACCAGTCTATGGTAGGTGTATTAAATATTCATTTTGGAGGTAGCATTTACAGTGTAAAGATTTTTACATGTATATGAAATCTTGAAATTCCTGATAGACTCACATTCAGGAGAGCATACTGAATAGTTTAAAGTTATATATATATATATATATATATATATATATATATATATATATATATATATATATATATATATTTATATTTATAAGTTATAATAGATGTACAGTTGTAGAAACCTTGAGAATTTCATTATCACAAGATTGGTATTGAATTCCAATGGTTTGGAAACTGGCATTTCGGTTTGTTGATAAAATTTAGTGTAATTAATACTAAATATGTGCCATAATGAGGTTAACAGGTCATGTTATCAGTTATGTGATAACAAATCACTTCTTTGATTCCTTGAGATGACTTTTGACATGTATCTAAAAAATGTTGGTGTGTTGACTAGAAGGAACACATTGTCATGAATTTCTTATTGAAATACGATTTTGTGGAACAATATGTTAGTACATTTTTCTAACTTTAGGTAACAAAGCAGGTTTTATACATTTGTGTCGTTTTCAAGGATAAAAGATATGTTTGACCTGGTTGGTGTACAAGTCTAGACACTGAATGGTTGCAGAATTGGAAGAAGTTGTACTAGTGGAGTCATGCCATGTGAAAGTTTTCAGTTCATGAGTGCTGTAAATACATTGCACTGTGCAGATGGAGAGGCATTGTCAGTGACAGTCGCAGGAAATAGATGTGTACATTCATTTTTTCCTGTATGTTGATCTTAATACAACAATTACAGATTACTGATGAGTTTGTTGATAACAAGTTTCGAAGGATAATCAAATTACAGCTTCATGAAATTTGGTTTGTTTGGCATTATTTCTCTTTAATACACTCAATCTGGATTTAAATGGATGGGTTTGTTGATAACAAGTTTTGAAAGATAATCAAATTACAGCTTTTAAATCAGGTTTGTTTTGCATTATTTCTCTTTAATACACTGGACATTTACTCAATCACGATTTAAATTGATGGGTTTGTTGACATAAATTTAGAAGACTAACTTGATCTTTTTTTCAATAAAACATTTCTGTGTTTGAGTTAAGGTCTTGTTACAATTTGAATGTATAAATATTATGCTAACTGTATGCACAGATTTACTTGTGATTGATGCTTGGTATAATATTTAGGATTTATAGTTTTTTAAACCGTTTACTTGTTTAACAGGTTTTTCACCGATATTTATATTCTCGGGATATTTGCAGTTCATGAACAGTTTATTTTATTCAGAACATCCAGGTCTAAGTTGAAAGGACCTTGTGTACCTTAATATTTTCTTGTCATTCACATGACTTTAATTAGGATAGAGACAAACTGAAAAATATTTGTTGGTAAAACAAAGTAAAAAGTTGTCTTTGTTTTAGATTCGTTTGTCTGCAATGGGATATAATGAGAAACAACAGTTAACTCGCTGAGGATATTTCGCCAGGATTATAGAAGCATTGTCTGCCAGATAAACTTTGAATCTTTTTCGATTCCACATGTTCAGGATATTAAAACCAATATTTCAGTCCATTAGTACTGTGCATATGCTTTCCTAAATCAGCTTCAAAAATATACATGTGCACTTGTCTTTGTTTTTTTTGTTGTGGTGTTAGACAAGATAAAAGACAAGATTTGACATGTTTTACCTAACAAATTGATGTTTACATGAATTGACTTCCTGTATTTGGTTGATAAAGTGCATATAGTTGCAAGTGACATACGGAGTTTATGCCAAATGATAAAGTTTGAACGTTTGCTTTGAAGTGAATATTATGTTACATGCTTGGATAAGAGTTTGACTGGTTATCCTTGGAAGATGATACTCATAGACAAGCCAACCAAACAAACCATTGCCGTCATACAAGCACGAAAGAGGACAAGAGAACTTTTGTGAGTATAAGATTAAAACTGATTTTTTATAAAACAGATTTTTATAGTTTGCATGAATGGTCAGACCAGAACCTCTTTAGTTCCATGCATCTTCCTTATTGCTCTCCAACTGATGGAATGAAAGGCCTGTATGTATAGGACTGCTTTACTGGTACATGTATCAGGTAAAACAGATGATACTTTTATGACCTGTTCATGTACAAAAAAAACCTTAGAATACAAATTACTGCCCTTTAGGCTGTATTCTAAGAGCCACATCATTTTTGTAGTTGTATAAAGACATTTATAAAAAAAATATACACATAATCAAAGCTTAATCATTTAAATATAGGTGAAATACCCAGTATTCTTTTCTTCAGAAATTGGCTGGTTTTGAAAAATAAACTTATTTATTAACACCTATTCAAAGATTGTTGGAGAAGTTGTACACTGGATAAGAAAATAGTTTACTTACAATAACTGTTGGATCATTCAGATTTGAAATAACAAGTAATTCCATAAGTTTCCCTTTTTACCATAAATTATTCAAAGTTTTAGACAAGGCCTTCATTACAAGCTGAAGTTGTTTAGGATAGTCTGTGTTCATGCTGTTTTTTAGGAAGGTATTAACAAGAAAGAGATAGGAGATTATGGTTTTGTACCATATTGTTTAGAAAGTAGGTGGTGGGTATCAGTAGATGGTGCTGCTGTAGAACATATTTTTTTTATGGACCACAGGTTTTTTTGTTTGAGTAGATCCATGTTGTACAATATCTTTATAAATTGATGATTCTGGACTTAAAGCCTTTCATCAGGCAAACACTACACCCTTCTACATCCCTCGACCCAAAGCCTTTGCATAAGGCAAACACTACACCTTTCTACATCCCTCGACCCAAAGCCTTTGCATAAGGCAAACAGTGCACCCTTCTACATCCCTCGACCCAAAGCCTTGCATCAGGCAAACACTACACCCTTCTACATCCCTCGACCCAAAGCCTTTCATCAGGCAAACACTACACCCATCTACATCCCTCGACCCAAAGCCTTGCATAAGGCAAACAGTGCACCCTTCTACATCCCTCGACCCAAAGCCTTGCATCAGGCAAACACTACACCCTTCTATGTTATCTGAAAACACTGACCACACCACCCAAAATTCAACTTTTCAGTATCTACACTAATCTACACTTTGCTGGATTATGCTTTTTTAATGCATTATCTTTCTACAACACATCACAGGATTGCGATTAAAGATGCAGTGCTTACTAACATTTTTAAATGTGCACACGTTATACTGTAACTGAAATGACGCCATATAATTGAATTATTCAACATTTCCTCCGAAATCTGCATGTTAGGATTAGATATGGCAGCTATTTGTATTTGTACATGTAGACTTTACCTTTCTCATCTTTGTAGTTGTTTCAATTGCTGTATGTCTTTTACCACTTATTATGACTGGGTTAAGTGCAAGATATATCTATCATTGAATATATCTGACAATTTAGGCACATATATCAATGAATAAGGAAGTAATTGATAATACAGTCGGACTTAATGCATTGTCATGCACACAATTTTTTTTTTTTTAAGGATCACTGACAAAACCTCATTAGACTACATATTTGAAATATTTCTCAAATTTCTGTTAAGAAACTTTGTTTCCAAAGGTTAAAGTACATATAGTTTAAAGATTTTTTTCTTCAACATTACCAGTAAATAGATAAGATGTTTATTGTTACTTAATGTGTGGTTTGACCAATTCTTATCAGCTTCATTTTTTTCTCCAACCAATACCAAATTCAGTGTGAAAAAAATAATTGATACATTAAGAAAAGAATCTTTAAAAAGTTCTACTACTGTAAAAAAAATGTTCATTTACACAATTATATGTACTAAGATTGAAAACATTTACAGGCAGTAAACTGAACAAAGACAATTTACATGTGTGACTATTGCAGTCTTTATCATGGTCTATATCATAAACTTCATTATTCCAGTTTTAGACTGCATTTCACAAATGCAAATGTTTGTGGGGTTTGTGTGTGCACCTGTGCAGGTCCCAAACTTCAGATGTCAATTTATTATTTAAATTTCATACTTGCAATGTAGTTTATCCCTTATTTCTTGTTTTTGTTTGAATTATTTGTATTCTTGTACAATATGCATGATGTAGGAGACAGTATAGGTCATAATCTTTCATTGCAAAATGTACTGGCAGGTCTGGGTGTGTGTTTTTCTTTTGATTAATGAAATGGTGGATTTATTCTTTAAAGTGTCTTATTATAACATTGCTCCTTATTATAAACTGGATAATTACAATTCAATTGCTTGAGTACAACATTGTATATTCAATAAATTGTTTCAGTAAAACTTGGTATATTCAATGAATGGCTTCAGTAAAACATTGTATATTCAATAGATAGCTTCAGTGAAACATTGTATATTCAATGAAGCACCAAAGTACAACATTGTATATTCAATGAATTACCACAGTTCAACATTGTATATTGAATAAATTACTTCAGTACAACATTGTATATTCAATAAAGCACCACAGTACAACATTGTATATTTAGTGAATTACCACAGTACAACATTGTACATTCAATGAATTACCAGAGTACAACATTGTATATTCAATAAATCGCTTCAGTATAACATTGTATATTCGATAAATAGCTTCAGTATAACATTGTATATTCATTGAAGCACCACAGTACAACATTGTTATTCAATGAAGCACCACTGTACAACATTGTATATTCAATGAATTACAATAGTACAACAATGTATATACAATAAATTGCTTCAGTATGACATTGTATATTCAATGAAGCACCACAGTACAACATTGTATATTCAATGAATTACCACAGTACAACATTGTATATTCAATAAATTGCTTCTGTAAAACATTGTATATTCAATGAAGCACCATAGTTCAACATTGTATATTCAATGAAGCACCACAATACAACATTGTGTATTCAATGTACATTGTATATTCAGTAAATTGCTTCTGTAAAACATCGTATATTCAATGAAGCACCACAGTTCAACATTGTATATTCAATAAATTGCTTCAGTATCACATTGTATATTCGATAAATAGCTTCAGTATAACATTGTATATTCAATGAAACACCAAAGTACAACATTGTATATTTAATGAAGCACCACAGTACAACATTGTATATTCAATGAATTACCATAGTACAACATTGTATATTCAATAAATTGCTTCAGTATCACATTGTATATTCGATAAATAGCTTCAGTATAACATTGTATATTCAATGAAACACCAAAGTACAACATTGTATATTTAATGAAGCACCACAGTACAACATTGTATATTCAATGAATTACCATAGTACAACATTGTATATTCAATAAATTGCTTCAGTATAACATTGTATATTCAGTGAAGCACCACAGTACAACATTGTATATTCAATGAAGCACCACAGTACAACATTGTATATTTAATGAAGCACCACAGTACAACATTGTATATTCGATGAATTACCACAAAACAACATTGTATATTCAATAAATTGCTTCAGTAAAACATTGTACATTCAGTGAAGGACCAGAGTACAACATTGTATATTCAATGACGTTTCTGTGTATAACATTGTATATTCAATGACGTTTCTGTGTATAACATTGTATATTCAATGACGTTTCTGTGTATAACATTGTATATTCAATGACGTTTCTGTGTATAACATTGTATATTCAATGACGTTTCTGTGTATAACATTGTATATTCAATGACGTTTCTGTGTATAACATTGTATATTCAATGACGTTTCTGTGTATAACATTGTATATTCAATGACGTTTCTGTGTATAACATTGTATATTCAATGACGTTTCTGTGTATAACATTGTATATTCAATGACGTTTCTGTGTATAACATTGTATATTCAATGACGTTTCTGTGTATAACATTGTATATTCAATGACGTTTCTGTGTATAACATTGTATATTCAATGACGTTTCTGTGTATAACATTGTATATTCAATGACGTTTCTGTGTATAACATTGTATATTCAATGACGTTTCTGTGTATAACATTGTATATTCAATGACGTTTCTGTGTATAACATTGTATATTCAATGACGTTTCTGTGTATAACATTTTTTAATCATTGAAGAAACTCATTATACAACATTATTTGGTCAATGAAATCTCTAAATATAAAATTCTATATTCAATGAAATGTTACATTATAACATTGTATATTCAATAAAAAGCATCAGTACAACATTGTATATTCAATATAGAGCATCAGTACAACATTGTATATTCAATATAGGGCATCAGAACAACATTCTTTTCAATATAGAGCATCAGTACAACATTGTCTATTCAATATAGAGCACCAATACAACATTGTCTATTCAATATAGAGCATCAGTACAACATTGTCTATTCAATATAGTGTTTGTGTGTGTGTGTGTGTGTGTGTGTGTGTGTGTGTGTGTGTGTGTGTGATTAGGATTTTTAATGTAGCTTAAACAATTTTTCAGTCATATTGCTATGATGTCTGCAGTGAGACAGTTTATAGCAATGTCTAGCACTGGGGCATCATGCCGCAGACATGTAGCATGATGTCCCACCCATTCACATTATCCTGACACCATTCCGACCAGTCCTAACACTAACCTCTTCATGCTGAGCGTCAAGTGAGGCAGCTGTTAGTACCATTTTTGTAAGTATTTGGTAAATCTCAGCCAGTGATCGAAGCCATGACCTCCCGATTTCATGGCAGAAACTCTAACCACTAGGCCACCGGAGCGGTCTCTATTCAATATAGAGCATCAGTACAACATGTATAATCAATAATGTAACCCAGTCCATAAATGTCTTGTATAAGATGGCACTAATAACATGGTCATCATTTTAAATCGAGGATCTCATTCAATCACATGATCACTTTCTGCATTGTTGGTTATCTCCTTGAGTCGAAACAGTGAAGTTTTTGATTTACATATTTCCACATGATTGTAAAGTGAAATGTCTAGTGTGAAAGATCTTCCCTGTCTGGATAATTAGGAATTTAGAAAATGGGAAAATATTATTTAGATCAATGAGGTAATCACAACACCGTTCAGGTACATGGACATCACAGTAGAAAGAAAACAATTAGGGACCCTATGTGGTCAAGTGGTCTAAGGTGCTTACGGTAACAGATCCCTGATGCCTCACCTGTCTATGTGGATTTGAGTCTTGGGCTCTGACAATTTGTTTATGTGAGAAAGCTTGCCAATAGCTTCCCGTGGTTCGGTAGCTCTTCCTATGGGTCAGTGGTTCTTCCTATGGGTCATTGGCTCTTCCTATGGGTCAGTGGTTCTTCCTATGTGTCTGTGGTTCTTCCTATGGTTTTCCCCACTTTCTTCCACAACCAATAATACTGGCCAACATGTATAACCTATCATGCATTGAAAAATGGTGTTAAACTCACAACAACAAAAGCAGTTAAATCTATTATCTTCCAAGATTTCATCAAAGATTCAGTGATTGTAAAGGATTGTGTGGACAAGAAACTTCATAGAATTTTGTAACCTATCCACTGGCAACAAATATCCATGTTTGTGAGTATAGTCCTCTAAAATCTAATAGGTAGAAAAGGACTGGAATTCTATTGATTCCATACTTTTTCAGTTTCATAAGGCATAAACCTGCTATTAGTGGTTACACTTTAGAATCTACCTAAATTTTTCAGTAAGTCAATGTAGGAAATGCCTGACCTTTCGAAGGTATCAAAGGCATCGATTTTTCACAATTGGCATCAATTGTCTATCTCTTCCACAGTAAGTCATTTTGTTTTCTTGTTACTTCTGACCAAGAATTCATGATTATTTTAAAAGCTTTTGCTGGATCAATTAGACGTCGAAGGAGTTTCTTGATGCAGATAATGAGTCTGTCCGGATTTATTCTGCAAACAGATATGATGCAACTCACTTTAGCATGGAAGGATTGTTATGTATGGAAAGTCGGACTGGACAAAGAAAGAGCTTTAGCATTTTATTATCTGTACTGAATCCAGTACAAAACCAACATACTGTTCTCTGAGTATCACCAAGTCTTATTTTTCATGCATGATATTAAAACTTGTAGCTTTGTTGTTTGCTTCTTGACATTGGATATTGTGGTCTGCGATACATGTACATGTTAGTTGATTTTCAAAGACTCATCAATCATGTTTAGACTGGTTTTAAAATATTTTTGAAGACCTTTTATGTGGATGAGATCTCAATCCTAAAACTGAGGAAAAAAATGGAACGAAGTACCCAATAATGAAAATTTTAATTATCAGATTTTTTTAATGGTTGGTAGCACTGGTTTGATGGCGCCTTGATCAAATTTTCAACATTTTAACTCTCCCATTCACATACAGCTTCACTGCAACCATTGGTCAGATCCACAGGAGAGTTGTATTTAAATTTCCAAGTAAAAGAATAACCCCTCCTCTAGGACATTAAATCCAATTTGTAGAAACCACCTTTTTGGAAGTCATCCCAGAGCTTGAGAGTTCCACTCATCTGTGTGTATTTGCAAGTTGTGGATGAAGAAGAGAAAGTCACTTTTTCAAGATTCTCATCTGATTGGATGGGTGGCATATTTAGCAGATTCAGTATCATGCAAAGTGTAGGTTGAAGAAAATAAATGCAGGACACAGAAAATTGCAAGTCATTTGCCATACAGGACCATTAAGTAACCAGCTCAAAAATTTGTTGAGCCCCACACCTGTTAATTTTGGGTCTGCAGATCATTATATTTCATAATGTGCAGACTGCTATTGAGACCACCTGTTTTGATGGTTCACTTGTTGTAGAGACGAGGAATGGTGACTGAAGAGTTTACCCAATTTGCCTTCATGGCTGTACCACTTGTCATGTGTCAGTGATAGGCCTGAAATTGCACATTCCAGGTTTTGTTAAGAAAATTGCAGCTGAAGCAAAATCAATATATAGAATAGGCCCTTTCATTAGTGAAATAAGCAAAGTTGATGAAATGTTAGCAAAAATTGTCATTGGTTTCAATCAGTATTTCGGAAAATTCTTCATAGTAGACATACCTCATTGAATATATTGACAACAATTTTCGCCGACTGCATCATTGTAGACTGGTTGCCAGTTTTATTATAAAATTAGGTTTAGCAACAGTGAACAGTTCGTGACCAAGAATCTCATTGTTGGTTTCAGAAAATCACTATTGATCAGGATTGCATATTTCAGGTTTAATAGTCAACTTGCTTAGACATATTGTGGATTTAATAGTCAACTTGCTTAGACATATTGATTTAATAGTCAACTTGCTTAGACATATTGTGGATTTGTACCCAGGGAGCTGGAATTCAATACTTGTAACATAAATAGCAAAATGGCATCTTATATGTTGAAACAGTTTTGTTGGAGGAGTGCATTGGGTTGGATTATTTACAAACATTGTCATTGCAGTGAAGAAGGAATTATTGGCTCTGGAATCCAGGGTATAATGGCACCGTCTCGGTAATGTTGAATGTGTTATAATTTACATGTATTTTTCTTGCAGATGGGCTAGGAGTATACATGCACATAATGAGGCATGGTTCCGGATGTTATTATTGTCTTTTGTATCCATTTAAAATTGTACAGCAGATTTTGGTGTTATAACTGTGGCTATTTCTTGGTCAGAAATTTAATGTTTGCTAAAACATGACCCTATATTGGTCTTTTATGATGATGTCAGTCCATACACACTGCTGTGATATGTTTGTTTTGTTTTCATTTTGATATAGTGTTTTTCTTTGTGGTGGTGGTGGTTGTTTCATTGTTTGAGGCTGCTGATATTTATCCACTGAAACGTAAAAGCAGTATTGACACTTTTCTTATAAAAATACATTTTGTATTGAGACATATTGTCACTTCATTGTTTTCTTTTTAGAAACCAGTAATAAAATCCTTGAATAAAATCTTTTTATTCCATTCGAAAATTGAAAATTTGAATGTATAATTGAACAAACTGTTTTAGGACTTTAAATTTAATTAACAGCCCATTGTAGATACAGTAAAACGGTGTCAAACTTTGGACTTGACATTTCTTGTAGCAAGTTACCTTGAAAACCAATACATGCAGCTCTTTTTGTCTTTTCTGATGCAACTGGGCAAGATTTGAACAAATCGGATACAGCTCAACCAAAAAATGTTAAATCGGTTGCCTATTTCTCAGCTACTGATCCATCAGGCGAGGATTATAAAAAGAAAGAAATTTCCCCCTTTTGGTCTCATCTAATTTACCTTGGTAATTTGAAGTCTTGTCAGACTAGGAGATTTTTCTTGTGATATATATATTGGTCATATGAATGTATGGCTGCCACTGGTATCCTTAAAAATCATTTCACTGCTGTATAATTGTCCAAAATATGCCATCTAGAAAATCTTGAAACTAATTCTGAAGAATGAATAAATAACGGTCATATCAGTGTGGGTTTTCACTTAAGAACTTCTGACACTGTCTGGTTGGTTATAAATGAAAATCAGGTGCCAATCTGACTTCCATGATATCTGGTACAGTGGTTATTTTCAAAATCTTGTTATGGCTGGTCATATTGATATTTTGCATTAACAAATAGACAGCTTATCATATCCAGTCGGCCGCACTAGCACCAATCTGATATCCAGTATGGCCGCCATGGCAGTCACTTTGAAAATCATATCATTGATTCTCCTTGAAAATTTAAAATCATACTAACCTGGCAATCTATGCATTGATGTAAGAGTTTGATCAAAATACGTACCGGTGTTCATTCCAGAAAAGGAAAAAGTAGAAAAGTCCGGTCATGTCCCCCCACACTCCTGCTCATAAACACCCTAACCCTATTTTTAATTGAGAAAGTCGAACATACACTATGTTATTAGCAGAGGTACTCACATCAAAATTAATTAATTAAATAGTCAATTTTCTAGCATTATCCGTTTTGTTTCAGTCATTGAGAAATCGGACTACAGCAGGGTTTTCTAAACTTTTCTCGACTGCTGAAATAACCATGTACACTACATAGTGTTTATTTTCAGTTGACATTCTCCTTAATGGTTTCCTGCTTAACAACAAGGATTCTGATTAAGGACTAGGATGTTTGATGTTTAATAATACACAGATTAACACTTTTTAAAATTTTAATTTGCAATAATGTTCATGTGAATATCTTACAGATCTCGAAATGCCATGATCCTCGATGACATTCCAGGTGAGTCGGAAGACTTGCCACTTCGAGAGGATGGGGATGGACACGAGTATCCAGAAGAAAGTCTTGACCCAGATCATAGGATTGGGCCAGATGCAGGTACAGTAACATTATACAAAATTTCTTTAACAAAAGATGTTGATTCATTGCTCAGCAATTTCTCACTCAGACATATATTATTATCCCCATGTTTTTACCCCAAAAATAAAAAAATAAAGAGGCAATGATTTTAATGAGAAATTATTTTCATTTTTATTATGATTATTATTGTTATTATTATGATTGTTATTATTTTTTTAGTATTAATATTATTATAATTATTATCAATAATAATAATAATAATAAAAAAAAATAATAATAATAATTATAATATTATTATTATTATTATTATTATTATTATTATTATTATTATTATTAAATCCGCTGCTCTTAATTGAGAAAATCTTTGAAAAATAATAGTACAGATTTCACAAACTTTTTTATAAATGTTTGAAAACTAAACTAATTACAGTGGATAGTTATACAGCTTAATGGAAATAAATTGCTTTCCTGCATTTTCTTTAAGATAAGCATTTGCATCATTTTATATATTATCCTTACTCGAGTACTTCAAACCAGCTCAGCTTAATTTTTCAGCTCTTATCTGCTTCAGAAGAATTAGATTTTGCCTCTTTCCAGAAATGACTGCTCAGCATAAAAATTGCCTTTCCACTGATTGCTTTGTCATTAGTAATAGTGTATATTGCCCATCTGTTATAAGGCCAAGGGAGATTATGGTATAGTCCTTTGTTTGGTGTCCATCAAGTGTCCATCAGTTGTCAGCATCATTCATACACAATTTCTGTTTACAATATCTTCTTAAAAAACAAATTTCAGTGAAGGCCTAAAGTTCTTTTAGATTTGGATAGATGCTGTTCTGCCATCACATATGTCCACCATTATTAAAAATTGTTAAGTTTTGAAATATGCTTTTTAGAACTGTTGGATTTAATCGGATTTGGCTCAAAGAATTTTGGCATGAAGCTCACTGCCGTAAGATATGGCCACCATTATTGAAAATAATACAAAGTTTGCACAACAGAATTTGACCAGTTTTGACTGAAAGCGTCCTGGCATGAAGTTCTGTATGATGCTGATCCAACATCAAATATGGCGTCCAGTGCTAATGATAAAACAATATTTTAGTAACCTAGCAACAACTGCTAAACAGGATTTGAGCATTTTTTGACATAAAATAGCTGGAATTAGCAGGATTTCAGTTTAAGACATGAGATTTCAATCCACCATCAAATATGTCACCAGTACTAAAATAGAAAATCCTGAAAGGTATTTCTTTTCAATTCACCACTATTCTAAATGTGACCTAAGTTGTTAGAAACATCTTAGCATAAAGGGTTTCTAAAGTTGTAAGAAGCAGCTTGGCATGTAGGGCTTCCAAAGTTAGAAACATATTGGCATTTAGGGCTTCCAAAGTTGTTAGAATCATATTGGCATATAGGGCTTCCAAAGTTGTTAGAAGCATCTTGGCATATAGGGCTTCCAAAGTTGTTAGAAGCATCTTGGCATATAGGGCTTCCAAAGTTGTAAGAAGCAGCTTGGCATATAGGGCTTCCAAAGTTAGAAACATATTGGCATATAGGGCTTCCAAAGTTGTTAGAAGCATCTTGGCATATAGGGCTTCCAAAGATGTGCGAATGATTTCATTTTACCATCAGATATGACAACAGTTACTCAAAACGGATACAATTAAAAAAAAACTAATCAGCAGAAATTGGTCAAATCTGAAATAAGATATTCATTCCCTCATAAAGGGCTTTTAAGTCCATACAAATAATGCCTAAAATTCATCATAGAAGGCTGCTGTTACCAGAAGTATAAACACCTTTAAAGGAGACTAGAAACCAGTGGAAATATACAATAATATTAAATACACTGCAGAGAAAAACATGATTCTGAAGCGTCGTGTTCGACCGTATTGCCAATATTGAAATATTGGCATATCTTCTAGGCGCTGAGTTTCCGTGACCTTGTATGCATATTTTCCGCGCCTATTCGATTACTTTCGGAAAATGACGTCATACTAGCGACTCCAGCATCCAGACCTACAGTTGCAAGGTTCATTTCATATAGAGTACCATGCCGTTTTGCATTGCTTACGGGTGTAAAAGCATACATAGAAAAGGCTGTGAAGTTCATTTTTTTTCTTTTCCAAATGATAAAGGGATAAAGAAAGTCTGGATACATTCAGTCCCGGATTACCCATTAGGCAGAGTAGGCAACTGCCTATGGGCCCCGCGACTTTTATGGGCCCCATCAGTGGCCCCCAGTGGCCCCCATGAGACCGTGACCGTGGGTCTGGGGCCACAAAAGTTTGACTGCCTATGGGCCTCCACGGTGCTTAATCCGGCGCTGGATACATTATTACAAGCGAGTCGATTTCAATGCAACACCATACAGCAATCCATGCTCATTACATTTATCAAAGGAATGTTACCAGAGGGATCCTAAAAACATAGAACCTCTAGGATACACGAATGCTAAGCCTAGACTAAAAGTTGAAACTGTTCAGACATACCATTGTATACTTTAAATCCTGGTAGAGTGTCAAACGTACGAGTTACGAAAATAGGCAGAAGGCCGAGTAAGTACTAATAACAAATATGACAGCCCGACACCTGATCGTGCTGATGAAATGAGTAAATGTTTTTTTCTTACTTCAAGATTACAATCTAAATAAGGTCACCACTGTCCTATGTATAATTGAGATCTGACTTTAATCAAATGGAAGTTTTGCTTAAAAAATAATAATAATAAGATTATCAACCCTTGACATGGTCGTGTTTTGAGAAAAACAATTTAAGTAATTTTTAAAAAAATATTAAAAAAATTATTTAAAAAAACACAACCTTTCAGTCTATGCCTATTACTCGTAAAATGTATAAACGGAAATCTGTAATGATTGGAACTGATATAAAAATGTCCCTTGGGCAGTTTAAATAGCAGCGATTAAAAGAAAAGAGATCCGATATAAAATCAAAGTTTCACATTAACTGGCTGACAATAGAAGTTGGGGGGAGGCGACTATTGACCCCACCTATTTGCCCCGATGTGCAATTTCTCCCTGTGATACGCCTTATTATACCCCAGGACAAGATCTTTTTTTCATATTCTGGTCTGCATAATAGTTAGAGGTTAGAATTAAGTACACAAACATAATGGCAGTTTAACAAATTAACAATGATTCCTTATCATTGCACTTATGTTGTGAAAAGGACTGGCCCTCTGACATAATTCAAAGAAACCATGTGCTGCAGAGTGTGTATGTAAGCACCAGAAAGTCATTGGCAAATAAGCGATGCCGAATTTTGTTGTAACTTCGAGGCCAAAGACTTCATTTTAAGAGTTCAAATCTGCAGTCAAAAGTTACCGTACATGTATGTGGCCATTGTTTTCCCACATTTTTATATCCCATCCTATTTTCTTTAGTTTAAGTGTTAAGATGCGTAACACTGTTTACTGAATTAAATATTTATTTTGAATTAGTTTTTTAGGGGCACATATACTGCGTCGTATTTTTTTTATTCCTTCTTTTAATTTAATCATGGTAATGAAACTTTACATAGATGGTAGAGGAATGTCAGGTGTTAACTGGCCGAGTTTTTTTTAGGGCGGAAATGGAGATTTTATTTGCAGAGAAAATTACGCATCCTTCATTGTGATAATTCATAGGTTTTAAACTAATTGGTGATAATTTTTTTTTACAAGAAGTACTTCTGTAGTAGTTAAATAATCTGAAATTTACGTGAATAGTGTTTAATCTTAATCTATTTACTAAAGACTAAAACTGTCGTGTGATATTAATTATTTCTTCACTACAATATTCACAAGTGATAAAATAGAATATGACATTTGTGGACTGCACACTTGATAAAAAAATTATATATGGATTTTCTTCTTCTGAGAAATGAAAATTGAGAGACATACTGAAATAATCGGGAGTTAACTGCGAAAAATCAAGAGAGATATTACGAGATAGGGAGGAAATACCTCCAAAATTGGAATTTATTTTCTTTCTTTCTTCTTCCGGCTTGAAAGTTAACATATATGAACTGTTCAGGTTTGTGGAATTTCAGTCAGAGCTAGTAAATTTATTTAAGTCATCAGCCCGGGGCCTGTGCTTAAAACATTTCTTTCAGCACTGACAAGTACGTACTTTATTTTAACGAAGCATGTATAGACTTACAGATTTGTCAATACTCTAACTGTAGCATGCTTGTAAATACACTGTAATTGAATCATAGAAAGGAAGCTTCTTAATGTTGAAATTAATTACGTATGATTTCCTCCTCGGAGATTTATTCGTGGGGTGTTGTTTTTGTGTGTGTGTGAAAAATTACTTCAGATGAAAACAGTTATCAATGGCCTCTCTCGCTTGCCATGTTTCTGTTTGTATACGAGGACTGGCTAGTATGACGTCACGAGACCATGTGATCTGTCGTCTCATTAAAACTCGGAAATACTCTGCAATTTACGGAATCATTGTATCTTCTTCGCAATATAATCAATATCTGCACACGATATTATATTGTTAAACATTATATTCGAATTAGAATCTGTAAAGAATTACATTTATAAAATAAACATTTTCATTTCTAGTTTCCTTTAATAACTTCTTCTAAAACTCAACAGACCTTTTGTCTGATTTGATAGAAGTATCTTAGCTTGAATGCCTTTCCAGTTTTTACAAACAGCATTGTTTTGCCATAAAATATGGCTGATGTTAGTGAAGGTAAAAAATATTTAAACAATTTTATAAACAAATAAAAGCTGAACAGAATTTGACCTAAGTTTGACACAAAGCATCCTTGAATAAGGGCTGTTCAGTATTGGACAAAATATGTTGATATGACATCAGATATGGTTGAAGGCGCAAAAATAGAGAAACCTTGGAATGATTGTTTTCATGACATAGCGATCAACAGCGTTAGGATAAATTTCAACAAAGAACATACTACTGATATTAATACTGACCGCCATGTATAGCCTATCTTGTGCTAAAAAAAATGGCGTTAAACCCTACAACAACAACAACAACAACATACTACTGACCAAGATTTCTTGTCAGTGGAAGGCAACGGTTGCTAAATAATCAATAATGAGGACTGTATTTAGGTTATGCTTCTTAGTTTCCACAAAATTTCACTTTCTGGCACATATTTAGTCTGTTTGGGTTTAAATCTTTACAGAACACATGGTAGTACGGGTAATTTTATGGAAAAATGTGAACCAGTCTGGAAATGGGTGAATATAAAATAGAGCATGGGTTTGGCTGGCCAGGACTGGTTGTAATTAATGTTAGATTCTAGTAAAAAGAATCTTTTAAGAGCTTATCTTAGTTGTAACTGAACAAAAATAGACATTTGTATTTTGATGGAATTTCAGTCCTTTTAACCGTCTTGAGTTTGGAACACTCATTTGCTGAAATTTACGCTTGTCTCTTTGGTGCAGAATTGAAGGCCTATGTTCCAAACACACGTAGGTCCAGAAAAAGCTGCAGTTAATAAATATCCTTTTCTCTACATAAAAGCTGTAATTCAAGTTTTTATACTGATATTGGTTTGATTATGAGCAATCAGAAATTTAAAGTTAATGAATTTTTAATATGGTGTTTGCATTGGTTTAATATGGGAACTGAATTAGTACCACAAGTTCTTCAGATTAAAAAAAATACATAGGTATTCACTATTTCAAATATAGATGAAGTTACAATAAAGGAAAATCTTAAAACTGTTGTTTTTATGCCATATGTGATAAACTACATCAAGATAAATTTCTACAGAAAACATCCTACTGCTCTTGATTGGTCTGTGCAGCATATGTTATCTATGCAAGTAATTCATGCTTTTTTGGCCTCTTGTTTTTTTTAATGTAACTTGGATAATAAAACTTCATGACATCACAGATCATGTATGTAAAGCAAAGCCTTAATGACCTAGACATTCATATTTTTTTTCCAAGGTCATTTCTTGTATATTCATGTTGGGTTTTATATTATAGTTTTTTGTAAATGAATCTTAAATTTGTGTTTATTTCAAATGGAGTGATCCGTAGAACAAAAAATGTCTTTCCAACGTTTGCTAAATGACTTGATTCTCAGATTTAATTGAAAAATGAACACTAATGTAAAATCCTATTTTATATCAGCATTTTTATTTTTAAAATCCTGTATTTCAGTCGGAAATCTGATAATTCAGCAGCCTGTTCTATCAATATTGTCACCATTTGAACATGTCAGTAAAGCAACACTGATTGAACTTAAGCGCTATTTATTGGCATAACTCATACTTGAACTGGATGGAGGCTTAATTTGTTTGGAACACTTCTTAAAAACATTGAATTTATTTTGATACATGTATATGCTGACAGTTTCCTACCAAAGCATTATAACCAGCTGTTTCAGTTAGTTTATTATTGTTATGCAGGAAACGTATCCTTGTGATTTATTTTGTGTTTCATAATAATGAAAGGAAATTGGCAATTAATGTATTACCATATGTTACTCAAACTCTAACATGTGTCCAAATGTATGGATCACCGACCCCTACTATCACTGGCAGTGTATGGACTTCACATGATTTACAAGCTCAATGGCAACCTAATAGAGTTTTAGGCCAAATCTCTGTTACACAGCTCGATGGAGTTTTAGGCCAAATCTCTGTTAGACAGTTTCATGGAGTTTTAGGCCAAATCTCTGTTACATAGCTTGATGGAGTTTTAGGCCAAATCTCTGTTAGACAGTTTCATGGAGTTTTAGGCCAAATCTCTGTTACATAGCTTGATGGAGTTTTAGGCCAAATCTCTGTTACATAGCTTGATGGAGTTTTAGGCCAAATCTCTGTTACATAGCTTGATGGAGTTTTAGGCCAAATATCTGTTACACAGCTTTATGGAGTTTTAGGCCAAATTTCTGTTACACAGCTTGATGGAGTTTTAGGTCAAATCTCTGTTACACAGCTTGATGGAGTTTTAGGTCAACTCTCTGTTACACAGCTTAATAGAGTTTTAGGCCAAATCTCTGTTACACAGCTTTATGGAGTTTTCTGCCAAATCTTGTTTACAAATTCAAATTGTCATAACTTATATTGAATTCCTAGAAATTCTTTTTTTCCATTAGTCTGTACCTTACTTAAGGGTCTCTTGTATTGTTTGTAAAATATCGATAAAAACTACAAAGTCCAAACAATTTTGAAGGTATTTAGAAACTGTCAGAATAAATGTACATCAGAATATATGAACAGGTTTGTTTACATGATAGTGGTAATCAGTTAAAACTGTAGTGGCCTCTAATGTTACAGGTGGGCAGTCATAGGTTTAGTTCAGCCCAAATCCCACCTGTAGGGTGATGATGTTGCACCTTACTTCTGATCTATGAAGTGTTAAGGTCATTAAAGACATCACGAAACAAGCAAACAGAAGATCTAGCTCTACAATGATCCCAAACAATCTGGACTTTATACTCTTATTACAAAATGCAGAGGGAAAAATTTATTTTTGTTGATCAGATTTTTTTTTTACACCAAAGATGCTCTCACTGTCAGAATAAGATTTTGTATCCAGATTTTAGACTTGTTGGCCTGTGATCTAAGGCAGACTGGTTCCAATGCAGACAGGTGAACATTCGCAAAAGATAGGTTAAGTTGGGGATTAAAAATAAGAAGTGACCAGGAGAACATTTACCCTTCTGCATATGGGTGTGCAGTACAGGCAATGAAAACATTTCTACCACAACTAGGCATTAGTCTATGCGAAACACTTGGATGCAGATGTATTTTGTTCAGAATTGACCTCCTACCCCCATTTCAGGTGAAAATATTTGCAGACACATATATGCTGCCTACTAAATCTCAACTTTTGTTGTTGTTGTTGCAGTTTAATGCCATTTTTCAGCATGCGATAGTCTATACATTGTGGCCAGTATTAATGGTGGAGGAAGAATCCAGGAAAACCCTCGGAAAGAACCACCGACCGATGAGAAGCTACTGGCAAGCTTTCTCACATACCCACATTGGCTGAAATCTTAATTGTACTTCCTTGTCAACAGTTTTGAGTTTCATAGCACCGTCCTCTTAGGGAACAAGACTAATGAAAGTATTTGCAGACACATATATGCTGCCTTCTAAGTCCGTGCTAATTTCATTATTTTGAGTAGTGATTATGTTTTTACAGTTGGTTTATTGCACCATTTGTACATACAGTTATATCTGGAATCATGAAACTTGGTGAAGGGATGCATCTGCACCCAAATTAAAACAAAAATTCACTGTAACTTGTATTAGGGGCTGTACTGTTTGAAGTTCACTGTAACTTGTATTAAGGGCTTTGCTGTTTGAAGTTCACTGTAACTTGTATTAAGGGCTTCACTGACCTTGCTGTTTGAAGTTCACTGTAACTTGTATTAAGGGTTTCAACGATTTTGCTATTTGAAGTTCACTGTAACTTGTATTAGGGGCTTCACTGACTTTGCTATATGAAGTTCACTGTAACTTGTATTAAGGACTTCATTGATTTTGCTATTTGAAGTTCACTCTAACTTCTGTTACAGGATTCATTGATTTTGCTATTTGAAATTCACTGTAACTTGTATTAGGGGCTTTGCTGTTTGAAGTTCACTGTAACTTGTATTAGAGGCTTCACTGATTTTGCTATTTGAAGTTCACTGTAACTTGTATTAGAGGCTTCACTGATTTTGCTATTTGAAGTTCACTGTAGGGGCTTCACTGACTTTGCTATTTGAAGTTTATTTCTGAAGTACTGTTTATGCTAGGCTCATAAAACTAAATGAGTGTGTGCATTTCTATTAATAACACACCCATACAACAGAAGGTCACTGTGACCTGTATTTCATCTTGTACTGGCTTTGGTTTGGTTTTTGCACTTAGGTCAAAACCAAATTCTTTTTATTTACATGCTATAAACATGACACTTGGGATGGTCTTGTTAAGTACTACACTTTGTTTGTGAAAGAGGTCACTCTGACCTGTTGTTCTTGCTTCAGGACTTGTGTTGAGAGTTTGGATTTAAAGTTTATTTCAAGGATGCTGTTCATGTTAAGAAAAAATTAAACTTATTACTTGGATGCATCAGTTACTACTCAACTTGTACAACCAACGATCAGACATTTATATTTTATACCTTAATAAAATGCTTTAAGCATTTATGTATTGTTCATGCCCACATACATTTTTTCCCCAAGCTGTATACATGTAGGTATAGATGAAAGTAGATATAAGTTTATCCAGTGCTTAATTTTCCATGTTAATATGGAATATTGTAAATAGACTACTCCCAACACTTTAACTGTATTGTACATTTGAATAAGCTGGTATTAGAAGAGTGGACTGCATGCTTTCATGTTGGCCTCTGTTGTAGAATTGATCAAGGCAAGTACTGATGCATTAACTGCTTGTAATAGCTAGCTCTCACTCCAAGGTTACTCTAATCCTGTGAATTCTGCTGTAAACCCTGGTGTTCTAGGGGTAGACAATAAAAGCATAAAAAAATGGAGCATTCTTTGATTGTATCAATCTATTATTGTACTTTTACTTTAATGTCACATAAAATAATGTTACATTTTGTCTTACTGTATGTAACTTTTGTCCAGTTCAATGGACCCTTTGTGGGTCAAGGTCACTACAGTCAGAATTTAATTTCTACACAGTAATTAATACTTACATTAATTACTCTTGGTTAATTACTCCTGGTCCTAGTTGGTACTGGAAGCTTTGTGGAAGAAGTAGCATGTCTATAATTGTTGATAACATTCTGGTTTTAAATATTATATCTATGATGTTTATATCAGTGTGGTCAAATATAAAAATGTCCCTGGCCTAGTTAGAGAGACACTACATGGCATGTCATGTTGTCTCAAGTTATCAGGTGCAGAATGTATAAAATTGTATTTTGCATAGAGAGGGTGCCTCATAGGAGACCTTTGTCACATTTAAGAGGCCCTCAGAGTAGAAATTTTTTGCATTTAAGAGGCCCTCAGAGGAGACCTTTGCCGCATTTAAAAGGCCCTCAGAGTAGACCTTTGTCACATTTAAAAGGCCATCAGAGAAGACCTTTGTCGCATTTAAGAGGCCCGCAGAGGAGACCTATGTTGCATTTAAAAGGCCCTCAGAGTAGACCTTTGTCACATTTAAAAGGCCCTCGTAGGAGACCTTTGTCACATTTAATAGGCCCTCAGAGGAGACCTTTGTCGCATTTAAAAGGCCATCAGAGAAAACCCTTGTCACATTTAAAACGCCCAGTTTGATTAAACTTGGAATGTTTTTCATAAGGATATGCTGCACTAAGAGCGGTGTTTGTGGTGTTTTACCTACCAATGGTTTGGGGGGCTCTGAGTGGCCGAGTGGTCTAAAGCACTTTCAGTTATGGATCACTGCCATCTCACATCTGTCTGCGGGGGTTATAGTCTAAGATTCTGCTAATGTAGTTATGTGAGAAAGCATGCCATTAGCTTCTCGTGGGTCGGTGGTTCTTTCCAGGGGTTTTCCCGGGTTCTTCCTCCACCAATAATACTGGCCGCCATGTATAGCATAGCGTGTGCTGAAAAATGGCATTAAACTCTACAACAATAACAACAACCAATGGTTTGGCTCTCATAACAACCATATGGACAGATGATACTTGTCTCCAATCAAGTACAACTATTGTCAAAAATATAAAGATCTTCTCAGAAGGACTATTTCTCTATAATTACCACATCAGGATAAATTTAATTGGTAGAGTCATAGAACGAACATTGTCACGTTCATTTGAAAGATGCCAATACAACATTTAGTTC
This sequence comes from Unio pictorum, assembly GCA_030141615.1. Taxonomy (NCBI): domain Eukaryota; kingdom Metazoa; phylum Mollusca; class Bivalvia; order Unionida; family Unionidae; genus Unio; species Unio pictorum. Next base: position 2,238,683 of record JARLTB010000261.1, on the reverse strand, counting down.
AGCTGAAATTAATTAATTTTGAGATGCATCTATGTAGCATTTCATATACCATAAATTTAAACAGAATAATGGGAGGTTATTCAAGCATGCATGTTGTTGAGTCCAAGTAACATGCCTTATATTTCTGTGCTATTTGTACTTAAGGCAAGTTTATGCTAGGTGAGCAGTATTCATACACTCTTGAACATGTTGTATAAAGGATTACCACTTGGACATATCTAGGGAATAGCTCTACATTTTTAATTTTACACAAAAATCTAAAACTCTATAGAGTGAAACATTAAAAATTTATGCACATGATGGCAGAAAATTGTCGTTAGGGAGGCTGTTGGAATTTACTTATGTGATACGAGATCGATTTATTTCTTTTGCTTTTGCCTTTTAATTTGCATGGTTTATTTCATCATCTCTTGCACAGAGCATGCTAGACAGCTCTTGCACGATTCCTTCTCCCAGCAGCTGCTTCCTCCCCCTCCTGCCTACCCTGGAAATTCCAATCTTATGTTCCAGCTGGATGGCATTGTAGGCAAGTAGATTTCTTTACCTGTACAGGTGACACTCGATTTGCACCAGTTTGATTTACACGGTTTCATTTAGCATAATTCATAATGAAGAAATAACATTATATTTGCATCAATGTGCTTGTTTTATGCAATCACTGGTGTATGTGCTATGACTTGTGCACAGCTCATTGCTCACCAAGCGAGCAAAATTACTTTTTGTTTATGACAATTTCAGTTGATACTATAACCTCAGGAATGCATCTGTCATGTAAATCAAGTGTCACCTATAATGATCATTTATTTTCATTAGTTTAGATTTTGCAAAAAATGACATTTTTATCTCTGTCAATATTTATGCTTAAGAAAAGGATTGCATTGCTTCCGTGGAATGAAAGCTGGATATTTAGTCTTTAAATATGTGGATTTATCAAGACAGAGTAGAGAAAAGTTGGTCCTCCACTGTGAATTGTGAATTAAAAGTAGTTTTAAGAGAACTATATTTTGCATCTTTAGAAATATCAGAAGTATTGCTTTACAGATTATTTAGTACTTTGTAAGTTGTATCTGGTTGCAGGTTTGATAGCCTGGATTGGATGCCTCTGTATCCTTGGGTGTGATATAAAACTGTACCTTCTTTGTATTTATCTGCTTGAAGCTTGTGATGTTGATTGGTTTTTAATGGCATGTTCAACAGTTTATATGGTTATATCATGCTGATGATATGGAAGCCAAGAACTACTCCCAAGGATACATAGAGGCATCCAACCCAGGCAATCAAACATGCAAACCAAGTACCACTCCCAAGGATACACAGAGGCATCCAATCCAGGCTATTGACCTTCAACCCATGAATTAGGTGTCTGATGCTCTAACAGCTGTTTTATTTAAAGTCGGGTCCATACTGGTCTTGAGTGGTGTAGGACAACATGTTACAGCAAAAAGAAGTTCAGAAGCTTTGTGATGCTCACATTTTGTAGAATTTCTAGCTCTCTTTCTATATATGTAGGCCATAACTAGAAAGTAAAATATATGCTTGCATTTTTCATTAATTTCATATGCCAAACTTGCTTAAGTAAGGGACTTTTAGAATTACATCTACACTTATTTTTGTTCTTATGTTTTTGCTGTACTTAATGGGGTCTCTTGAGCTATCTCTGTCACATGTATCTAGCACCAATTTTATTTCTGGTCAATACATGTACATTGATTTATTTGGAACACAATTTGGTGTGAGACTTCGTACAAAGCAAATTCAGATTTGATGTTGAATTTTCTTGGAAATGTGACAGAATTTGATGGAGTTATGGTCCTTGTTTGACTAATATTTGCCCCTACAGAGTGGACCAAGCTTTATTCACTTGCGCCATATTTTCAGAGGTATGTTTCATATTGACATATTTCTAGTAGAATCATTGGAATAAAACCCACAATACTATTTCCAGACAATCATTCCACCTCAGAAGATGACTTTGTAGAACTTGACAATGAAATTATTGAGATTGATGGCCTGTCTAGCACCACGTCAGAAAGTGAAGGCGAAGAAATGGTTGATGTTGGATACAGAAAACGTGTAGCAGTAAAGTTTAGTCGTGACGGTATCAAGGTAAGTTTATTACAATTCACCATTGCAAGCCAACTTAATAATATCAGTGATACTGAGTGCAAACAATATCAAATTTTGGGTGTTGCTCTTGATTCTAGTAATATCTTTTTCTTGTAATGATGATAATGATATGGGTAATGATGATGATGCTGGTGGGAATGTATACATAACTGCCAACCCTCATGATATGGGTGTGAATTTTATAACTTTACAACATTTTTTTTATTGATTCAAGGATTCACACTGCATGCAAAATATTCACAAATTCACCAATTCTCAAGTATTTAAAATATTTAATATTAAAAAAACCCAACAATTTACCGTTAAGCACTGGTCGTGTTATTGGCAGTTGCCGAATGGGTCCGGTACTACTTGTCGGGATATTAGTGAACTAGCACATTGGCCCAGTAGCAAGCATTTTAGCGTATTTTAATCTATATTATATAAGAATAGTTTTACAAGCGATTTTAAGAGAAACTGGGTCCTAACCGGAATTTTGTTTTGCGCATGCATCGCCAACACTGATTTAAATTACCATTTGATGACACATCTTGAAAATATCTTCACCACCAAGGAAAAAGATAGTCCGAGTTTCCTCTGAGCATTGTTACCCCATTTCTACTTTGGAAATTTGTTTTATTGTCCATATCACTTGACTATGTGATGTCATTGACTTGTATATTGCGAGATTTGTATAGTCTTGTGACTGACTGAAAATGTCAGATCCAGGTCAAATTTCAGCAACAACATATTTTCATGTCTTGTGTCAACTTTTCGATAGGAATGGACTTTGACCCTACACCCCAACATAAATATCCAAATATAAAAAAGTGGGGGTTTGGGGCAAGTGTCAGAGGAAACTCTGAAAAGAAAAAAAAAGAAATATATTGCCATACATTCAGTTTCAAACACCGATATACATCATGCTCTTTGTACGCAGTGTATCACAAATGTTATCATTGGGCATGGTGGCAGAAACAATGTGAGGAAGCACATTGGTAGCAAAAAGCACAAAAAGTTTGGGAATATTAATAACTCGCAGCAGATTTCATCTCTGGAATATTTTAAGCCATCGATAGAAGAATGCAAGGTACCAATGCTGCAGCATTTTTTGTGAGTTGTAGAACATAATCTATCTTTACCAGCTGGAGACCATGCTAAACATTTGTTCCAACAAATATTTCTAGACTCGCGGATCACTTCACAAATTCGTCACAATTCACAAATTTGTATCCCTATTTTCACTAATTGTGAGCCTGGAGGGTTGGCAGCTATGCATGTGACAATATGTACTATGATCTATGATAGGATATATATTGATATACATATTAGTGGTTCTGAGTGCAGGAATGGAGATACCTAACAATCTCCCCCCCCCCCTCCACGCACATTGTGTCCTGCAAATAAAAAACAGCTGCATGACAATTCAATCAAATAAATTCCTAATTTAACTAATAATTGCTGGTTGAAGTTTAAAAAGAACGTTTGCTTAGTAGGTATTATTTTGTTTAAATTCGCCACCATTTTTATGCATCAAGAAGGATTAACTATATGTGAATCATTACATAGTTATATTGATCAATATGATCGTTCCTGATTCATCATCTTGTTAAAGGGGATGAAATGCAATAAAGTTAATGTAAGAAAGTAAAGTCATGACAAACTGGGAAGGCTTGTAATTTAAGCATGGAAATTTGATATTAAAATTCCATTTGTAACAGTGATGATACACAGGCTTTGTATCACTGCTGTCCTAAGTTCAGATTTCACTGTAGATACCTGAAGGGTTAAGTTGCTACACCAGTCCATAATTGCAGTATTAACTATTTCCTCCAATCAGCAATCACCATCTGCAATGTCAGTGCCATTACGAGTGATTAAATTAAGATAGCATGGCTTAATTTCCATTTGATGCAGAATGAAATAAGATGGAGTATTTTTGTATGTGAATCTCTTGCAGGTTTTCACAACGTACTCTACCGATGATTATGACAGAAGAAATGAAGATGTTGATCCTGTTTCGGCCTCCGCCGAGTATGAGCTCGAGAAGAGAGTGGAAAGAATGGATGTATTCCCTGTGGATTTAAATAAAGGTAATTATCAGGTTTTAGTCTAACCATTAGCAAATTGATTGTTATTAAAATCTGCACTTTTCATACTGTAACAACATCAGCAGTGTTATAATTTTGTGTTGATGTACCTACAGTGAAACCTGTCTTTAAAGGACACTGAAGGGACCAAACACTCTGTCCATGACAAATAGGTGTCATTTATATTAAGGCAGACATGATACAAAATCAACCAGAGAGATGGATACAATTTGTCCATGATATAGAGGTTTCATTTAAAGCAAGATTCATTGTATGTCATATCCCACTTAATATGAGTAAGACTGTTCTTTGGAAGCTTGGTCTTGTTTACTGTACCACTTTTATCATGTTTACTGTACCACTTTTATCATGTTTACTGTACCACTTTTATCATGTTTACTGTACCACTTTTATCATGCTTATGGTAATGGAAAGTGAGACTTGACATTCATTGTATGAATATGACTTAATTGAAGTCATATTCATTCTAGACTGGTTCATGTCACAATGAGTAAATTGTACCTGTTTTTTTATATTTTTTTTAGATGTTAATAAACTATTTTCATTACTGTTTCTACTAAACCTGAATTTTCCTCACCTAAATTAAGAGAATGTAAATGCCATATTGTTTTACAGCAAAAAAAATAATCATCTTGAAAACTACCATATATGCTCACATATAATACCAGTCCAACTTGCAAGCAATTTAGATCTTGATTTGCCATCACGAAATATACAGACAGATAAGGGTCTGTGATGTCTGTTAAGCTGATTACTCCTAGCAATTTGCATAGACCCAGATCTGTCGGCCACAAAGGTTTGTTCAGTTTGCACTTTGACTCATATGCAAGTAGGTATGGTAATCACATTACATAATATTGTTACTCTACCAAAAATGGTAGGGAAAATTGTATGACAGATGCATTGTTGTCTAGAAATAAAGGGATATCCAAGTGAGGAGAACAATACATAATTTGGGGTATTTCTCAGTAACTGCTTATCAAGCACAATTGTTAACAACCTGGAAGGAGGTCATGGCGGCACATGCAACTGTAAACAGCCATCCCATATTTAACTCAGTTATTGTCAACAAAATGTTGTGTGCACAAGCTTTCACTGCCAAGTTGTTGTGATAAGATGCTTTGTGTGGGACCTAAATCCTCAGGTTTACCCAGTAAAGTGTAGTAGAACACTACATGTTTGTAATTGATGGAGAATACATTTTTTTTAATATATAAAAATAATCTCCATGTTAATTAGTGTAAATACATGACTTATAAATAATATATTTAGATCACAACACTAGGGTTTTCTAAAAAATGTAAGAAGTCAAACTGGACTTTCATTAAGTTGATTTTGGTGGAAATATTTTTGTTTTGCAATGAACATGCTATTATATTTAATAACATATTTATTTTGACAAGAAATGTAGATTTTTATAAAGTATGTAATCCCAGCCATTTTTGTTGAAATATTTTATCTTATTTTTAAAAGTCCTAATTTTTTTTATTTTTTACAAGTGATAATTTTTTGGTGGAGTAGGATAGTAAGTTTCAGAGAATCTATATTCTTTGAAGGGGACTTAACTTACATCAAATGCTGTTTTGGATTCATTGTGCGTTTGGAAAAATTTACATGTTTTTTTTATTTCTCTAAAACTAGTATCAGATAGAAAGAAACAATATTTATACCAAAATGGATTGGAAATATGCCATCACCATTGCATATTCTTTTGCTGAATGATTTAACGATTCAAATGGAGATGCCAGCAGCTTCTTGTGGGTTGGTGGTTATTTCCAGGGTTTTCCAGGGTTCTTTCCCCACCATCAATACTGGCCACCATATATTGCCTATCTTGTTCTTGAAAATTTGCTTTAAACCCTACAATAACAACAAAAACAAATAGAGATGAAAACTCCCATGAAAGACGATGAAATGTTTAGTTTGTTTACTGTGTGACCAATAAAAATAAATTCACCATGTTGCCTTTTTTTGGGGTTGATTTCTTTTAGCTGCGTTAGTTAATACTAAATAACCTACTTGTGTGTAAAACACCAAATCAGACCCACCAATAATTTATTTCAATTTGGATATCACTGGCTCATTACTTGTACCATTAGAGTTGTCCTTCCCTTCAAAGTACAACACTGTAGGGGGCCCCGAGTGGCCGAGTGGTCTAAAGCTCTCTCCGTTATGGATCACTGCCATCTCACCTCTGTCTGCGTGGGTTTGTCAGATTCTGCCAATGTAGTTATGTGAGAAAGCTTGCCAGTAGCTTCTCGTGGGTCGGTGGTTCTTTCCGTGGGTGTTTCCAGGTTCTTCCTCCACCAATAATACTGGCCGCCATGTATAGCCTATCATGTGCTTAAAAATGGCATTAAACTCTATAACAACATAACAGCCATCACACCTCTGTCTGCGTGAGTTCGAGTCATATTTTTTCCATGTGATGTATCCCAGTATAGGTGAACAGCATTATAGTTGGGGAATCACTGTATTTAGCTTGGTACACTGGCCCTTGGTACTTTTACAAGAGGTGATGGTAAAATAATGGACCAGGGTATGAGATATAATGATCCAGTTTATCAATTATTCAGGTCTTCTTTGAGGTCTTAGCACATTAACCCCTAGCGACTACTTTACGGGGCATGAGGTAGTAGCCTACTTCCAAGTCTGTAGTGTCAATGTCATGCATGATACACTAAAGTGGGTGGTGTTATAGAAAGGTAGACAGATTTGTTCTATAATGATACCAAATAATCTGGACATTTTAGTTGCACTACAAAATACAGAGGGATAAACTTAAGTTTTTGGACCCGTTTTATTTTCTTTACCCAAAATTTGCCCATTGTCGGAATCCGAATTTGTGCCTAGATTTGAGACTTTATGGCCTCAGATCTACGGCAGACTGGCCTGAAGGACACACAGGTGAACCTGTGCAAAAAGTAGGATAAGGTGGACATTTTGAATAAAGAGTCTTCTCCTTACAAAAATGATGGGTTCGTTAAGCAAAAAAAAAAAAAAGAAGAAAAAAAGAAGTCTGATATTTCACTTTCTACTCAAGAAACTAACTAATGAAAAATATTTTCTTTTGCACAACTAGCCTTTTGTCTAATGGAATATTGCTTGGATGTCGATGTATTAAGATGTATTCAGAAATAGTCCACAAAATGTGTTTCCTACTCGCATTTCATGCAAAAACAGCAAAAACCTCCAAGGGTTAATGTGTTAAGGGAAATTCATTGATGTCTGCTGTATTTTTGAAACCTCAGGATTTTATAAGGTGCCCCAAGTTTTCAGTTATAGGGATGACTAATTTACTAGCATGAATGTATGTAATACTTCATGGAGTTTTAAGATTCAGCACCTGGCTCTAATAGGCAAGAATGTAACAGTCAGCAGCTGTCAGTAATCACTTAAAACAGTTAATGGATATTGTGTGTTGTATATATTGCAGTGTGATGACAGACTGTTAACTGAATGGATTAATCTATAGGATTTTCAAATCCCTTCCCATACTTTAGTTTGTCCTTATTGTAAAAGAAAATTCTGTACATGTATATTTTATGAAAATGAGTATTCATTTAAACAAACAAAAATCAATGGGCATGTGTATAGACTTAACTATACAGGAATCATTCTTTCAGTAAACATAGTAGAAAGACCATACATTTTGTAAATTTATCATCATGATCCGGCTGCTTGCCTTTAGTCCAAAGGACTACATGTACAATTCATATATTGATACAGCTTCTTGACCAAGATGCTCTGCAATTGGAGTGATATAATTTATTAAAGAAAGGGTGGTGTATGGCTGTGTATTGCAGATGAGCATGATGGCTTGTTATTTTGCATATGCAGAATTTCATTCAAATAGATAGCCTGCAAATGAAAAGCAGGAATATAATAATTTCATTGTGTTTGATATTGAGGTCATGACCATTATAGATTTGAAAACTAGAGCCCCAGTTATTCTTGGCACACTACAGGTACACACAACTGCTCTGGTGGCCTAGTGGTTAGAGCATCCATCTTGGAAGCGAGAGGCCATGGGTTCGAACCTCAGTTGAGTCATACCAAAGACTTACAAAAATGGTACTAACAGCTGCCTCGCTTGGTGTTCAGCATTAAGAGGTTAGTGTTAGGACTGATCAGCCTGGTGTCAGGATAATGTGACTGGGTGGGACATCATGCTACATGTCTGTGGCATGATGCTCCAGTGCTAGACATCACTATCAACTGCCACACTGCAGACATCATAGCGACATGACTGAAAAATTGTTAAAGCTATGTTAAAAATTCTAATCACACATACTACAGGTACATAAGGTATATTTCAGGGTGTCTAATCAGTGGCTGAGGTTATGGTCATGTTTAGGAATTGACAATGAAAGCAATATCTGACCTTCAGTTGCTGTTATGAATAGACTGTCATGAATGTATATATTATCTGACAATTGACACATGTTAGGCGATTGCTTCTTTGAAACTGATAAAGTTTCTGTACAGATTTATTTTCTATACTGATTTTGTTTCTAAGCCATTGAACCTGTTAATAAATCCACCTTCAGTTTTGACTTTTATCAAGTAGATGTACATTTAATAAAATGTGTGGAAATGCTTCACATGCATGCACACACATGCACACACACACACACACACACACTGTATTTACAAATCTTCTCAACATGGATGTGTACTAAAAGTCAAATCATGATCAGAATGTTTTACCCACCCCTATTTAAAATGACATTTCTAAAATAAGTCTCTCACATGCAAGTCACTGTATTTTTAAAATAAAGTTTGGAAAAATTAGTTTTGTTGTGGATTTAATTTTGGTCACATTCTGTAAAGTTTTAAGTCATATGGAAAACTGACCCAATTATTGGACAGAAAAATTGACCTCGCTCTGCTGGCACTTAATGCAATGATAATCAGGGTCTGTGTTGTTTGCTGTTTGACTTTAAGTGAGTATAAATAGTTAGAATGGTAAATGAGCTGGGTTTTTTGTGTGTGTCTATGCTATAATGTTTAAGGTAGGTAGGGGCAGGGGATATAATGTTACACCACATCTGGTCTGTTTGGTTAGTTTTTGTATGCAAGTCAGTTTTGAAGCACCCTGTTTGGGGGGTGTTTTTCCATGAAAATAGTGTTGACAAGTTTTGTAAATAGCTTAGCTATAGAAAGCACACACACAAAATTAAAAGAAAGAAAGATTTAAATTTTTTAAAAATTGTCTTTAAGTACATTTCCTTGTGATATGTAAGATCTGTTCCATAGATACAAATGATGATTATGGTTGTCTTCTTCATGCTATTGATATCAACATTATTTTCTCTTTTTTGTGCCCTACCTTATGTTAGAAACATAGTTTACTCGTGTATGTCCATCTGTCTGTCTGTCTGATTTTCTGTTAAGGTAAGATTCTTTAGGTACTCTTATTGGTCATTCTTGGTCTATGAATATAATTCTAGCTATTTTGTGTATTGCTCTTGAGTATGTTCATCTGTCTGTCTGTCTTGAGGGACCTTCCTCCTCAGCCTTGTAACATTAAAATAGAAGAAGCCTTTAATCAAGTTACCTATTTTTATTTCTTTATTTGTTTTTGTATATAAATATTTTCTGTCAGAAGATAGCAAAACATTTTTGTCCATTTCAACTTAGCCATAAAACATTGCTGTAAATTTGTCTGGATAAAATCTTTTCACAAAGGACATTTACACATAGGACATGATTTATGATTGCAATAAATTCCGTTTCAGTGTATTTAGATATTCATGTATTATAAAGTAATTTGTATATTCTTTTTGTTTGGAACTATTGCTCAACAGTAAAATCATTACAACCTGATTTCTCAAAGGAGAGCTGGTAGACTTAGCAAATCATACTGCAAGCTTTTATACAGGCACAAACAATCAGTCTACTTTTTATAAAAAATATCAGATACAGAATAGCATGAGGTTTTTGAGGATAAATGGTCAAACAGAGCTTGGTAAACACTGAATCTTGATTAAGTTTTTAATTGGATGTATGATTTGATGAAATTTTGGCAGAGATCAGTCAGGTGTATCTGCTAGTCTAGAGTCTGCAAAGTTGAGAATGTTCTGGCATATAGATTTAAAAGAAAGGAACACTTTTATCTGACAAAGACACTGGGTCCCATTTAAACCTTTAGTCATATCAGTTTGTTGGAACCAAGGTTTTTCTTGTTAAAGTTGTTGTGGATCTTTGAATAAAGCATGGTGAAGAAAAGAAGTAAACAGCAGAATTTGGAAATAAAATTAACATTCCATTTGGGCTTGAATTCACATTGCTTTTGCCATGTTTATGCCCAAGAAAATCAAGTTCAAATTGTAAACTCCTGCTTCCGTGGCGGATGCTTTAACCACTAGACCACCAGAGCAGTGCAGCAGTACTGGAACATCTTGTATGAGACAATTTCTTATTACACGCCTTGCATCTGTACTAGAACATCTAGTAAGAGAGATAATCATTAGTAAAGGCCTTGCATCAGTACTAGAACATCTAGTTAATCATTAGTAAAGGCCTTGCATCAGTACTAGAACATCTAGTTAATCATTAGTAAAGGCCTTGCATCAGTACTAGAACATCTAGTTAATCATTAGTAAAGGCCTTGCATCAGTACTAGAACATCTAGTTAATCATTAGTAAAGGCCTTGCATCAGTACTTGAAACATTTGGTAACAAAGTTGCTTAGTACAGGCATTGCATTAGCACTGGAAAATCTTGTAAGAGAAACTTGTACATACCTTGCGTTAGTACTACTACATCTTGTAAGAGAGACAGTGTCTTTGTTCAGGTCTTTTATTAGTATTGGAACATCTTGTAAGAAAGACAGTATCATAGTACAGGCCTTGTATTAGTAGTATAACATTTTGTAAAAGAGACAGTGTCTTAGTACAGGCCTTGTATTAGTCCTGGAACAGTCTGTAAGAGAGAGAGAGAGTTTCTTGGTACAGACCTTGTATTTATACTGGAACATCTTGTAAGAGAGATAGTTCAGAGTGGACATGAAATTATTTAATAAAGATTAAGCAGAATGTCTCCATATTGCAAAGATGAGTTCTCACCTCTAATTGAAGGATTGATTGTAACAAATGGAGGAAACAGATCTTCAGATTGAATTTATTTTAATAGATATAAACAGAAAGGAAACCTGTGACCGAAATGATGTAGGGTATAATCCTGTCACAGAATCAATCAGTTTGGTCAGCTGCCAAACCCATGGGTGATTAAACAGAGAGGAAATAGATTGGGTAGATTTAAATTGATTTAAAAAGCAGAATAAAGAATCCAACCCTGACACTGATATATATTCCATTGCAACCAATTTAGCCTAACCAAATTTCTAAGGAATAATCAATAAAAGAATGATGACAACTTAATAAGCAATGTATTACAATAATGTAGCATGAAAATAGTCTAAAGACCAGTATAAAATTATTAGACTCTAACAAGGAAATGTGCATTAGTTTTTACAAGGGAACTGTGAGTGCTAGTAGCCAAGCTGATTATCTGAAAAAATACCCGACTCCAGCACTCTTGGGTTTGAGTCTACAAAGCACAGATTTTTTTTTTATCTTTCATTTTATGAACGAATTGATTTTCACTCGGCAGTTCTTGTACGAAAAAAGCCAACATGGAGGTGTGTGTGTGTGTGTGTGTGTGTGCGATTTAGATTTTATCTTTCAGTTTATGAAATTGATTTAACCCAGCAGTTCTTGTAGGAAGATTGTCTAAAGCGCTATCCATTATAGATCACTGCCATCTCACCTCTGTCTACGTGGGTTCGAGTCTCAGATTCAGCAAATGTAGATATGTGAAAAAGCTTGCCAGTAGCTTCTTATGGGTCGGTGGTTGTTTCTGGGGGTTTTCTCGGGTTCTTTCTCCATCTTTAATACTGGCCGCCATGTAAAGCCTATCTTGTGCTGAAACATTGCGTTAAACCCCACAACAACAACAATTTTAGTCATATCACTACGATGACTACAGTGTGGCAGATTATAGTGATGTCTTGCATTGGGGCATCATGCTGCAGACATAGACATGTATCATTATGTCCCACCCAGTCACATTAATCTGACACCAGGCTTCATCTGTCACATCTGAGGGAAGGGAGAAATTGGTATTTGCTGTCCATCTATCCATCCATTGCCTTTGCTTCCATCTGTCTTTCTCTCACTTTCTTGATAGCAAGAGAGCTAAAAAGAAACTATTGAGCCAAGCCTGAATTAATTTAATGTTTATATATCGTGGGTGGATCTCAAAGTCAGTGTATCCCTTAGGTGTACAAGACTGAGGGTCAAATGTCTCCATACTGTCAAAACTGGGAGTCAGACTGAGTAAAGAACAAATTTTGGTATCAAAACTGGGGGTCAAACTAGAAATTTGGGGGTCTCTGAAGCACAAATGAGGGTAATGGGAAACACTGAAAGTCTCTATATGTTTTGGTGGTTGTGGCCATATTAAGTTTTAACTTAGAGCCTGAGCGTAGCTTGTTAGCAAAATTGACTTTTTGTCATTAGTTTCTGTTTTTTGTTACTCTTATCCATTACATGTATATCCTGAAATGGAAATTTGGACACTTTGTCAACTTTGACATTACTGTTTAGGCTACTTGATGAACTAGGACAAGTTGTACTCCCTTGGATAAAGCACATGCTAAATTTAATTAAAATTCCTTATAGCTAATGCTTTCCAAATGATTGAATCATAAAGCAGACAGTTATGTGCAGGAGTTCTTGGCATTTTTGTGTCCAAGAAAGCAGCAAGAAACTCCCAAGATTTGTTATTCATATCTGTACTTATATGTAAGTGACCTGGTTAAATATTAGACCATTTTATCAATTTGCCAGATTCTTTATTTCAATTCAGAGTTTTAAATTTTTGTAACTTGTTTTGTGTTGTTATCTAGTTGACACAGCCTTTTCAATAGTTTTGAAAGTAGTAGCTCAGAATTCAGAAGTACAAGGCTATGTCAATACCAAACCCAGATAGGGGCTTTAGGTGGCTGAGGGGTCAAAACCCTATAATGACCACTGCTATCTCACCTAGATCAAATATGGTTGTCTTGGGCTCAGTTAATGTGGATAGAAGAGAAAGCATGCCAATAGCTTCCAGTGGGTTGTAAGTTCTTACCTGGATTTTTCCTGGGTTTTTCAGCCAGTTATACTTTATATATACAATTGGCTCCAAATATGTGCATATTGTATAACTGCATATTCCGCTTTTTTTACATTGCTTTGTGCCGGTCCCCGATTTGTTACCATTGTTTTCAATGGATGTCAATTTCAGACAATTGCATATCGTTTATATGCATATTTCACATAATTGCATACATTTTTCTGGTCCGAACATGCATTATGATGTGTTAATTTGCTCCGGATAACTGCATTGTTCACAATTGTTCCGTTCAAAATAAAAAAAAAAACTATTCTGAACATTGGCGGTCAATGTTGATTAATGAGGTCTGTTAATATCAACATCACAGCTATTAGATCTCTGTTGGTCACCAGGAGGCACTATAGTAGATAACCATAAATATTACCAAGATGGCATTAGCTCTCTGATTCTCTGTTGATCACCAGGAGGCACGATAGTAGACAACCATAATAATTAATCAAGCATGGTCGACGGATTTAACACTCTTTAGCTTTAACACAAACTCACATTGCCCTCGTTTAGAATCCGATCCAGTCTGGTCATTAAATTCGATAGATTAAGACTGGAGCGCTGACCACAAGTCTACTCCTCGATCTACTGACAAAACTGACCTCCATATGATACCAGAGCAAATCGCATCACATTTAAATGAACTAGGCCAAATGGGGGTTTCTTACGGAGAAATAATGGGTATCAGTATGCATGCTGCACTAGATACACATCATAACATGTACGCCGGTTTAGTGCATACACCGCCTAATTGCATATCATAGCATCGGTCCTGAGGCCATGCATATAAGCGGAGCCGACTCTGTGTGTGTGTGTGTGTGTGTGTGTGTGTGTGTGTGTGTGTGTGTGTGTGTGTAAATATATATATATATATATATATATATATATATATCCTATCATTTGCTTTTAAACCCACAACAACAAAAACAACCAAACCCAGATAATATGTTAACATTTTTAAAAGTATAAAGTTTTTTTTTTAAATTCTGCTTCAAGATGGTAGGGCAGGAATGAATTAAACTATTCAATTAAACTTAACATTATATAAAAAGCTAAGTGAAGTCTACTAGCTTGATATAAATGCAGTTATTGTTAGTGGTTATGAGATGGAAATTTGTAACTGGAATTTGATTTAGTGAAAGTGAACAATTAAATACTGTATATTCACTAAATAATTGCACGTGGCATTTTCCAATTTGGTGCATCTGTTAGAGCACAGTAATGAAAGCTAAAGTTGTTCTTTTGATATACACTGATGCTGACTTGGGGGTCTTTATGTCACAGAATTCAGTCATTGTAAATATCAGCACAGATCAATCAATGAACACATTTTCCCACTGGGCAGTTTTTTAAAAGTAGGACTGGTAAGTCTTTTTGAACTTCCTGCCCAACTAGTATTTACCTTGACTTTAGTAATTTATATTTTGTATATTATTTTGGTCAAGTGATACTGTTGCAGCATTTTGTTGTAAGCATAGACCTGAAGCAGATGAAAAAAAAAAAAACAGGTCTCTGCATCTTTTAATTATTTTGTTCTTTATTAAAGGAGGGGGGGGCGCATTATTTAGAGTGCGGAATTAAAAAGGGTATATGTATGTAAGTAAGGTATATGTATGGTATGTTTAAAGTTTGTTTGTTTGCTTTAGTGTTAATTCATTATGTAGCCAACTCCCCATCAACAGCTACAATGTAGGCCTGTACAATCTGGTTTATAATTTGCCATATTTGAAGATAAGATTTCAACAAAGTATCTGCAATTTTTCTTGAACTTATACCCCTGTTTTAATAGAGCCTGATATAGTGTAGAATGAAATTTTTTGAAAACAATTGTTTTTTAATGGATCACCATAAAACCGTACGACCCTCATCTGAAAATTTGCATAGTGGCTGCTCTTGCAATTTTTGTTAAGAGTTATTGCTCTTTTTGTCTTCTAAGTGAATGTATTATGAATGCAGGTTTCTCTGTATTTGTTTTAATGGACTGCTGTTAAATTTATTATTTGTGTTGAGGTTATCTTTTAAAGATGCATATATTGACCAGTCTTTGTGATCTTTGAGTTTTCTAAGTTATGGCCCATTTTTACATATACATGGATGTAATATGTGAGAGAATTTTGTAAAGCTGACTACTTATGGAGACTGTCAAGGATCTTTGTATAAGTTAGTACATATTATGGTCATCTTCAGAAGGTATGCATATTGACCAGTCATCATGTAGTGACATTATCATCAGATGAGTTATGCCCCTTATTTGTATTTGCCCATCATGTACATTATTTGGTCGTTGCATCTGACCTTCCCTATGTTACCAATTTTATTTCTGCACTATAATTTAAGTTAACCACTAATCTTTTATACTAGACTTTATTGATATCATGACCTTCAGGGTAAGGAAAAAAAAACTGATTTTGGATTGTAAAGGTCTTGATTATGACAGAACAGAAATGATTTCTGTACAGAAGTTTAGTTTTCTGTCTGAGCCATTGTTGATGACTTTCTTGATGGTTAAGAAAGAAGCCTGTTGATTTTAGAGTCAAAGGTACCAGTTGACCATGTACATGTTTGTTGAGGGTTTGCACTTAAGGTATGAAAGTCTTCTTCATTTTGGAGTCATAGGTCAAAGGTTAAGATCAGTGTGGCTCAGATAAAAATGTGTTTTTTGCAGAATACATTGAGGCTGAAAACTAGAGATTGAAAAACATCCTATTTTATGGACTGAAACTGATTTCCAATTTTTATTGAAAGATTAACTTAAATGAACCATGGCTTGAAGTCATACCCCTTTTGGTTCCAATTAAATCCATTGATATCCATTGATCCACTGTTTCATGCTGGACATTATCAAATCAAGATTTTAAGGTGTGAGTAAATATCCTTAGGGTCCTATTTTATGCATCACTGTGTTATCTAGGACCCTTGCATGCCACAGACCTATCTCATCACTCATCTACACTTTTAAGCTGTCCTGATGTAGACAAGTAACAGTTTAGCTCATTACATAATCATCCATTGCCTGGCAAAGTGTCAGTACAAACAAGATCAATGGGATTAATGGCCTTGAAAAATTTTCTTGCCCCAGACAAGGTGTTAAATAACTATTGGAATAACCTGCAGACATGAGTGTAGGGTTACCTCCAAGGTATTCCAAATAGTGGAATTTTTATAATTTTTTTTTTATTATTAAGGTGAACAGTGTGTGTGTGTGTGTGTGTGTGTGTGTGTGTGTGTGTGTGTGTGTGTGTATATATATATATATATATATTCAGAATTATGCACATAAATTATTGAGTGAAAAGCCATAAAGGAAATAAATAAATAAACAAACAAATAAATAAATAAATAAATAAATAAATAAATAAATAAATAAATAAATAAATAAATAAATAAAAAGCAGTTTTATGTACATGTATTTGCAAAGCTCTTGTGAAACTTTTGCCATTAAATGTAGATATACTTTGATGGTCTCATTCTTTACCATTATCATGAGCAGTTCATTTCCTAAGATATGTCATGAATTAAAAGAAACACACATGCATATGCATTAATGAAATATAAAAAAAAATTATGGACCTCATTGGTAGTTTTTAGAGCCTCCACCTCATATTCAGAAGGTCACAATTAAGTTTGAACTCCAGCCAAGTCGTACCAAAGACTTATAAAAATGACATAGCAGCTGCCTTGCTTGGTGCTGTGCATTAAGAAGTCAGCATTAGGATTCGTTGTTCTGGAGTTGGGATAATGTGACCTACTAAGCTTATAGTAAAGTGTATTTTGATGCACAGTGAAAATGGTGCTCTTGTAATTCTTGCATTAACTGTCTCTTTAGTATTTTTTTTGGTTTGTTTTTTAGGTCCCCAAGGACTGGGTCTCAGCATTATAAACTGCCACACTGCATACATAGCAATATGACTAAAATTGTTAAAGCCACATTGTAAATCTAAGAAACAGGAGATAAATAAAGACTAACACATCACATGGCTCTTTTTGCCTGCAGCACCCATTGGGTTGATTACTTTGGACAGGTGTTCAGCAAAACAAGATGTTTGTGTTGATTGTAGATTGCTGCTTGCCAACATTACCCATGTGATGGTATCTATCCATCTCTTTGTGTAATATTTGTTGTGGCATTATCCAGCTTTTCATGTGCTTGCTGTGCTACATCAGTAGGTTTTTTTCATATACATGTAAACAGTATGTTACACTAGATGAACAGTGAATAAGTGACAGCTCGGATTATTTCTCCATGTGTCAGAAGTATTCCTGAAGTGAGTACATGAAATCATTAAAATATTTAGTGTTTTCTTGCTGGGTAGAGTTTAGGAATTGTGAGATTTGATGTACAATGGCCATTTTGTGCTGGCCATTTGGCCACATTTAATACATACTGCTTTTATTAGAAGATGTATCTGAAACAGATCATTTTAATTTGTAGCTCAAATCATTTTACAGATAATACCATCAGATCAAAAGAGCTCTAGTTCTTACAGATGATTGGGGCAGAGTGGTCTAAAGCGCTCCATTATGGATCACTGCCATCTCACCTCTGTCTGCGTGGGTTCAAGTCTCAGATTTGGACAATGTGGCTATGTGAGAAACCATGCCAGTAGCTTCTCGTGGGTCGGTGTGTCTTTCTGGGGTTTTCCCGGGTTCTTTCTCCACCATTAATACTGGTCACCATGTATAACCTATCGTGTACTGAAAAATGGCACGAAACCCATCAACATGAACAACAACAACCGATAATTGGATGCCATTTTGTTGGTGAATTGCCCAGTAACGCCTATGTGTTTTAAAGATTTAATTTTTTCTTGTGCATATTTTGCTTTAGCTTTTATTCTGTTTCCATGGATATGCATGACATCACAACTTAGTGTGTACATTGTCTCGCAAACCAAGATGTGCCTTCTCGTGAATTACATTTTAGATAGTGTTATGGCCCTTGGCAATTAACTTAATACCTTCTGGTGAGATGTTGCCTGTAACGATCATAATTGGATGACATTTGGATGGTGAATTGCTGATTATATTGATGTCTTATAAATATTGTTTATGAAGATTTCATATTTTAAGATCCAATTTTACAGAGCTGTTGCCCTTTTCTATCAATACTATATATCCAATTTTACAGAGCTGTTGCCCTTTTCTATCAATACTATATATCCAATTTTACAGAGCTGTTGCCCTTTTCTATCAATACTATATATCCAATTTTGCAGAGCTGTTGCCCTTTTCCATCAATACTTCATATCCAATGTTGTGTTATTCTTGGGCAGTTTGGTGTGAACATTGTCTTATTGTCATACACATGTCATGGTTTTGTCTCAGTTATTAAGAGTTATGGCCTTTGATTGCTCAGCATCCTCCACAGGATAACATTATTTAAACTTTGTTACATTTCCACCAAGTTTGGCTGCAGCTTGATATTGTTGAGAGCAGAGCTAGCCACGGTCATTTGCTTGGTAGAATGTCAGTCTCCTAATCCAGGGATCACAATTTTTGATACCTACGTAGACCAGCCTGGGTTGGTTGCCTTGGTGTATCTTTCAAATGTACATAGTTTCCATTTCCGCAAGATAATGTAGCCAGTAGTGTGTTAGAAGTGCTGGATAAATCAACCACTGAATTACCATCTTATTGATGGAACCAATAATTTATTTAATTTCGGGCATTGCACAAGGGGCACAACTCATCTGATGAGCTGTGGTCCCTGATTGTTGTTCCTTCCAACATTGCTTCCCACAACATGGACAGCAAATTGTACAGTGGCACCCTATTTGATGTGGTCAAAAGTGCTTGGGTTTTCTGATCACTGCTATCAAACCTCTACCTTCATGGGTTGCAGTCTCGGCCTTGGCCATTGTGGGTATGTGAGAAGGCTTGCTAGTAGCCATGCTTTCCACAACATGACATGGGGAGCAAATTTTAGAGTGGCAACCTTTATGATGCACCACCTTTATGGGAAGGCCAAGCACTCTAATCACAACTGTCCATTTGGGTTAGAGTCTCTTGTTTGGTCAGTGTGGGTTTGTATAAAAACTTGCCAGTAGCTTTGCGTGGGTTTGTTTTTCTTATGTTTTTTTTCCCTTGGTTTTACCTCCACGAGTTGCACTGGCTGCCATGTATTGCCCATCATACTTTGAAAAACTGCATTAAACCTAGAACATCAGCAACAAAATATATTCCCAAGTAGATAAAGTCAAATGTTTCTGTTAGACGTTATATCATAGCATATAAAGTTGCTTACAAGTCAAGTTCATCTGCACACAAAATAGATCCTGTTCTGCATAGCATAATGTCTTTTACTGATCAGGGTCATTGTTGTCTATTCTGCTGATTACCCGGTACTCATTTTAAACTGCAGAGATCTGCCTGTGCATTATGTGATGACAGATCTAGGTCATTGCAGTTTATAAGCATGCATATCTGGTAACAAGTTATACAAATTTAAATTTTGCAATGCTTTCAGCGCAGAAAGAGAATCCCAAAAGATCAGATAAGATTCCTTTTTAAAAAAGGGTTTTGATACATTTTTTCTGCATTAAAATGGATCTTTTTTCTGAACACTGACTCAAAATGGTGACACCTGCAATCGGGTCTCCATCTTTTAAACCATTGGCATTATAGAGATGTATGGTGATGATGATTCCGGTGGCCAAAATGGTTAGAGCAGAAGTTGTATTCCCTTACACTAGGTTATTCCTGCATGAAATCATAAGAAAGGTGATTTATTTTAACAGAAATTGCTAGGTTACCATGCCTTATGTCTTTAATCTGTTGATAGAGGAGAAACAACTAGTGTTGATGACATCTGACCTGGAACTTGTCATTTGCATTGCTAGTCACATGATGTAAGTCATTGTGGAATTCGGTTTGATTGGAACATTTTGCCCTTGAACAAACATTGTTTTAGTTTGACATGGCATATGAAAATTTTGAAAATTCGTATTTAAAATATTGGCTACCTAAGAACCCAATATGACTGATTCCCAGCGTGATACTTCATTAGAGGACTATTTGATTTGGTGATGACTGGCTGATAAGACAATAACTTTTATCAGATTATTGCAGTTGGGAAAGGTGTTGTTGGAGATAACATTTATTATTTTGAGCCCGAAAATGTGTTGGATCATAGACATGACGAGTTCAGTGTACATGCTGGATGGATAAAAAGAATGATGGTCAATCACCCTATCAGCAAATGTAGAAAAAGCAGAATAACAAGCCAAATTAAAATACAGACACAGTTTTAAAGTAGAATGTAAGTTTGATTTAATGTTATTTCTCAGTCATTATATAGCCCTGAGTTATCATCACAACAAATCTATATTTCTCAATCATGGTGTACATAAACGGAATAAATAAGTAGGGCCTAACTGAGTAGATAAGTTTTGCCGAGTACCGAATCCAAGTATTTGGATGTATAATTTGCCAGATCCGGGCACAAACCGAATAGTAGGTGCGACTCTGGAGAGTACCGTTTGTTTCATTATCATATGCGAAGCTTAAACTTTTTGTGTACCGTTGTGTTGTTCCGATTATCGATTATAATCGATCATCAGTTGTTTGAGCAAACCGATAAGATAATCGATTGTGAACTCCATAATTGAATGTGTATAAAGGGAGACTACTTTTATGTAAAGCACAAAGGTTAGTAAAACTCCTAGCCACTAAAGTTGACCTGAAATTTATGAATTCCCTTCACAACTACAATTATGAAACCTTGTGATTTATATTTAGGAACATAGTCATTATTACATGGTCAAGTTGTTAAATTAAACACATTTTGTTGATTTCTTTCAGTTAAATTGCAACATCTTTTGTAGTATTTATAAACATGACAAACAAGAAAAATATTTCCTTCTATACTTTATATTATAGACACATCACATATGAACGAAAGAATTTTGGGGGATTGTAGCAGTATTTCAGTTACATTTGACTGATCAGCCACAAAAAGTCATGTTCATTTAATAAAGTTGTTGAGCAAAAATAACACACTATGTAATATTATAGTCAGGTTAAAGTACGGTATACACATCATTAATTTAAATGAGATTACTCCTGTACATTTATCATTAATTTAAATGAGATTACTCCTGTACATTTATCATTAATTTAAATGAGATTACTCCTGTACATTTGTCATTAATTTAAATGAGATTACTCCTGTACATTTATCATTAATTTAAATGAGATTACTCCTGTACATTTATAAACATAATGAACTCTTAATCAAAGATATAACTGTTTAACAAAAATTTAAATTTGCTCTTAGTTAACGATTATAATCGATGATCAGTTGGTTAAGGGGAACCGATTATTGATTATGAATTTCTGACTGATTCCCATTTCTAGTGTACCGTATACCGTATATCGCCTATAAGATGAAATTTTTTATTATTAACTAAAATTATTTTGTATTACAAACTTTTTTTTTTTTAAAGTTTGATATTTATTGAATTTTTTTAACTTGTAACCATTTGTGTGCATATTATTTGCCGAGGTGAATACTTACAAATAGTACCGAAAAACCGGATATTCGGCCGAAGCGAATGTCTGAGGCGATTTCCGGTTAGGCCCTATAAATAAGAATGGGAAAGAAAAAAAACCCATAAAATTAAAATGTAGCAGACCTTATAGTGCCTATAATATTGAATGGAAATGATTAAAAACTAACAAGTGCTCTGAAATTATTTTCATTGTCTTGTCATACAAGTAGATGCTATGTATGTGTCTGTCTGTAATCTGTGTGTGTGTGTGTGTTTGCGATTTGGAATTTTAACACAGCTTTAAACAAATTTCAGTCATATCACTACGAAGTCCTGCAGTATGGCAGTTTATAGTGATGTCTTGCACTGGGGCATCATGTTGCAGACTTGGTAGCATATTGTCCCACCAAGTCACATTATCATGACACAAGGCCGACCAGTCCTAACACTAACCTCTTAATGCTGGGCGCCAAGCATCGGCAGCTGTTAGTATAATTTTTGTAAGTCCTGGGTATGACTCAGTCGTGGAATGAACCCACAACCTCCAGCATCTGAGATGGACACTCTAACCACTATGCCACCGGAGCAGCTGTTCTGTGATTATAATCTGCACAGTAGAAATACAGTTATTAAATCAAATGCAAGAACATCACCTACCACTGGTAGGCCTTCTGAAGATGAAAAGACCATGAAGTTAATGTGTATCGATAATGTATCAATAATGTAACATGTCATAGGCTTTGTATCATAACTCATATTATTATGTGGCACAGGTGTATAATTTCACACCTTGTTGCTGTGTTGTAAAGCAATGCACCAAATTAAATCTTTTAACAGTAATCTTTATGGCAACTCCCACCACACCAAATCAAATCTTTTAACAGTAATCATTATGGCAACTCCGATCAAACCAAATCAGATCTTTTAACATTAATCTTTATGGCAACTCCCACCAAACCAAATCAAATCTTTTAACAGTAATCTTTATGGCAACTCCCACCAAACCAAATAAAATCTTTTAACAGTAATCTTTATGGCAACTCCCACCAAACTTAATCAAAACTTTTAACAGTAATCTTTATGGCAACTCCCACCACACCAAATCAAATCTTTTAACAGTAATCATTATGGCAACTCCCACCAAACTTAATCAAAACTTTTAACAGTAATCTTTATGGCAACTCCCACCAAACTTAATCAAAACTTTTAACAGTAATCTTTATGGCAACTCCCACCACACCAAATCAAATCTTTTAACAGTAATCATTATGGCAACTCCCACCAAACTTAATGAAATCTTTTAACAGTAATCATTATGGCAACTCCGATCAAACCAAAGCAGATCTTTTAACAGTAATCTTTATGGCAACTCCCACCACACCAAATCAAATCTTTTAACAGTAATCATTATGGCAACTCCGATCAAACCAAAGCAGATCTTTTAACAGTAATCTTTATGGCAACTCCCACCAAACCAAATAAAATCTTTTAACAGTAATCTTTATGGCAACTCCCACACACTGTATCAACAGAGGTTGGGCTTAATTATTATAGGATTTACTGTAATTCTGTCAGTGAGTTAGGTCTAAAGCCTGTCTCAGAGGCACCATTATCTTGAGGATGATTTCATATATCTACATGCATTCTGAAAAAAAACCAACACATTTTCTTATTGAACACTGGTCCAGCAAATATACACAAATGATTCAAACCACAAATTGTTGGCCCAAGAATGGTTCTGATTGATATACATGCTAAAAATTAACAATAAATGCCCAAATGCCCCCCCCCCCCCTTATGCTTCTGATAAGTGTTATTTGGTGTTGATAAATATGGTAGCTTGGAGAGCCAGACTCCAGCTCATTATTTGTGCACTCTGCTACCTTTTGACCTCCCTGCAGCTGTAACTTGGGATAAAAATATCAGATAAAATAAATCCTTCTTCCAACCTCCCCCTTCCTATATCCAGCATTCCAATCTTAGCAGCCATAACATGCAGTAGACTAAGTGTAGATGGGACTGGTTTGTGGGCTGTGGGTGTCCTTTGAGGAGTTAACATAATTAGTGGAGTGTGCAGGGGATTATAGAATCACTCCTTCCAGCTATTGTTCTATGAAGATAGGTTTCCATGCTTCTTCTTCTGGATACATAGTTTTTATGTGCATCAAAGTGGGTTGTAAACAATTCTATGAAGTGAATTTTTATGATTAATACAGGATTACATACTTTTAAAAATATCATCGCCAGAGTTAATCCATTTTATATTGTACTGGATCATATTCTTATGAAGATGGTAAAGTATTTTCTTGATATTGTTCTGTTGAATTTGAAATAGGATGTCTGACTTAAAAAAAAAATGCATTGATATAACATTGTTATTTATTACCCTGTGTTTTATTTATCATGCATGAGATATTAAACCTTTCTCTTTTAAATATTTAATTACACAAGTTTTCCTGAATATACTTAATAATCATGTTGTAATGGAACTTAACATGTGACCCGGAAACCTCATACTATTCATTACAGCAAAATAAGACCGCTCTGATGGCCTGATGGTTAGAGCGACCACCTCGGATGTGGTAGGTCATGGGTTTGATCCTTGGCAGAGTCATACCAATGGCTTACAAAAATCATTCTAACAGCTGCCTCTTTTGGTGCTTAGCATTAAGAGGTTATTGTTAGGACTGGTTGACCTGGTGTCAGGATAATGTGACTGAGTGGGACATAATGCTGTATGTCTGCGGCATGATGCCCAAGTGCTAGACATCATTATAAACTGCCACACTGCAGACATCATAGCAATATGCTAAAGCTATGTTAAAAATCCTAATCATATCACATCACAATTATCAGTTAATAGATTTATACTTAATAATAAGTTGAGATGAATTTCATACAACATTGAACCATATATGCTGTCACATACTAACCCAGTATATCATGGTCTGTGTTGTTTGTTCTACTGATTACACCTAATTGCATAAGACAGATCTTTACTGGTGAATTATGGGATGGTAGATCTTGGTCTGTGGAGTATGCAATTGAACCAGACTTACAAATGAATATGTCTTGCAGATTGACACATTTAGCCAATAATGTACAATTTTAATACAAAATGCAATGTAACATATACTCTATGCAAGGTTTTGCTGACTGGACTCCAGTCCAGCATACCTATCTGGCCTCACCCATGTGTATACACCAGCAAGATACTTATGCTCCTCCTCAGGGGCCCATTCTTCTAAATAGCTGAGTGGTCTAAAGTGCTCTCTCTTACGGATCACTGCCATCTCATCTCGGTCTGCATGGGTTCGATTCTCAGATTCAGCCAATGTGGGTATGTGAGAAAGCTTACCAGTAGCTTCTCATGAGTCAGTGGTTCTTTCCTGTGGGTTTCTCCTGGTTCTCCTGGTTCTTCCTCCACCACTAATACTGGGCACCTTGTATAGCCTATCATGTGCTGAAAAATGGCATTAAACCAACAGCTTACGCTGCTCTTCTAATAATCATGTACTCATTGGAATAATAGTGGGAATCACTATGAAAATGAAGCTATATGGACAAGATTCTTTTGCATACCAGGGCCCAGCAGCATGGAATAAATTGCCCATTGAAATTTGACAAAGACCCATCCCCTTCAAGAGTGCTCTTAAAACTCACCTTTTTTAAACTGCAAGAACAAACTTAAAAACCTAATAAGGTTTCTTACCTTAAATATTTTCAGCACATTTTTATGTTTTCTAATTTCATGTTTTTTTTTGTTGTTTGTTTTGTAGTCATATCGTTTAGAGCTTCTAAAGATTAGGCACTATACAAAGCCCTCATTTTATTATTATTATTATTATTATTATTATTATTATTATTATTATTATTATTATTATTATTATTATCTGAAATCATATTTTTCGTTCTCATAGCCAGGATGGATTTGGAAGAACTTAGTTGATAAAACATTGCACATGTAATCTGGAGGTTCTAGGTTTGATACCTGCCCAGGTCAGCTTAGGTCAGCTGCCTTGATGTATTCTTGGGAAATATAACTAGGTCCCATTGTATGGTCTGGGTATACTCAAATAATATGTTAATAGGGTCATTCAAATCTGTCAATAAAACAAACAGTAGACAGGAACTAAATTTAAGTGAAATCATTCAAGTAGTAAAGTGTATACCATTATTTCACAAATTGCTTCCAGTATCACTTTGGAAGTGATGAATTATCTTGTATTTACCTGGAAATGCATATGATTGCCTGGGTTGCAGGATAAATGCAGCATTGGTAACATAGATTCAATGAGTTAGATCCATCTGTTGCATCTGGGTTTATGCAAGTTTGTAATCATTAAAGCTAACAACATAGACCCTGATCTGCCTAATGTTTAATGTGATTTGAAATTGGACCAGGATTCAACTTCAGTACATATGGTATTTGCTTCAAACATTATTCAGATAGTGCTGTGTAAATGTAAACTGACATTATCTATATGCAGTGCTGTTTAATTGGTTCTTCTCAGTATTATTTCTGCAATGAGGCAAATCAAGGGTGTTATGTTAGGAAGGGCCTGTTTGGAGTTTATGAGGGGGAAGGTCTAGGATACCATCAAGTCCCCCAGAGTTCAGTGCCAAAGCTTCTGTAGGCATAACTTGTAGTACCAATTTAAATTTTAGAACTGTTGGTTGGGGTGGCATGGGATAAGGTATGGGTGACTCAATGAAAAGGATGGGTTGTTGTAAAAAAAAATATTATATTTTCTGCTGGAAGCTTTTTTTCCCATTTGTTTTTAAATAAATAAGAAAAGTTGACTAAGAGTGAGAACAGACTGGTCTGAGTTTGTTAATAGGATTACAGAATAAGTTGACTAAGAGTGAGAACAGACTGGTCTGAGTTTGTTAATAGGATTACAGAATAAGTTGACTAAGAGTGAGAACAGACTGGTAAGAGTTTGTTAATAGGATTACAGAATAAGTTCTGGAAAATATACTTTTACAGGAATACATTTAGGTGGTGAACTTGGTTCAGCTTTTACATTTCTGTAATAGTTGGTTGAAAGAGTGTTTATTGTTGGTGAGTATAATTATTTATAACTTGTCTGATTGGACTAGTTGATTTTTAGAAATATTTCAAGCCAAGTATGGGTTGGTGTGAGATGTGAAGCTTTTTGCTGATCTTAAACTGCCACTGTGTTGCAGATGGAAAGTACATGCAGTGTGTAGTAAGCACATGCAATGTGTTGTATAGATATTGATGCAGTTCACTTAAACACCAACTGTCAATCTGCTTAGTCACAGGTTGCTATAGTGTACCGTATATGCTCACTTATAAGACAGTGTCTCATCAGATTATCTTAAATCATTGTTCAGTAGTTACAAAGCATGAAAAAATTGTTTTGGCCATATAATTGATGTTTGTAAAGTCCATCCAAAATAACTATGGTACATGATTGGTTACCTGTGGCATGTATATTCTTCTGACTCTTAAACTTATTTGTTACTAACCTATGGGAATCAATATTTCTGGCATGCCATCAGATTTATCACGCTCATTGTGAGGCAAGGAAATGTTCTTGATGCAGTTTTCTAGTCCTTACTTTGATAAACTTTCATAATGACTTTGAATTTTTTCATCACTAATAAACAGAGTTGATAATTTAATTTTACTTCCTATTCAAATACAGAGGTTGACTTTGTCTTATCTGCATAAGGCAGAGTTATCTCCTCCTAAGGGTGTCTATATCATTGATTTTATGTTAAAGTTTTTTATGCATGATGCATGGAGTAATTATTTTTGTAAGTATTAGTTTTTATGGGTTGTCTTTAATATCAAACATATATTTGATAAGGTGTCCTAATTACATTGAAGGATTATTTATTGCAGACTATAGCAACCTCAAAATACACTAATAGGGTACCCAAAACAAATCCCAATTACCTACTAAGCTTATAGTAAAGTGTATTTTGATGCACAGTGAAAATGGTGCTCTTGTAATTCTTGCATTAACTGTCTCTTTACTATTTTTTTTGTTTGTTTTTTAGGCCCCCAAGGACTGGGTCTCAGCATTATTGGTATGGGCGTTGGGGCAGATGCAGGTTTAGAGAAGCTGGGAATCTTCATCAAGACATTAACAGATGGTGGAGCTGCAGCAGTGGATGGCAGGTATGCTAAACATGTTAACAACAACAAAAGGACCAGGGTCAGCAAAGTTTACTTGCAGTTTCTTACTTGTCCCTTTTTAGCAAATTATAGATGGTCAGCTTGTGTACTAATAGTTTCGTACAGCAATTTTACAACTCACATATTTTTACTGTATGTGAATGTGTGTGTGTGTGTGTGTGTGTGTGTGTCAGATAAGCTGGAGATGTCAGACATGAGTGGTTTTTTTAATGCCCAAGTTACGTGAACATTAGGAGTTTTTGCACAGAAATTCTTATTCAGACTTGATAATAATGTTTGTGACTGACTGAAACGTGGACAGGGATATTGACTATGCCATGTACATAAGGTGTACCTTGCAACAGATGTGTAACTGCCTCAGTGATTTTTGTAAAGAGTAAAGCATCCAGTCTACCAGAGTATTATATACTATTATGCCTCGATCAAACATGGGAGTAGACCATTCAATTTCAAAGTTGAAGAGGGATTTAAAACAGTAATTTTCAGATAAAAGAAGGAAGCCATGAAAGGGAAAGGGGAAATAACTCCTATCATTGGTAACTACTGTTTTAAATTATTGTTCTCTTCCAAAGGCATTGTTCTCCAGACAAAACCTGTCTCGCTTGTCTGTACAATATTCATTTACCTCTTAGTTAGTTTGTTGAAACTGAAGTCAGCATTCCTGGCCATATTTTAAGACTGTTTTAAATTATTGTTCTCTTCCAAAGGGATTGTTCTCCAGACAATACCCATCTCGCTTGTCTGTACAATATTCATTTACCTCTTAGTTATTGAAACTGAAGTCAGCATTCCTGGCCATATTTTAAGAGAAAAGAATTTTTAGTAAGATTTAATATTGGTAATTCCATATCTATTGAAGGTTAAGTGAAAGCGAAATGTATTTATATAGTCTTAATTTGCCAAATATATATAAAATTGGCACAATAGCCAGGATTGTGCAGACATTGTATTATATATTACTGGCACAAGGGCCAGTGGAAGCTATATGTAAGCTTGCACAGTTAGCCATTAAAAGAAGGGTGCCAAAATTAAAAAAAATGGCACAAAAATCAGACATGGGATCTATTGTGAAACAAAATCTTTCTTTTTTCTTTGTCTGGATTTGAAAATCCTTCTATTTGAACCAGATTATTAAAAGCTTTCTGATGAGCAAATATTTTTATGATAATTGCGAATTTCACATAGGGTGACACACACACGCACACACACACACACACAGAGCATGACGTGAAAGTTATTTCCTAAATATTTTTTTAAAAGCAGAATTTAATATTCGCTTTGCTTTTGTCATTTATTCCAGTTTTAGTAACAGTGTAAATAACCCACTTCACTTTCTGCCCAATGTGAGGGGTAGATTTGTATGACACCTGCTCACATTCCCCAGACGTCTTGATCATGATACAGCATTTGAATCTTATCCTTAACTATGTGAAATGAATAGTATGATGTTACAAATATTCTTTTGCATACACACAAT
Source organism: Unio pictorum (assembly GCA_030141615.1). Classification (NCBI taxonomy): domain Eukaryota; kingdom Metazoa; phylum Mollusca; class Bivalvia; order Unionida; family Unionidae; genus Unio; species Unio pictorum. Next base: position 2,209,157 of record JARLTB010000261.1, on the reverse strand, counting down.
TATGGTCACACAGTTTACATGGCATGTGTTTCAGGCTGGGCATTTTACTTCATACTTCATATTCTCTTTTTTATAATCTTTTTATCAGAAATATTTTAGTTGTTTTTATGGAAGGGCAAGTTTAATATAGAGAATTTTAAGGCCAGATGTTTTTTTTCCTTCATAATCCCTTTTTATATTTATCAAATATCATCACAACCTTCACTTTAATAAAGCAGTTTTATGTGTGATACAATCTGGAGAAAAAATTCAGGCCAGGTATGTAGTGTAAGGGAGATAACTCTGTCATTACTGGTAGCAAGACCAAATGCATTTGTTTCCTTTATTCAGAATCCAAGTAAATGACCAGATAATAGAAGTAGACGGCAAAAGCCTAGTTGGAGTAACACAAGCCTACGCTGCCTCAGTTCTACGAAATACCAGTGGATTAGTTCGGTAAGTGACTACATGTGGATCAAAATTGCTAATTATCTAAATCTTTATGAAACTGTATCTATTTGTCTTTTATTATACTGTATACCTCAATTAACCTGTCTCTACTGTATTTACAGTATATCATGGGACAAGATAAAATAAATGATTCCCCCCCCCCCAGTCCCATAATGTATGGTTAGATTCTTTTGTTATCTAGATCACATGTCCCAAAACATATATGGACACCAAAAAATTGTGTTGAATTTGCCACCCTATCAATTTCTGCATAACATATTGAAACAGAATAATCTTGTACTAATATTTATTTTTAGTTTTTATTGTGTGCAAAAGAAATGCATAAACATCTTGTGTATTACTTAATTACTTGAGTAAAAACATTGATGTGTTGATTGTTGATGTAAAAATATTTAAATTAAGAGTCTGCTACAAGGTACCAGCAATTCATGCATATATATATATATATATATATATATATATATATATATATATATATATATACATACATTTTCACCGTATTTTTAAAATACTAAAATTTATTGTGAGAGCACATGATAATATTTTTGCATGAGTTACAAAGTTATTCTTATAAATAATTAATGCTGGATATGCATATATATAATAACTGTACGAGTTGCAGTAACAATGTTGCACACAAAACAGCTTGACTAAACACACGTTGTATGGAGAAATAAACCCATTGTTTCAAATTGGGCTATTAAATACAAAGGTTGCAAAGCCAGAAGCTGCCATTGGATTCTTTTAAATATGCCAAGTTTTTAATATACAAAGTGGGCTGACTCAAGGAAGAAAGCCAACCTTGGTTTCTTTTTTTCAGTACTCACAGGAGTTGCGAAAATAAATTGAAACAGTAGAACAGTTGGGTCTCTATATGTGACACAATTCTTAAAACAACCAAAGATTTTTCTGGAATTTGTATCATAATGAAAATTATGTGTACTCCACAAAATTGCCTTCATTTTTGCAAATGAAGTAGGTAACCACTTCAGATCAGGCTTTTTACTACATGTACTTTATTTTTTGTTTGTGTGTGCATATCTGTTCATTTCACCGATTATTCCGATGACTGGAATATTTTTTGGGAAAAAGCAAACTACATCAGAGTGTTTAAGTTACAGCTAACTTCAAAGCATTATTTCTGAAATGTCTTGATTGTATTTTAGAGGTATTATTTAAGTTGAGCACATTCAAATCCAAGGGATGCACCATATTTAGTGAAGCGTGACACTGTGTTTGAACCAAATGTTATTGTTGTTCATTCTTGTCATACTGGGAGCACAGTTTTAATGAGTTAGGTATTTACATTTTCAAAGCAAAAAGAAGCGTAATTACTGGTGCAGTGATACAATTATCTAATGCATTAATGCTTAAACAAAAAATAACTGATGACAAAAGTAACACCTGTTATGATAATGTTATAAATGCTTATACCAACCTGCTAACTAATGTTTAACTCTTTTATCATCAAATTATGCCCATTTAAATAGGCTAGAAATAATAAGGAAACATGAAATAAATTTTTTAAATTTTTTTAATGTGATCAAGAAAATACAATGATCGGCGGTTAGTGGCAAAAAATGTTGATGGTGTCCCAAGACCTACACTGCATGAAAAGTTCATTACTTTTCTGTCCAAACATTAATAGGTCACAAAAACGTACTTTTGAAAATAATTTTTTTTTGTCCCAAGAAGATTTAGTCATTATTGTAAAATTTAATTGGATAATTTTAAATATTCAAATCAAACTAAACATAGATATTACAGTCGTGTTATGAGCACCAAAATAAAACAGGCAAATGCTGTGCATACAATTTGTCTAAATGCATTTCTTGATACAAATAATGGCACGATGACATAAAAATAGTTAAATTTAAAGTATTTTCTATATACAGTATTGCAAATCTATAGTTTGCATCTAGATTATTTTCTTAAAATGTGTGCTTTCTATGAGGAAAAAAAAAGTTTTAAATTTTTTGTTTTTTTAAAAAAATAAAATCTAAATGCGAATGCATTTCTAGATATTCTTGTTTGCAATGGTTTCATTTTTAAATCCTACAATTGTTATCCTTATTAAATATTTTACCAGCTAAACATCAATATTATAATTGAGAAAATGTCCTAAAATGTATGACTAAAAAACAAAGATCTGTCCTAGAACATATAGTGCAAAAACATTGCTTTATGGTGTTATAGGATATAGGGTGTCCCAACATATATGGTAAATATTATATAAACTTGATAGGGTGTCCCAACATATATGGTAAATAATGTATAAACTTTATAGGTGTCCCAACATATATGGTGAATAATGTATAAACTTGATAGGGTGTTCCAACATATATGGTAAATAATGTGTAAACTTTATAGGTGTCCCAACATATATGGTAAATAATGTATAAACTTGATAGGGTGTTCCAACATAGATGGTAAATATTGTATAAACTTGATAGGGTGTCCCAACATAGATGGTAAATAATGTATAAACTTTATAGGTGTCCCAACATATATGGTAAATAATGTATAAACTTTATAGGCCTCTCAAACCAGGTGGACTCAAATAGCAGTGGTCTTTAAAGACAGGTTTTACTCTACTTTTAAGTCATATTTAGCATAAAATAACTTAATAAATTAGGCATATGTTTATAACTCAATGTTTTGTGCATTAATATTTTTGAATGGTAATGTGCATATTTGGTTGCATGAGATATCTAAGGCATTGAAAATGTGTTTCTTATTATTTCTCGACATTGTATGCCAACACACTTTTTCAGGTTATTATTTTTAAATAAATTATTTTATTTTTTAAATTCTTTTTTAAAAAAAAGGTCTATGTGAAGCATTATAGACAACTTTGAATCAGGAAACTATGAAAGAGTATTAACAGCAGAAAAATACTTGCATTTAATGTGTTACTAGCATTTAATGAGATACTAGCAGTAATTTTTGACACAACTATAAACCACTTCACACAGGATATAAATTATGAAGTTGCCCCAAATAAACAGAACATTTGACATAAAATATTTAGGGTTCCTGCTTACTAAACTTGTACAGCCAAAGGTTTTCTGAAGTGTTGGTTTATTTGTTTATGATATGTGCTTGACCAGGTTTTATTATAAGCTTGTCATATTGTAAAGTTCTTGAAACTGATTAACAGAGTTTGAGAGTGATTGCATTTGAATAAAGTATCCTTGTACTTTGTTTTAACCTTGCAAAAAATTGTCACAATTGTAATATATAATTAAATTGTACATTGCTATTTATTGGGGCTAACTGCATAATGATTAGACACAGATCTGCCATGGCATAATCCGCTGGCAGGCCTGGGTCTATGCAGTATGTTAGGAGTAATCACAAATGCGAACAATGATTTGTTGGTGTGTTATGCTACAGCATTTCAGGATCTATGTTTTTGTACATTTTGACTCAAAGTATAAGCAAGTGTATGTGACACTTTGTTATATTGAAGTCCTGCCTTTCATTATGAAAACTGAGACCAATATTACTGTTCATCCGGGTTTGAAAATTTACTTGTCCCATGTGAACATTTCTGATAGTCTAATTAATTTTACAGCTACTTGACTCATTGAGTGGTTATTCATGATTGAACAGCATTTCCCTTTAATAGAAAGGGTGTTCTGTCCGAACACTGAATATTATTGACTTAGTTTACTGGAAGACATAGCTTTCTACTGGATGCTTGTTTTCTATTGGTTGTTTAAAGTCGTACAGTGTGTAACTGTTGGTGTTCAATAATAATAATATACGCTTCCCAAAGGAAGATAATATAACTCTCGCCAGTGAAAAATATTTCACTTCACTATAACATGATTCCGAATATTAGTGATGGGGATCTAGCTCAGAAATCCATAATACATAATCGGTTCCCCTTAACCAACTGATCGTCGATTATAATCGGTTACAAAGAGCAAATTTTAATTTTTGTTACAGTTATATCTTTGATCAAGAATTCAATATGTTTATAAATATACAGGAGTAATCTATTTTAATGACGTATACTTTAACCTGACAATAATATTACAAAAATACATTGTGTTACTTTTGTTCTACAACTTTGTTAAATGAATGCAACGTTTTATGGACGATCAGTCATATGTAACTGAAATATTGCTACAATCTCCCTAAATTATTTCGTTCATATGTGATGTGTCTATAATTTAAAGTATAGAAGGACATGATTTTCTTGTTTGTAATTGTTTATAAATACTACAAAAGATGTTGCAATTTAACTTAAATCAACAAAATGTGTTTAAATTTTATTAACTCAACAATTTAACAACTTGAACATGTAATAATGACTATACGTTCCTAATAATGAATCGTAAGACTTTTTATTTGTAGTTGTGAAGCGATTAATACATTTCAGGTCAACTTTAGTGGCTGTGAATTTTACTAACCTTTGTGCTTTGCATACACCTAAAAAGTTGTCTCCCTTTACACACAATCGATTATTGAGTTTCACAATCGATTATCTTATCGGTTTGCTTAACCAACTAATCGATAATCGGAACAACACTACCGAATATAATGGTATACCATGGTATACCATCATGGACTGTGACCAAAATCATTTGAGAAATGTAAAGTTTAATCACTACTCGGGTCATGACAATATGGGTTGACAGAAAGTAACATGGAACTTATTATATCTTTAATCCTTTTGAAATCACTATCATTTAAAACTTTTTGATCCCACTCTACTGCAGTTCTGTATATAACAGCTCAGTGTATCATGGTTTGGTACATGACATGGTTTTCAGAATGATGCGATTAAAAGTCATAACACAGCCGGTGGTTTTTGATCCTGCTTATTGTGAGAGATGTACTATTGAGCTTGTGGCATGCTTACGATACCAACACAGCGACATAGATATAGCCTCTTTAGAAAATGGACAGGATCGGAGTTGACATCATGATACATTTGTATCACCATTCCTGTACCACAATTTTTAATGTGTCACCAGCTGTTTATTTTATTGACATTCAAGCAGGTAATACAAAACTTAATTATATGTAATAAATACAGCATGGATTTTCCATTTTATAAAAGTTTACTGCAAATATAAACATGACAAATTAAGTTTTCAGTTTCTTACGTAGTGTTCATATTAATTAAGCATTTGTGGTTATCCGACTATGCATTTTTTGAGAATTGAGATTTTCAGAATTTCCCATCGTCTTAATCCTAATCCATTTTGCACACTCCATGAAAACGAGGCAGGTCTTTATCAGTACACAATATGATTGCATGTGATAATTAAGGAAAAAAAACTTAAGGCATTTTAGTTGAGTTACTCACTTTGTTAATCACCTCCTTTTGAGTTATGGCCACTTGATATATATCCTGCGTCTGCCGAAATTCAGTCAGCAGTGACCGATGGGTAAATACCCATAGGCAGTATTGCATTGTACTGTGCAGTTTATATTTGATTTACCAACATGGTATGATCTTGTTTATTTCAAGTTTCATTTATATAAATTTTATTTTCATCAAGAAAAAAAATTGGTTCATTATATTTCAGCATTAGTTCACCCCTCTTTACTCTACCTCTTTTTATTGGGTGATTTTAATGCAGAAAAAGTGCCTTGTGTTTTCCTTAATTTTATTACATAATGAATCTAACTTGAATGAATGTAATTTATGGTATTTTTAATGTTGTTGTTGTTGTTGTAGTGTTTAATGCCATTTTTCAGCACACGATAGGCTATACAATGCAGCCAGTATAAATGGTGAGGAAGAACTTTGGGAAAACCCCAGAAAAAACCACTGACCCATGAGAAGCTACTGGCAAGCTTTCTCACATGCCCATATTGGCCGAAACTCTAGACTTAACAGACGGGTGAGATGGCAATGATCCATATTGGTGAGCGCTGTAGAGCACATGGCCACTCAGGGCACCAGTATTTTTAATAAAATGGCATGTGTGCCACATGGTGGCTCATCAAGAAGTTTGGTATGGCATGCAAAGGACAGCCCAAAAAAATCTAAATTTTAATAGTGTTACTCTCTTACTACTGGTGGCACGCATTCATTAATTTTGTAATTAATCCAGAAAAAGTGGCACGCTACGTGAAATAGGTTGCCGACCCTTGATCTATATTTTACATTGAGATTGGGATCCATTTTTATTCAGATTGGGGCCAATTTTTGGACGTTGTGGACCTCAACAAACAGCTGCCTGTCAGTCGTCGTTGTTGTTGTTGTAGGGTTTCATGCCATTTTTCAGCACAGAATAGGCTACACATGGCTGCCAGTATTATTGGTGGAAGAAGAACCTGGGACATCCCCCAGAATGAATCACTGACCCACGAGCAGCTACTGGCAAGCTTTCTCACATACCCACATTGGCCGAATCTGAGGTTCGAACCCACACAGACAGAGGTGAGATGGCAGTGATCCATAAAGGAGAGCACTTTAGACCACTCGGCTACCTAGGGCCTTGCTTTGCCTGCCTGTTAGTGATGCTTACACACTAATATTAAAATATAATCATTTCAGTGAGGTCATTGGAAGAGAATTTGAAGCCTCAAGGGTCCTAAGTGTACCTATTTTGACTACAAGCTTATGTATGCACATATTTAAGCCAACCATGAATTTGTCATTTTTTGTAATTTTGACTGTAAACATATTGTACAGTTACTCGTGTTTAGACTTAATAGAACACATCCTTTCTGTGTGGCCCATAAGTCTGTTTTATTGTTTTATTTTTCGAGATTAAATTTATTTGTTTTAAAATCTAATCTGAAATCTATAAATTGTAACCCAGTAGGGTCACTGTTTGATTTATTTGTTATCTGTTTTTCAATCATCTACATCTTTCATATAGTAAAGATTAAAAGCCAACTATATATTTTGCCTCACTAAAACATCACTAACATGTATATAAAAGGTCAAGGCTTTGGTCATTTAAGCTACAATATCTTCAAGCCTAACTGTCAGTTTACAGTCCAGTCAAGTTTTGTCTTTTGTCTTTCTTGACACTTGAGCATTGTCTTCAGCTGTCTGTACCCAAGCACATTTGGGCCATATGAATTGGTGTTTTGTTTAACATTTTGCCTTTAGGCATAGCTCCAGGCACAGACTTCTGGTAAAAGCATTTATACATGTACTTTGCATACCCACCTTCAAATAAGTGCAGACCCAGATATGCCATTGCAAAAAACATAGACCAATATGTCCATTTAAAAAAAGTGTAGACCCAGATATGCCATTGCAAAATAAGTGCAAACCCAGATATGCCATTGCAAAAACATAGACCAAGGTGTCCATTTAAAAAAAGTGTAGACCCAGATATGCCATTGCAAAATAAGTGCAAACCCAGATATGCCATTGCAAAAAACAGACCAAGGTGTCCATTTTAAAAAAGTGTAGACCCAGATAGGCCATTGCCAAATAAGTGCAAACCCAGATATGCCATTGCAAAAAACATAGACCAAGGTGTCCATTTAAAAAAAGTGTAGACCCAGATATGCCATTGCAAAAAACGTATAGACCAAGGTGTCCATTTAAAAAAGGTGTATTCACAGATATGCCATTGCAAATAAATGTAGACCCAGATGTGTCATTGCAAATAAGAGTAGACCCTTATATGCCATTGAAATTAAGTGTAGACCCGGATATGCAATTGTAAAAAAAGTGTAGACCCGGATGTGTTGTTGCAATATAGTGCAGATTGAGATGTGCTGTTGCTAATTAGTGTAGGCAAAGATGTGCCATTTCAAATAAGTGCAGACCCAGTATGCCATAGCAAATAAGTTTAGACCCAGATATGCCATTGCAAAAAAGTACCGACTCAGATATGCCATTGCACATAAGCATAGACCAGATATGCCATTGCCAAAAAGTGTAGAGTTGGATGCAATATTGCAAATTAGTGTAGACTTGGATGTGTCATTGCAAATTAAGAGTAGACCCAGATATGCCACTGAAAATAAATGTAGACCCAGATATGCCATTGCAATTAAATTTCGACTTAGGTATGCCATTGCAAACAAGTGCAGACCCAGATATGCCATTGCAAATAAGTGTAGAACCAAAGTATCATTTGCAGATAAGTGCAGGCTACCAGGATGTATGTAGTTTGGCTGAAAAATCATTCCTGTTTTACCCCCCCCCCCCTTATGCAATCTGAACGTGTATTAAAATTCCACACAGATGACAGATGATTTGCAGTTATTTTAAGATATAATGGTCTAAGACACAAGCCTTTCCGTATCACTCTCACATTCACATCACTGTCACATCCACATCACTCACATCCACATCAATCACATCCACATCACTGTCACATCACTCTCACATCCATATCACTCGCATATCTTACCACTATCCATGTGGGTTTGAGTATTGGCCTATGTGTGTATGTACGAAAGCTTTCCAAAGGCTTCAGATGATTTTCCTGGGTTCTTCATCCTTTAAAGATACAGCTATTTTTGTATATAGCCTATCATGTGCTGAAATGACATTTCACGCCACTGAAGCAAATCATTAATATTAAACAGCTGATACCAATTGATACATTTTTCATTTTAACACATTAACCCCTAGCGCCGTATTTACAGGGCAGGATGTAGTAGCCTACTTCTAAGGTCAGTAATGTCAAGGTCATGAATGATACACTTAAGTGGTGATATTATAGAAAGGTAAACAGATTTAGCTCTACAATGATACCAAATAATCTGGACCTTTTAATTGCACTACAAAATACCTCGGGAAAAATCTAATAGTAATTTTTTGTACCTGTTTTTTTTCCCCACCCAGAATTTAACATCTTTTTTAGCACAACAAAGCATAGGACTAATGGAAAAATGCTTGGAAGTCGATGTATGTATTAGGATGTATTCAAAATAATCCCCAAAATGTGTTTCCTACTCACATTTCATACGAAAACACCAAAAACCTTCAGAAGTTAATGTGCTACAGTTAGGCATTTTCAGTAATTACAATGGTTTTAAACTGCATTTGGTGAGGTTGCAATGCTGTGAATTTAGTTTTCATAATTAGATGGCTAGGTCTCAACTGTTATGTGCAGTTAATAAGTGTCATAATTCAAAGTCCTGATTGCTAGTCCAATAATAGGAACTAACTTGGTTTGTATAATTTGCTTATGTCTTTATATGTCAGTGTTTTCATTTTGTTCTATTTAAATAAAAAAATTATGAAGTTTCATGGTGAACCTTGTGAGGCAATGAGAAAATGTTAATGTGCATAGGTTTTTTGGGATAACAATTGTTTTGGGAGGTGTCAAGATAGGATATATATATATATATATATATATATATATATATATATGTTTATTTGATAGATTTTATGTCAGATAAAAGTCAAAGGAGAGATATGCAAGTTAGTTGACTGTATATGCGACATACTTCCTACCTGCAGGCTGTAGAATTAGTCATGTGGACTTCTAGGATAGCTTTCAAATATTCAACACACACCTGTTTATTTTTATATATATATATATATATATATATATATATATATATATATATATATATATATATATATATATATATATATATATATTCTCAATCTTTATTTAGCAGATTATCAGTCAATTTTGACATGTAAATTGAATCTAATTTGCAGATTGTTATGCAGATTACGGACACACAGATAAACACACACACACACACGCACAGAGTGTAACCCTGCTATAACATGGTAGTTGTGAGCTGACTGTTATAGAACAATCCATTTTATAAGCAACCGGGTCAGCTGAAGAAAATAATGCATGTATCAAAAAAAATATGCAAGCGGTGGTGGTGGTAAGGTAATGAATGCGGGGGGTAAAATATGTGCTTCATCGGCACAGTTACCATCTTCAATCGATGAGACGGCATAAATAACATTTTACTTTATTTAAAATTGCTACATATACGTGAGTACTGTTGTTATATACATGTCTAATGTATAGCATGAGTAGAGTATCAACACCGTGTACTCTGTAGCGAATCTAGTCACATACACTGAATTCACAATACCAGTAATTCCATTGAAAACAAGCACACACACACACACACATTTTAAATATTCAAAAATTTTGTCACATGTCATATAGATTGGAATTCAGTGAAAAAACAGCAGTCACATATTGCATGTCCCAAGTCAGCAAAAGTTTGTGATTTAAGCCGTTGTTGGTAGAGTTCATAAGCATAAACTTGTATATTTGCAAAAGGAAACCTTCACGGCACAGTTAGTGTGTTCCAGCCACATTAGAACATTACAAAAATCTATCCAATTCCATTGCTTTTTTTAAGTTTGGTGCTGACTTCCTTTAAAAAAAGGTTCTTTGTATTTATTGAAGATCTTAGCTTTGATGAAGGGTGCATGCATTATTGAAGTCATCACTAAAGAACACTTTGGAGAACCAAACAAATCCCCGTTTCTTACTGTTGTGGCAACATCAAATAATTGTTTTGCATGATTGAGACAGATTTTTTCCCCATTTGCTTAATATGTTTTCATTACAGTTGGTGCTTCAAAGGTAATCTGTTTCCTTTGAAATTTCAGCAAACTATTTTATCTCGGTACAGTTTTATCAAGAAATTGGCTGTTGTTTTTGTCTCTTCTGTTCCTCCCTTTAATTTTAATGAACCAACAGGTTTTTTTTCGTTTTGTTTTTGTTTTACATTTGTGGCAGCGTAGTGATACAGCCTTCCACGCATGTGTTAGAAATTTTAACAAGGGTCAACAGCTGATAGAGATACAGATGTTCTGGTCTGATGACAAGGATTATTACATAAATTTTGAAGGATTTAATTCTGAAGAGGAATTTTACTTCCAATCCACATACAGATGTCAATCTATATAAATATATTAATTTTTGGCGAGCCTCTAAAAATCCGACGAATATTTTGCGAGATCCAGTTGGTCTCCGTTACCAGAAATTTAAACAACATACAGTACTCTTGTTAGATTTTAACATAAGTGGATTATGATATAACAGTGAACTGTTTAGATGGTTAGTCATTATGGACAAAGAATTTGTTTATGTTTATGTGATCCCAGAATAAACATTTTACACATTATTTTTCATCCTTTTAAGATGAAAATACCATTTTTTCATGCTTTACGAGAAAAAAAAGCAATTAAAGTTTTTAGGAATCACACTATGATCGTCATGTATTATTCATACACGATTTCTTCTCCAAAATGATTATAAATTTTTTTTGTTTTTTCATACTTGAGAAATAGATGTATATGAAATTTTGTGAGCCACACCACAAGTGTGTTCTATCAGAATTCATGTCATTTTAAATAAAAGCTTTTTCTGAAATATTGTTACTCATCAGTGAAAAGAATTTAGTTACTAGCATGCAAAAGTTTCATCTAAAAGACATGCTTCTACTACTTTATCTTGTGTATTGCTTTTAAATGCTAACTCAGTGGTATACTATGCTAAATGCTATTAAACTCAGAGTGGTATACTATGCTAAATGCTATTAAACTCAGAGTGGTATACTATGCTAAATGCTATTAAACTCAGTGGTATACTATGCTAAATGCTATTAAACTCAGTGGTATATATTATATATATAATGAGGTTTCTCTAGTATATAAACAAATATTTAATTAAATAAAATAAAGACCATGTGTTATTTCAGAAGTACATGAAGGCATGTTAAAACTTCTGGTGTACATGTCCTGGTTAATATTTATAAACACACACATATGGTCTGTGTAATAAGAGAAATGAAACCTGTCTGAAGACCATGTCAGTAACTAATGGTTTACAAAAGGCCTGTAAAAACAATGGCATATTGAAATATGATACAATAAAGACCTACACAGGTCACTGCTTACAGATTTGTTTAAAAGGAAAGTCAGATTGTAAATTATATATTGAGTACAAAATCTTGTTTAAAAGAGTGTGGAAAGAAACCTAATAGATGTGTTAAGAGATTTAGTTTCTTTGAGTGTACATGTAACTGTGGGCTAAAGGGTAAACTAATGGTATTTAGTTATTTTATGAATGTCACTCAGCTATGGTATAATATTACAGAATCACTACAGTTAAGCTGCAGTTTGTTTTATTTTCTGAAGGGGCTTGAGGCTGCAATGTTGTTGTCAATTACAGAGTTGATTTAACTTACTGTCTATAGTGAATTTACCTGTGGTCCTGAAGTACCTGGGATTATTATTTATTGTACGGATCTTTAACCCCTTCAGGCTTCACACCAAAGATTATTTGGGTTGATGTAACGAAGTGCAATTGAGTTCAGTGGATGTTGTCATTAAAACATAATTTGATTTGAAGTGCTGATTGGGTGTGGAGGTCAGGTCTACTTTTTTCTCTTTGGTCTTGGTAGATGTTGAGATATGTCACACCTAGTAAATGTTATATTATACCTGGACATGTAATGCTTGTTACCTGGACATTTCAGATAGAGATGTTTTTCACCTGGACAGCTGTCAAGCCTGTCTGTGAGGATGAAATGTGCATGATTCAGGCATGGATCACCATGCCACACTGCATTCCAGTGCTTGCTACCATGTGAGAACATACCAGTGATTGAATTAATTTAATTGTGACAGCCTGCCATTGACTAAGTGGGTAGGAATGTACATGTACCATTTACCTTGAATGCTTTCTTAGGTTTGATAAAAATGAATGAAGTGTTCCGTCCAGTTCAGGAGAAAGATGTGATTTTATATATGGATTCTATTCAGACCTTTTTTTGTGTGCAGAATACTGCATGTTGCTGGCTTTAACACTGGCAATCGGAGTCAAGTTGTATTGGTCTCAGATATGTGCCTTATACCCATCATTTTATTGATCAAGGCGGACAGAAAGTGTACTAAGTCATGTTAGTTTTTGTTTAGGCGGAGGAAGTGATTGTATGAAATTTAATGAGAACAGTTGAACACATACTATGAAAAATTGTATATTCCAGAAGTAACAGTATAGCAAGTAATACAGTGAATATTATTAATACTAATTTTCCAAGAAAAAAACTATTGTTTGGGATTTAATTTACATGTTCATATTTGAGTATTGGCTTTGCTGACCAAAAATTCAAAATGCAGAATGAAACAGGATTATTGAGAATATGGAGAGAGTGAATTGTCTGTGCAGAAAGGATACCATTGGCAAATAGGTGTTGCCACGCTGCCAAAGTTACATGAGACGAATCTAATATTGTGACAAATCTGTATTTTTAAAAAAAAGGACCTCCTACACCAGGAATTGTTTTTGCATTGGAAAGGATATTGAATTTTTTAAAAAAAAATTCATATTTTATATGAAGGATTCATTCTTGCACTGCAAATTTTAAGTCTTCAAATTACATTGTAAAGAAACAACACAAAATCTGTGATAAGCCCAGAGGAAGAATTACGCAAGAGAATAGAACATACATAAAGAAACAATCTTTAATTGAAATATGTCAATCATACACATTGTCTTTTAAATTTTTAATTAATCATTGTTGCAAGACACTGTTTGAATCAAACTTATTTCAGTCAGCCACTGAGCAAATAAATTACAGAGTGACATTTGCATGTCTTCATTCAGTTTAGAGTCTAAACAAACACTTACAAGATAATGTGCCAGGAAATTTTATAGCCTTGTAAACCAGAGAGGTCAGGGGTCATTTAACTTGGAGGATACATTTGTCAACCAGAGGAAGTATGAATAAGAACTATGTACTGAATAAGAAAGATAATTTATTTGAGGATTGGGTTAGGATCTCTACTATTTTAAAAACATTATTGGACAGTTTTGACGAGATTATCAATCCAGAAATGTTAGGATTGGTGTTTTGATAAGAACACCATCAGCTGCTCAGAATAATTGGGGTCTGCACCATGAATTCTTATTGACTGACCCAACCCAACTTGGTCACCCTTGTGGTATTTATTTTGTTCTCTCAGAGATGAAGTGGCTTTAGGTCAGGAGGTTATACTGTACCAAATATTTTCTAATTGGAGATCCTTGATAATGGAGAAATTATAGGCCTTGAGATAATAAGCTCATTATATGTGAACAAACTTTACTGTAATTAATATTTAGACTGCTTTTGGTAATGTTTCCTGCTAATACTTCCTATTAGCAAGGTTCATTTCCTTTCTTAATGGATTATGTAAATGGTGGCTAATAAATGGAGTGACTTGATATTGGAGTTACTTAAGACATTTGTATGTATTTCAAGTGAAAAAATTGTGTTGGAGAAAGTGCTTTTCTGTAATTAATGAAATGGAAAGTAAATTGGTGTGAAATTGGCAGTGCTGTTAATTCTGTGAATTTGACAGTTTTGGAGGTGATTAAAGTTGGATACACCTTACTCTGAAAATTTAAATGTATACGTTTTAAGTAGTGGAAAGGTGAAAGTGACAGACATGCCTGGAAAAGTGAACAAATTATTCAAATGGTGTAAAAAGGTTACCGAACCTTATGACAATGTAGATCTTGTCAATATGACAACATCTTGGAAAAGTGGTCTTGCCTTTTGTGCAATTATTCACCAGTTTAGGCCAGATTTGATTGATTTTGAATCGCTCTCAGAAGATGATCCCTACAGAAACAACAAAATTGCCTTTCACACCGCAGAAAAGGAACTGGGGATTCCAGCTCTGCTTGATGCAGAAGACCTCGTCAAGATGTCCATTCCAGATCGCTTCAGCATTGCAACATATGTAGCCCAGTTTTATGATAAATTTAAAGATTTACCAGAAATAGGAAGGCCAAAAGGAAGCAAAATTAATGCCAGTGATGCAACCATTTCACAAAAAAGTGGAATATTGGCAAGAAAGGAAGATCTTCAATCTAATCAGATGAAAACTGGATTGTCAAATATGAGCATGTCACTCAACAATGATATCCCAGCTGATAAAAACACCTCAGGTGTTATGGACACAGTTGATCTCACAGTGAAAGTGACCTATAGCAAAGATACAAGTGACCATATGGTGGATGACAACCTTGACAAGTCACATGCTTTGTTAGACCAAGGCAGGGGTAAGGAGCTGGCTGAGATTCCTAGTTTAGCAGATGGAGTGAACAATAATGCACATACAGAAGTACACCTAAGCAGAGATGCTGCACATATTTTTGATTTGAATAACACTTTAGCAGAAAAGAAGGAATATATATGTATTTCTGATAATAGATGTATAGAACTTCCAGAAAATTCTACACAGGTAGCCATGAGCATACAGTCAGGATTAGGTGAATGCAGTTATCAGGCTCATGGTGGGCACAGCAGGCTGGATACCGATTCTGTAGAAGAGGATAATGGAGTTGGATTGAGTTCTGACTATGTACAAAATGTGGATTCACATCAGAATTATATAGATGAAACTAGCCACCCGCAATCTTCCAATTATGAAAGCAATTTGGAGTGTATTGATGTGTCTTTAATTGACAGTAATACTAATAATAGTGAACAACATGTATTGACAATGGATACATTTTCAGGGTCATTTATTAAAGTCACAGACAGCAATAGATTTGCACAAAGTGTTGATAATGATGATGGTTGTGAAATAGATGACAGATCAAGAGATGTTGATGAAAATATGGATGAAATTTCAGATAATATAACTGAGAAGGTAGTAGGAGAGAGGGACTTAGACAGTGCATGGAATTGGGGCATTCTAAGTGATATTGAGGAAGATTCAGAAAGTGATAGCAGTACACAAACTTGGAAGGTATTAAATACTGACCCCCATCAGAACTATTACAGTGGTAACTATGGTGATGATTTCTCAAGAATAATAAAGACAGAAAAAGATGACTTAGAAAATAGAGTTGAGGGTAAAGGAGATAACATTGATGAAGATGATCTCAAGAGAAAGACAGGTTTTCCAGAAATGAAATTTTCTAGTTTAGTGACAGAAAAATTAGATAATAGTCATGAAACATATGGGTTTGAGGACAAACAGAGCAATTCCATAGGTGTGGCTTTAGTGGACATTATAGGGGAGTATCCAGACATCGTAAATGAAAGTGAAGACAGAAAAGGAAACTGCAGTGTCCAAAATGAAGTTGAATCAGAGAGAAAAATTAGTGTGTTGGAAATGACAATAATGGATTCAATGACAGAAACAATTAGCAATAAGGATGAAATATCTGAGCTAGAAAAAAAAGAAAATGAGAGTTGTGACCTAGATCATACATCAAGCTCATTTGTTTATGTCACAGCAAGTACCACACAAGCAACAGATAAGACACAAACAGGTGCCTCTGTAGAGGTCATTTTGCCCTTGAATGATGTTTCTTGTCACATAGCCGAAGTCCAGACAGTAGTTACTGTTAGCAAGAGCCACAAGACTGGTGATGAAAAGAAGAGTGAAAGTAACGTTATATCAACTTTGCATAATAGATTTGATGCTATACCCAAAGATGAAGCTTCTGATGTAATTGGCATAGTTGAAGTAGTGGATAACTTGCAAAATAATTCAAATGCTATACAAATACCTCCCCCTCGGTTTGAGGCATGTGTAAGGCATATCTGTGAAATGGCAAGTAATTCAGAGTCAGGTACAACCTCAATACCAACCTCTTCCTGTGAATTCAAGAGCTCTGGAGAAAATGTGTTTGAAGCAGCAGGCAAGAGTGAAAATGTTGGTGAGGACATTTTTGAATCAATATTAATTTCTAACCATGAGAAAATGAATGAAATGAACATGTGTGAAAAAGCAGACAATTTTCATGGACAGGACAATGGTGGTCGAGTTTTGGATAGCATGTCAGCATCTGAAAGTGTAGATCAGAGTGAGATTCATGCTATTTCACTTTTAGCAGAGGAGATTGTTGCTAGTGTAATGGCTGGTTCAGTGCAGGTTCTTACAGAAGAGAAAGGAGCATGTAGAGAACATAATAGTACAAATGAAACACCTGATGCAAGACTGGAGAGAATTTCTACCCATGGGCACAGTTCTGATCTGAAACCTAATGAACAGGATTCAGATTTAGAATCGAAACAGAATGCAGACAGTGTCAATACTATTTTTTCGAAGAGTGATTTCATGTACCCTCAAGATATTAGCGCCGAAAATTCACAGCATTTAATTGGCACAGAAATGACAAGTGTTGATGGCTTTGCTAAAAGCTTACAGAATTATGCAGATAGTATTATAGAAGATTGTGACCATGTTGATACAATTAGAACTACCGAAACTCAAGCTGCAGGTGCAGCATGCAGTGTAGTAACTGAGATCATTTTGACCACTGATAATAAAGAGGGGACTCATGTTCCAGAATTCAGTCATCAAACAGAAGCTGCTGATGTTATTATGGCACAGGGTGATAATATTGATGTTAAAGGTGTGGTCCTTGTTGATCATGGTATTAAGACCATGCCTTCAAACTCTGACCAGAAAAATTCTCAATACCTAGATGAAAGTATTGAAAGAAAAAGAACTTCCTTGGTGGTTAAACTTAGTTATGGTGACCAGTCAGAAGATAACCACATTCAAGAGAGGAAGGACAATGCTATTGATGGAGTATTAGGAGCTAAATGTGAGTATTTGGTGAAGCAAGAGAATGTTGCAGAATTAGAAAGCAATCCCATTGTAATTGTAAAGGAAGTTGAATCACAAATTAAATCTGAAGTTGAAAACACTGAAGGCAAAATAATTGTAGAAGACAAAGGTAGCCATTTTCAATATCAACAGAACTCAGACTTTCAGGAAGACTCTATTAACAGTATACAAATTCTTCAGCTGGTCACGCATGAAAATAGAAACTACCAAGACAGCATTAACCATGCTTCTGTGGAAGGGGATTTATGTGACAACTCATCCTTTGAACAAAATATTGAGCCAGTTCTTGAACCAAGCTGTCAAGAGCTAGAATTTCAGTCAGATAATAAAGTGGACAAAGCTGATTATAGTTCTGGCCCAGCAGTTTTTTCATCATGTTTGGAAGCCAAGGAAATATTGACCAATGCAGTCGCCAAAGAAAATAAGCTGAGCCTTAACAATGTCAGGAGGAATCAAGAGGAAACAAATGCTGCTATTGAAATTCTGGATGGAATTGACGGTGTGTTGGTCAGTCAAGGTATTTCAGAGAAAAATGATGCATTTATGTTTTGTGGATTTGAACATTCAGCAGTAAATAACCATTGTGGAAGTGAGATTGGTAGCATTTGTGAGATGAGTGATCAAGGTGATAGCAGATTTGGGACTGAGGAGATCATTGTTGATGTGGGTGCTTTTGACAAAAAGGGAGATGAAATGGAATTTGCTGAACTTGATTTAGATATTATTAAGAAAGCCGCTGTGATGGCTCAACAAATGGCTGCAAGGCTGTCATCTGAAAACAAAGCAAAGCAGGAGGAAGAAGAAAATATAAGGAATTCAGATGTAAAAGAAGAAAAAGAGTCAAAGCAAGAAAAGGGAAGTAAAGATTATCATGCAGGAAAGACAATATTTGAGGATGGCACAAATGAAATCACAGATCAAAAAGCAAACATTAGTTTGGAAGAAACTGTTGAGAAACATGAAGAGGAGGAAACTTTGGACAAACCAAAGATTAGTGCAGCTGTGAGAAGGATTCAGTATTGGACAAGACCGGCAAGATTTGACAGTCATACTGCAGACAAATTAGAAGAAGATTCATTAGACAATTTATACGCCCAGGATTTCAAGAGGAAAATGAAACTCTTCAGTCGAGCTGAATGTAATAATGGAGAACCACCACAAGCCAATTCAGACTATCCACAGAAAGGTGGCAGAGTATCAGATATATTTACAAGGAAACTCAAAGAGTCAGCCTCTTTACCAATGTCATTGAACACTTCAGACAGTTCGGCTGTTGCAGGTGCCATCAACTGTACATCATCTAAGCAGAACATGAAGTCAGTTTTGCAACAGTTTGAGAACAAAGGGAATGAAAAAAAATATATACACAAACCTTTTGAAGTGATTAAGACAGAAGGGCTGATGGAGGAAGAGGTATATAAAGAAAGTAAACAGTGGCCAATGAAAGCAGTTTCAAACAAAGAACCAAGAGAGATGAAACTAACTGTGCAACCAGTGTTTGCAAAGTTTGAAATGGAAGAAGAGGTTTCTGAAAACCAAGTCAAGAGCACATTAAGAGCAAGAGAGAGTTTAACAAAGACACCTGATAAAACGCCTAGAAAAGTTAGTGTTGATATCCATCCTGTGATGGAACAGTTGCAAAAGGGGAGGGAGAAGGAAAAGAACAGTGAACTGGAGTTGTTAAATGCCAAAGGTTTAGTTAGAAAGCAAGATTTCACATCAGATAGAGTCCGAACCAAGTTAGATGTTCTGATTCAGCCAGTAACAGCTAAAGTAGACCACAGCTATCCTGGGAAAGAACTGCTTAAGGTGAATATGCCATCAAATGAGCCCAGCCAAGTTTTGAGGAGAACTGTAAGTGATGCAAACCATCAGACTGGGAATACCCCACAGAAAGATAGTATCACAATGCATCCAGTGGTAGCCAAGCCATGGTCTCCACCTGTCACACAAACTCGGGCACTGGTTATGCCAAGTACTATTTTCAGTAAGAAGAATAGCACATCACAAATACATCCCAAGGCAGAATTATTAAATCCAGCCAAAGTACCACCTCTTCCAGTATCTGCCAAAGCAATTCATGAGAAAATAGTCTTACCATCAGTGTCGGTATCTTCAAACGATCTGTTAAAAAGAAACAGTTCTGAGATAAAATCTCCACCTCCATTTATTGTGTCAGTAAGGCCCTTTTCTGCTAAACTGGAACTAGAGCAAGGAATAAAAGCAACAGAAAAGACAGTAGAAGCAACAGAGGAGAACATGCTTGAGATGGGATTTAGTTCTCCAAATTCAGTTCGATTTGCATTGCACAGTCCTGACAAGATAGTTACCAGTGATGTTACAGATCAGAACAATAGCTTAAGTTCACCAGGTGATATGACCCATTCCAACCAAAGAAATGTAGTTAGTTCAGGACAGAGTTGGTTTCAGAGGAGGAACAAATCTACCAGTGGATTTGATAAACCAGGTAATATATCTCATGTACAGAGCTGCCTACAAAAACAAATCCATAAAACTGGACTAGAAGACACCTCAAAGGAAAGAAAGACATGCTTTTTGAAGTCATCAAGCTATTCAGCGGCAGACCAATCAAATTCACAACCTGATAAAAGCAGACAGGCAAAGCTACTTCGTAAAACTCTTAGTGATGCCCCCAGCTATACAGCAAAAGTGTCAGAGCCTCAGACACCAACAAGCAAGGTTTTTAAATCGACTAAGTCCATATATGAGACAATAAAGGCCTATCAAGGAAATAATTCTGAGTCTGAGATAAAGAGGAAACTTTCTGTTACAGAAGCTAATAGATTCTCACAAGATACAGCATCTCCACTTGCTTCTCCTACATATGAACAAGGAAAATCCTTTTCACAGGTTTCATCTGGGAGAGATTCTTATTCATTGGATCATGGGGATCAAAGGATGGATTCAGAAAACCAAAATGGATGCCAGGAAGAAAGGTTCAGGAGTCAAATCCAAGCTGTCCCTGTCTTACTTCCTAATATTAAAATAAATCATGATACCATGCCACCTAGCCATGTTATATCCACTGTTCCAGAAATTCTGAGTAAAAATAAGGAATCCAGCCCTAGATCAGAAGGTCTTACTGAGGAACTGCAACCATCAGGGTCTATTATTGTCGATGGCAAAGCCATGGAACAGGAGGATTGTGCAATAGAAACGTTACAGTCTGAAACATTCATTGACAAGAATATAAATGTTATTTTTAGTGAGCAGATTCATTCTGAAAGGGAATTGACAGGGTTGGAAGCATCACAGATTGAAATGAAAACTTCAATCATGGCACTAAAAATTGGAATGGAAACTGACAAGAACACTGCAAATGTTGGAATGGAAATTGAAGAGAAGGCAGCAAATAATGGAATGGAAATTGAACAGATGGTTGCAAATAATGGAATGGAAACTGACCAGGAGGCTGTAAATATTGGAATGGAAACTGACCAGAACATTGTAAATATTGGAATGGAAATTGACCAGAAGGTTGCCAATATTGGAATTGAAACTGACCAGAAGGTTGCCAATATTGGAATGGAAACTGACCTGAAGGCTGCAAATATTGAAATTGAGACTGAGCAGAAGGCTGTAAATATTGAAATGGACCAGAAAGTTGTTTATATTGGACTGGAAATTGACCAGAAGGTTGCAAATAATGGAATGGAAACTGGTGATAAGGTTTCAGAAATTAAACTGAAAATAGAAAAAGATGTGTTTAGAAAGTACCCAGAGATAGAAGAAAATGCCCCAGTATTAGAACCTGTTATGACAGAATTCAAGAAAGATGGTGGGAAAGGTCTTTTAGACCTGTATGGTAGTAGTGATGAAGCAAATAATTTAAATAGGACCGTTTCCAAAATTAAACCAAATAGCATTGATGAAAAAGCTTCGCCTCATGTTAAAAACTATCAAGGTGTAGTTACAGAAGAAAACATTTCTGATCAAGAGGTAGCAACAACAGTTTCACACGTGCAAAGTTCCCTTAGTGGAGAACTTGTTGATTGTGAGAAAAAAAAGCTCCGTGAAGAAACGCAGATTGAAGTAAAAGCTTTCTTACATTATGAACCTGGTTTCGGCATCGAGAATGAATTCAGTGAAGAAAAGATGGATGTATGTCTTTGCTCCAATAAGGTAAAATTGAATGAAGCGAAAACCTGCTCAGTGGATATATTTGGTTTATGTACTGAGGAAAAAAACTTTTTGTCCAAGCCAGATGATACTCTTGATGGAGAAATTGGTGTCAGTAAATTGTATGGTAGTGACTTGGATCACTTGGGAGAGGATAGTATTTACAAGAAGGAATTAATACTTCCAGCTGACAGCGAGTCAGACACATTACATTGTTCTGATTCCTTGATTTGGAGGGAAATAGACGAAGAGACCTCGGACTTAGAGCAGGAAAAGTAAATATTCTATATCTTTTGACTATTTTCAAACTATGACAATATTCAAACTTTTTATTTAAAAAAAATCCAAAATCTTACACAATTTCTAATGTCACAGAAATCAGGGAAACTCTTTAAGATATTTTTTTCAGCTTACATTAGCAATTGGAGAAAAATAGGTACCATAATTTTTTCTATGCCATTGTGTATCTTTTGAGTGGTTATAGTGTTCCATATCTTTCAGTCCTGTTCGATCCACTTTTGTTACATAATGTTTTGTACCATCTTGTTGTTATGTTCACCATGAATGCTAAGTAACTTTGGAAGGAATTCATTGATTTAAATTAGATTGTTTTAGGGATTACAGAAGACTTGAAACTAATTTGCTCTTCAATTTCAGCACAATAATATTTTAATTTAACCACTTAACAATTTTAAACTAAATTTGGTATTGGTCATTTTATTAGATTTTTACTGTGTAGGCAAAACAATATAGGGTTTTGCTAGCTTCAAGGTAGTAAGCGCCAAGGGGCCCCAAGTGGCTGAATGTTCTAAAGTGTTCACGGTTCCGGATCAATGCCATCTCACCTCTGTCTGCATGGGTTCAAGTCTCAGGCTCGGCTAATGTGGATACATGAGAAAACTTGCCAGTAGCTTTTAATCTGTTGGTGTTTTTCCCGGGGTTGTCCAGGGTTCTTCCTCCACTTTTTATACTGACCCACCATCTATAGCCTTTTGTGTGCTGTAAATGGTGTTAAACCCTACAACACAAACAACTAAGCTTGAAAATTGCAAGTGACTATAAATTATTTGTTAAGTGACAATTGTTTTCATCTAACTGCCTTTGGTGATTGGAAAATCTTGTAGTTATTTTGATTGAGTCATACCTAATATTGATTGTTCCATAATCAATATACATGTGTGTGTATATATATATATATATATATATATATATATATATATATATATATATATATATACATACATACATACATACATACATACACTTTCAGCAATTAATTATTGCCCCAAGTCTGTGCCTTAATTGTGGCTTACCTTTTTTTGCAGGCAAGGTGGCCAACTAATCCATCACTAATTTATGTAAGCTTGACATGACTGGATTTCAGTTAATCTTTTGTGCTTTTTTTTCCTGCAAGATATTGTGTTGAAAAGTCTTGGGGGAAAAGACACGCTAGTATTTTTAATGTCAGTAGTCATATAAGAGATATGTTGTTTCAAATTAATGGAATTTTATGTTTAGTCAACATTTATATATTGGTCAAGTACGTGCTTTAGAAAGACACAGGGCTACTGTCAGTATGGAAGCCAAACCAAAACAATATGGAGTTTTATTTGACAGTCTGGTTAGGATTTTGTATGCCTACCATTAGCCAGGTTTTGCATGAAGATAATGAAATTTGAACCCAACCTCATTATTTTAAAATGCAAAGCCAGTAAGACCAAATATGATTTAAATCCAGCGAGTCTTACTAAAGTTACAAATTGGAACAAAAATTTATGTTATCGACTATTGATCTTGACAGTTTCTAGATGACTTATACAATGTGTTAGAGAGGAGTCTATTGATTTTGAGATCAAGGTTAAAAGTCAAGGTGATGAATTAAGTCTATTGATTTTGAGATCAAGGTTAAAAGTCAAGGTGATGAATAAAGTCTATTGATTTTGAGATCAAGGTTAAAAGTCAAGGTGATAAATTAAAAGAACAACTAAAAAAAAAATGTAGGCATTTAATTCCAGAAAACATACCATGACCAGAGTTTGTTGAGAGTTTGGACTTGCAGCATGAGGCCTGTTTTTTTGTGGGGTAACAAGGTCAAATGTTGGGGTCATTGTTGTTCAAAGAAATGTTGGTTATATTCATACAGAAAACCCTTTTCTTGAGTAACTTCATGACCACTCTATTGTGGAATAGTTACATTTGGTTTAATGAAATCTTTAGGTTTTGGGTTCTTAAGATCAGAGATCATGGGCCATGGCCATGGCAAGTTTATTAGGGAAAAAAAATGGCTTCTGGTTAAGTTATGTTTAAGGCTGATATCTTGATACGAGTACATACATGTATATTGACCAATGTGATTGGACCTATTCATTAGTTCACAGAATCAGAAGCAACTTGCAATTGTTTACATAAAGGATTGTTAAACATAGGTCAGGCATATTAATCTTCCATTCAGGGTATTCTCATAATTTATTAATAGGGGTGGCTGAGTGATCAGAATCACTCATCTTTACAAATCACAGCCATCTCACCTCTGTCCAAATGAATTTGAGTCTTAGCTAATGTGGGAATGTAAGAAAGTTTGCCAGTAGCTTTTTGTGGGTTGATTGTTCTTGCTGGGGTTTTACTGGGTTCTTCACTAACTAGCTATGCTGACTTATGTTTAGCTATCATGCACTGGCAAATGCAATTAAACTGACCAACAGCAAATGTGTACAATTCAAATAACTTCACAATGATCATTTTACAAAATCCATAGTATTTTTTAATTAGTCTAGAATTTATAGTGACCCAGATGAATGGGTATTTTTCAATTTAATATGATAATCATTTATAATTGAAAAGACGATCTTTGATTTTTTTTGTTTGTTTTTGTTTGCAAGTAAAAGTATTTTTTCAACAATCATATTATTCTTCTTGAAGACGATGTCTCTGCCTCTTTATATGTGGTTCACTCATCAGACAAAACAGTTTTCAGTTTGTTTGATACAGTGTGTGGTGTGTGTTAGTGGATTGTACAAGGTGCCACCCTTTATTCACTTCTCGTTATCTAGAGGATGATTACCCTTATTGTTATTGCCTTATTAGGATCAAGTAATATTACTCGAATGTGTGGAACATACTGTTGGAGTATATATATATATATAGAGAGAGAGAGAGAGAGAGAGAGAGAGAGAGAGAGAGAGAGAGAGAGAGAGAGAGAGAGAGAGAGAGAGAGAGAGAGAGAGAGAGAGAGAGAGAGAGAGAGAGAGAGAGAGAGAGAGAGAGAGAGAGAGAGAGAGAGAGAGAGAGAGAGAGAGAGAGAGAGAGAGAGAGAGAGAGAGAGACTTGGGCCCCCATACATGAAATAAAACAGTTTAATCAGATTCATTAACAACTATGATAATACAGTATATTAAGAATACATGATAATACAGTATATTAAGAATACATGATAATACAGTATATTAAGAATACATGATAATACAGTATATTAAGAATACATGATAATACAGTATATTAAGAATACATGATAATACAGTATATTAAGAATACATGATAATACAGTATATTAAGAATACATGATAATACAGTATATTAAGAATACATGATAATACAGTATATTAAGAATACATGATAATACAGTATATTAAGAATACATGATAATACAGTATATTAAGAATACATGATAATACAGTATATTAAGAATACATGATAATACAGTATATTAAGAATACATGATAATACAGTATATTAAGAATACATGATAATACAGTATATTAAGAATACATGATAATACAGTATATTAAGAATACATGATAATACAGTATATTAAGAATACATGATAATACAGTATATTAAGAATACATGATAATACAGTATATTAAGAATACATGATAATACAGTATATTAAGAATACATGATAATACAGTATATTAAGAATACATGATAATACAGTATATTAAGAATACATGATAATACAGTATATTAAGAATACATGATAATACAGTATATTAAGAATACATGATAATACAGTATATTAAGAATACATGATAATACAGTATATTAAGAATACATGATAATACAGTATATTAAGAAGATTCTTTGAAATAAAACTGTCACTGAATTTCAAACACAAACATATTAAACATATTTATATAAATAGCCAATCTGTTTAAAGGATAGAATCAGTTCATCATTGAAATGAGTGATCGATCAAAGTCATTGCCTTGTACACTTTCATAACCTGCTCTTTCCGGTTCACTCCAATTTCACTATGGTTGTTCTCTGTCCATTTCATTTTTCTCTTTTTCCTTCACCCAAACTCTGTTTTGTCTTGCCTCTATTCTTCCCTCCATCTTTGTGTGGATAGGTGGACGTGTGAGTACATAGATACATATACATATATCTATGGTTTCTTGGTACATCTACAGTAGGTATTCAGTGGGCTATTCCTCTTGTTAAATAAACAGAAAGGCAGCCCAAGTCTTCTGACTGATATCTGTTTGTTATGTTAGAGATTATCCTATCAGTATTTAACAGATCAAAGGCTATCATAGTCAAGCCAAACATGCCACTGACCATAAACAAATCTAGTTTCATAAGCTTAATGTTCTTCCTAATGGCTAATTTAACAAGGACTTACATTAACTATACATGTACTTACATATACTAGACATGAGAGTTTCATTCTCGTCTCAATTACACAAATGAATGAATGAAATTCATTATATTGCTTACTACGTTAGTTTTCAGTGAATAGACACATTCAAGTCGTAAACATACATGAAATCTCATTTCATACATTTTTAATTTCAAGTCTTTACGAGAAATCATCTAAAATTGGTGAAATTCATACAAATTCTCATAATTTATACCAATTAAAGTAATGTAAGAAAATCTTAAAATTAATTAATATCTATACAAACAACGACAAATTCAAACAATTCATCAACTTATATAAAAAAAGATCATTTGCTCTGATAAATCAACACAACACGGTTATATTCATGTCAAGAACATTGATCTACGAATTTAAACAAATAAAATTCATGCAAATAAAAGCGAATAAATTCAAGCAAATCATTATATTGGTATCAGTGAATTCACATGAGATTGGCACAAATACCATGTTCTTTAAGAATTGACCTCTTCTGCCACTCAAATCTTGTCTTTTAACCTTTTTTTTTACATCTGGTCCCTCTAACAAAATAATTTCTAACAAATTTTGCTCGAAGTATGCTAATTTCACTCTTGCAGGAAAAACGTGGACAGATTTTCCGATGAGTCTTACTTAAAATGAGGGGTTTATGTGTGGAAAATATGTCCCTTTTTTAGTGTAACCAATCAGAATTAAATATATCTACTGCCTTTTATAACTAGGTGCCAAAAGCTATGGTATTCCTGACTTCTAGATTGCTCAACAACAGGTTCTGTAGGATATTCATTTTTGACATCTTTGACATGTTCAATGTAAAATCGAACTTAACCTTCCCGCTAGATGTGTCTGAGGTGGTTAAATAAAAGAATACTTGATTAAGAATCACTTCCTCTTCCGACACAGACCTTAGAAATCATTGCAGCTTAGCGATAAAGCACGTCTCCATAGGTGCCCTGAATGGCAGACTGGTCTAAACTGTTCTCCATTACAGATCACTGCCATCTCATCTCTTTCTGCGTAGGTTTGAGTCTCAGATTCGAGCCAATGTGGGTATGTGAGAAAGCTTGTCTCTAACTTCTTGTGGGTCAGTTCTTTCCAGGGTTTTTCCCGGTTCTTCCTTCACCACTGCCATGTATAACCTATCTTGCACTGACAAAAATGGCGTTAAACCCTATACTTCCCCATAAATCTAATTAATTGTTCTCTTGCCCAAACTTATGTGCACTTTATGGATCAACAGAAATTTGCACCTCGCAAACAGATTTATCAATATAATTGGGGAGAATACTTGTCAATAATACTATTAATGATAGTCTGTCATTTGGCTTAAAAATGCAAAGAAATATTGAATTTTCCAATAGATTTACAGGCTGTGCAGGGTTTTTCATTTGCTTTCCCGTTGTCTAATAGCATCAGTCAGATATTATTTGAACACTTGATTTTAAGCCAGAAACAAGCATCTTAAATGTTAGACTGGTTTACCATACTTGTTATAATGTTATGCAGGTGGCATGTTAATTTATTTTTTTATCAACAGTGGAAATGGCACCATACAATAACATTAGATCTGACATTTACATCAGCTGCATGTTTACACAAATATATACACAGAAACATTGATCTACTGAGTGAAATAAAAAATGCTTTCCTATGTGGTATGCAAACTTTAAGAAGAATTTAGTTAATTAACGTTTATTTGAGTGAAAATATGCATATTTGCTTCTTATCTAGACACTCCTTGTCACACAGTTTGTAATAGCATTTAAAAAACAATATTCCAGTTGAATCTAATCTTTTTAGAAATAAAAAATAATTTTATAATAATGTATTTAAATCAATTAGTAAACTCTGGGCACTGACTCTTCCTATACAATCTACATTAACTTGGTGTTAAATGTTGCTGCATGAAAAGTCACTAGCCTTTTTAATTTTAGATTGGTGTGAATAAAGAGAGAACCGCTCCAATGGCCAAGTGGTTAGAGCATCCACTGTTGAAGCGGGAGGTCGTGGGTTTGATCCCTGACCGAGTCATACCAAAGACTTACAAAAATGGTACTAACAGCTGCCTTGCGTGACGCTCAGCATTAAGAAGTTAGTGTTAGGTCTGGTCGGTCAGGATAATGTGACTGGGTGGGACATCATGCTACATGTCTGTGGCATGATGCCCCAGTGCTAGACATCACTATAAACTACCTCACTTCAGACATCATAGCGATATGAATGAAAAATTCTTAAAGCTACGTTAAAAGTCCTAATCAAACAAACAAACAAAAATCAAATGTGAATAAAGACTAAACAGTTGATCCTTTTATGGTATTACATGGGACATCTGTAGCATATAGACACATTTTTTGTTGACAAGATATCGTAGCAATGTCATGAACTATGCTAAAATAATGTTCAGTTGATAAGATA
Source organism: Unio pictorum (assembly GCA_030141615.1). Taxonomy (NCBI): domain Eukaryota; kingdom Metazoa; phylum Mollusca; class Bivalvia; order Unionida; family Unionidae; genus Unio; species Unio pictorum. The sequence continues at coordinate 2,180,004 of JARLTB010000261.1, read as the reverse complement.
TGTGAACAAAAGGTATTAATCATGACTTGATTGAGAGGCAGAAGTTGCTGCATTTTACACACATGCAAGTCGCCAAATAACAAAATTTGGAATTCTGAAAATCTTAGAGACAATGTAAACAATTTCCTATTCAGGTGATAACTACTTACTTACATAAAATATTTCTCACATGATAAAACCAGATGGCATATTACAGTATTTCTAGCATGATAAAATCAAAGGGTCTGTTACAGTATTGGTCCCCATGATAAGACCAGATGGCCTTTTTCAGTATTTCTCACATGATAAAATCAAAGGGTCTGTTACAGTATTGGTCTGGTGATAAGACCAGATGGCCTTTTTCAGTATTTCTCACATGATAAAATCAAAGGGTCTGTTACAGTATTGGTCTGGTGACAAGACCAGATGGCTTTTTTCAGTGTTTCTCACATGATAAAATCAAAGGGTCTGTTACAGTATTGGTCCCATGATAAGACCAGAAGGCCTACCACCATATTTCTTTTAGGCTAAGACTGGGGTGGGGGCAATTACATTATAGCACTCATGATAAGAGAGGAGGCCAGTCTAATATATTTGTTAAAAAGTAGGTGATAGATTTGTCATTGGACAAAGATTAGTATCTATTTGCCAAAATTTGGTGTTGGGCTTGTCATCCAGCATAAATATATATTGTATTTATTGTAGAGGAACTTATTGCCCCATTTGCAGATAAGAAAAGTTCCAGACCTATGGTTATTTCCTTTGGGCTGTAGGTCAGGATCCATCAGTTTAGCTCCTGTTAGTGAAAACCAAAACAATAATTTGCTACTAATTTAATTGGTTCTATCAGCTGCAGAAAGAAATTTATACTGTGCTTAATAATACATGTACTGTATTGGGACAATATAAAATAAAAAAATTGTTCCCAGAACTTATCTTGTCACTTATTTTCACCTAGGTCATGTGTCCCAAGACTTAAGAAATGAAATGAATTTGTGTTGAATTTGCAGCCCCCTCAACTGTCTCTATATGTTGCACAAAAAAGGATAAATAAAATGCTTATTCGTCAATAAAATGAAAGAAACTAACCTTTTATTATTGGTTTGGTTGTACTCAATGGACTGAAAACTGGATCCAACCAAAGGAGGAAGTATAGCACATTTAAATAGTTGGACTGCTTGTGTATGGAAACAAATGAGGAAATATTGTACATGTACATGTAAATAAATGGACCCATTGTGTACAGAAACAAATGAGGAAATATTGTACATGTATATAGTAGGACCCATTGTGTACGAAACCAAATGAAGGAGAATTGTACATACAGATTGTAGAACCCATTGTGTAGAGAATCAAAGAAAGGAGTATATATATATTGTACATACATATTGTAGTACCCATTGTGTAGAGAATCAAAGAAGGGGATATATATATATATATATATATATATATATATATATATATATATATATATATATATATATATATATATATATTGTACATATTGTAGTACCCATTGTGTATATGACCAAAGGAGGGGGTAAATAAAGCCCATTATACATGTAACAGGATTTGTTATAACGTGATTTCACTTATAATGTGATGGCAGCATGGCTTCCATTTTTAATTTGGAAGTATGGCTCCAATTTTTTTAATTTAATTTGACATCTCTTTAGAGTATTGCATTATAATGGGTTTTACCTCTAGTAGGACTCGCTGTGTACAGAACTAAATTGAGGATACCAGATTGTTCTGTTCTTAATATGGTCCAGACTCTAAAATTTCTGTTAAGTCTTTCAATAAATGAATGAAAGTATTGTAGATTATCAAGGATTTTAAAATTATTTGCTTTAAAATCATTATTCAAAATGAAATAAAACTCTGTAAGATAAAATATGAAAAATTGTGAGAAATTACATGATGGTAATTGCTAATTTAGATGCTGGTAATGTTTTGCTGTCAAAAATGGAATGTTTTTGTTTTGGGGTTAGCTGAAATGGTTTACCCATCAGCAAAATGTATGGATCCAGCTCTGCTATCACAGACGGCTCTGTTGGCCTAGTGGTTAGAGTGTCCACCACAGATGTGAGAGGTCGCCACAGATGTGAGAGGTCGTGCATTTAAACTCTGGCGGAGTCCTACCAAAGACTTATACAAATGATACTAACAGCAGCTGCCTTGCTAGAGGCTCAGTATTAAGAGTTAGGACTGGTTGGTCTGGTGTCAGGATGATGTGTTGGATGTGACATGTGTCTGTCTGCAGCATGATGTCCCAATTCTAGACATTGCTATAAAATGCCACACAGCAGACATCATAGTAATATAAATGAAATTTGTTTTAGAGCTATGTTAAAAATCCAAGTGTCACACACACACACACACACACACACACACACACACACACACACACACACCTGCCATCACATTATGTACAAGCAGATCTGGGTTTCTGCAGTAGGTTAGGATTAAACAACAAACAACATTGATCCTGATCTGCCAGCAAAATATATGATAGCTAATCTGGGTCCGTGTTGTTTGCAATCAGACTGTGCTATTAGTATATGCAGTACCATATCGGTAGCACACAAAACCTACAGAATGATAAATGTTTTGTCTCAAATCTTCCTTGAATATATGCTCCAGGAGATCCAGATTTGAATCAAACAGTAGACCCACATCTGCAGATCTTTCTTATCTGCAGTTTGTCATATGCCATACACAGTAAAGTGTTGAAGGGGCACAGTGAGCCTCATTTGTTTGCTATTTTTCCAGGAAGATGGCTTTATGATTATTATAGAACAATAATAAACTTGGTGAAACAAGTGAAATAGGTTTAAACTGGATAACATCAATTACCTTCTGGGCACAAACTTTGTAGTACTCAAGCTATCATTTGGTCAAGTAAATGTTCATGCTAGTCAGGTTGGTTGGATTTATTTAGAATAAACAAGGATGAATTATCTTCCATTGCATAGCTCACAAGCTTCAGTGCCACTCAACCCTACAAAGTTATGAAGCAGAAGAGAGCTATTGTTTTCAAACCTGTCCGACTCATATTGTCAGCAAATATTCAGCTATTTAACTATGTATCTGGACCATTTTTTTTTTTCAAACCCTGGGCAAAATTTTTGCAGTGGGTTTCATAGCATTGATGTTAGTGGAAAGGATTAAGGTGGTAACTTTTTGCAGGCATTTACATTATTAACACATTTTTGGTCAAATTTTTGTACTTTGGTCAAGTCTTTTTGCACCCTGCTATTATATCTGGAGTAATAAGCTTTGTGAGGAATGTTCATCTTGATGACTTGCACGCTATCGCTTACTTTTAACTTTTTTGTTTTATGTTATTTCTCAAGATCTGTTCATGGGCCCGAGTGGCCGAGTGGTCTAAAGTGCTCCCTGTTACGGATCACTGCCATCTCACATCTGTCTGCATGGGTTTGAGTCTCAGATTCAGCCAATGTGGGTTTGTGAGAAAGCTTGCCAGTAGCTTCTTGTGGGTTGGTGCTTCTTGCCTGGAGTTTCCCGGCTTCTTCCGCCACCATTAATACTGGCTGCCATGTATAGCCTATCTTGTGCTGAAAAATGGCATTAAACCCCACAACAACAGCAACAACAATATCTGTTCACTGTACTATCATCATAGTAGATGCATCCCTGTTAGTAGCACTCTCATGCTACAAAAGAAGGCCTACATTTGATATATTAGTGGCTGTAATTCATTTTATGTATTTAGGTCACGGCGACATGTTTTTTTGTGCATACTATCCTCCTAGAATTCTTAAACTTGGTGAGTGGATGCATTATACCACATGTATTGCCAAACGATGTCTCAGTGATCTATATTATCTATATTTCATGCGTCAGTGGCATTTTTTGTTGAAATTGTGTTTTTTTTTTGACTGTCTGTGCCTAATGATTGTTCTGATCAAAAGACTAATTATATATGTGAACTGTCACTTCACCTTGGTGAATACATGTGAACTGTCACCTCACCTTGGTGAGCACCACCTCACAGACTTTTAATTTGGAATGATCTACATTATATTATACACCATAGTTTGAAAAATAGAAATTTTGTTCTTTTTCTGTTTTCATAGGAATACATGTACCCATTGTAATCATCATAATTCTCTTAGAATCAGCTGGTTTATGGCATTAAGTCTTTTTTGTTTGTTTTTTGGAGTGATTATCATTTGTACTATTTCTTTGGTGCCAAGCGCAAGGCTGCAAATAAGCTAATTCTAATTTCAGCTGAAGTGTTGCTGGTTTCAGTGGCCTATGAGTGACGTTTCTTGTCACATAATTATATTAAGACCTGGGTGCCATCCTTATTGAAAACAGAAAACTAACACAAAATTAATAAGGGCAATGAAGGATGATCCAGAACTTAAGAGATTTTTAATCCTAAACCTGCAGTGGCGAAGTTTGCTAGAGATTATTTAAGAATAAAGTGATTGTAGCTTGGTCTGTTTTGTAAAGATGAAATTTAGAAAAGTGAATGGAATATATGGTCAAAGGTTTGGTCTTTGCTTGTTAGCAAATTTATCGATATGATAGGAATTAAACCAATAAAATTAAACAATGACGTGGTAAAGCCATTGCGAACTGTTGAAGTGTACATCACAATCACAATTATTAGTTTTCTCAGTTGCACAAGGTTCTCATCCTTACGTAATAACGATAAATATTGTACACTGAATGTACATTAGCAGTCCGAGGACATTTTTAGAGTGGTGACACATCAAAGCAGACATCTTATTGCATGGGAAAAAAGTACAATCAATGGGACTCAAATCTTTCCAGGAGTTAGTCATGTACTAAAACTTTAAAAATCCTATGGAGAACCCTAGCTCATTTTATATGAAATTCAGAAAACAAGTTGTTTTTTAAAATCCCTGTATATGTATGTCATTTATGAACTGTAGCTTGAAAAATGTGGAAAGATATTAATATTTCCTTAGTTATATTTGAACTCCTTTGAAATTTGGCATTGAATTAATATAGACCCAATTTTGCCACTTGCACACATGGACACAGAATCATTGATTTTATGAAATAAACTACAAAGTAGTGTAGTTAAATTGTAGTATTTCCTGATTTTACAGTGCATCTTACTCCTTATGTTATGTCATAACATGTCTTTATGTCATGTCATAACATAATATATCTTTATGTGGTATTATGAATGAAATATATGAAGTGGAGTGTGAAATTGGTTTTTCAAGATCACTAACAAATATAGTAAATAATATAGTACAATGGTAATTTGGTACAGAGTACTATGGTATTAGTAATAGAATAGAGTACCATGGTAATTTGGTACAGAGGAGTACTATACTATTAGTAATAGAATAAAGTTCAATGGTAATTTGGTACAGAGGACTACTATGGTATTACTAGTAGAATAAAGTACAGTGATAATTTGGTACAGAGGAGTACTAAAGTATTAGTAATAGAATAAAGTACCATGGTAATTTGGTACATAGGAGTACATTATTACTAATATAATATAGTACAGTGATAATTTGGTACAGAGGAGTACTACAGTATTGTTAATAAAATAAAGTACCATGGTAATTTGGTACATAGGAGTACCTCATTATTACTAATATAATATAGTGCAGTGATAATTTGGTACAGAGGGGTACGTCATTATTACTAATATAATATAGTACAATGATAATTTGGTACAGAGGAGTACTATACTGTTAGTAATAGAATAAAGTTCAATGGTAATTTGGTACAGAGGACTACTATGGTACAGTATTACTAATGCAATGAAGTACAGTGATGATTTGGTACATAGGAGTACCTCATTATTACTAATATAATATAGTGCAGTGATAATTTGGTACAGAGAACTACTATGGTATTACTAATACAATAAAGTACAGTGATAATTTTGTACATAGGAGTACCTCATTATTACTAATATAATATAGTGCAGTGATAATTTTGGTACAGAGGAGTACCTCATTATTACTAATATAATATAGTGCAGTGATAATTTGGTACAGAGGAGTACCTCATTATTACTAATATAATATAGTGCAGTGATAATTTGGTACAAACGAGTACTATAATATTAGTAATAGAATAAAGTACAACGGTAATTTGGTACATCAGAGTAAATCAATATTATAATATTACCAGTATTATATGAAATTGTCTTTGTCCACTAGCTTTGAGATGGTAATAATATAAAATATCCCCCATTTCATGTTTCTGATTGAAAGAGAGATTATTATCATTGAATTTGGTACATTTTTGTTTGAAGGTTTATTATTGGACGAGAGAAAGACCCTAGTAAAAGTGAGGTTGCACGACTGATACAGCAGTCCCTTGATCTGGATAGGCGTCGTGAGGAGATGCGAATCCGGGATTTAGAGCAGATGCAGGCACTACACGATCATTTTAAACCCCGTGACGAGGTCTTAGAGCATGAGCACTTAAGACGTATGTCAGAAGGGAGTGACAGAATGGAGAAGGAAGATGTAAGTATACAGAAAATTATTGTAAACAATATTTCATTGCAAGAAAATCATAATTTTTTTACCGTAATAAATTACAAAATACTTGTTTAATGTTTATTTTTTATTTTTTTTAAACAACACTGCAACATTTTGAAGGTCGTATTATGCTGGTGGTTCGAGTCTGGGATTCGGCCTTTTTTCAGCATTAGATAGGCTATACATGGTGACCAGTATTAATGATGGAGGAAGAACCAGGGAAACCCCCCGGAAAGAACCACGGACCCATGAGAAGCTAACCACATTGGCCGAATTTGAGACTCGAACCAATGCAGACAGAAGTGAGATGGCAGTGATCCGTAATGGAGAGTGCTTTAAACCACAAGACTACTCAGTGCTCCAGGGAGTAATATAAAACTGAAATTAAATTGAGTCTCTTATACATGTATTGCCTTAAACTGAAAGCTTATCGAGAGAAAAATTTGAGCTAGAGTACTTCCTGATGACTTTTTATGTACTGGTTATAAGATGAGATGAAAATGAAAGAGTCTAAATCGGTGAATTTTGTCTTTAAGATCAGTTACAGATGTATTCTGTATATGGGTAGCCTAGAGGCATATTACACACCACAATGGGTTGGTATGCTTGGTGATACTTGATATCGAATTCTTATCATGATTTGCCTCTTACCTGTAGTATTACTTCATTTAAACCTGGTGTTAGTAAAGATAGTGATATTTTCTGACAAAATATTTCAGCAAATTAGCTGATTTGTGTTGATCGGGAAAACTTTTCAAAGCTTTGATCACTTGACCACAGCTGTGATCACTTGACTATAGCTGAGATCAGTTTACCATAGCTGTATATTGGAACATAAGCCATTGTTATATGGTGTTCATTTCTTGGGGATGAAAATGATTGATTTTTTTTCTCTCTCTGGAAATAGGAAAAGGAGGGGAATGAAATGAAACTAAAAGAAACGAAAAACAACTGTTCATTTGTATTATTAGCCTCCTAGGCCCCTCCTGGAGGCCCTGAGTGGTCAAGTGGTCTAAAGCACTCTCCGTTACGAATCACTGCCATCTCACCTCTGCATGGGTTTGAGTCTCGGATTTGGCCAATGTGGTTATATGAGAAAGCTTGACAGTAGCTTCTCATGGGTCGTGTTCTTTCCGAGGTTTTTCCCAGGTTCTTCCTCCACCAATAATACTGGCCACTATGTTTAGCCTATCGTGTGCTGAAAAATGGCGTTAAACCCGGCAACAACCAACCAACCGACCTAGGCCCCTCCCCTGTACTTTATAAATTTATTGTGGAAAAATTGTGTCATTTAGCTCGTTGTACTAAGCTCAAGATAACTTTGTGTTTTTGTTGGAAGTGGCAACATCAGCAAATATACATTTTCTATATTTGATTTAGTATGTCCAGTCTTAGATTTCCTTGTAGCCCGAAGGACTAGTCGATTATGAAATATATTTTTCCTGCAGAAACATCACTAGTCCTTTGCACAAAACAATATCAGACAAGTATCTAGATGAACAACACTTTATTTCATAAATTTCACTGTCATCTATAATTTTAAAGTGCAAAACTTCAGAAAACCACTGATGTTACTTGAAATTTTTGGCTCAAGTTTATAAGGAAAACAATAACTGATTCTGCAGAAAAAAATAGTGTTTGTTTAGATATTTATACCTTGTTCACCTTGGTCATTATTTATTATAACACCACAGATAGACAGTTTAGGATAGTAACTGTCACACTACAGTGAAAGCAAGGTGAGAATCTTTGTGGGGGTTTTCACAACAGAAATACAAGCAGTATAAACCTTTGAATGAAATATGTGTTGGAGTGTTGCTGATCTTTAGGGACAGAACACACACACACACACACACACACACACACACATGAGGACACAGTGGATGGATTTCCTTAGCTATTACAAACATTCCACTGTAGTTCATAAGGAACACTATTCATTGTACTACAAATATGAAACATTATAATAAGATAATATATAAAGTAGAATTCTTTGATGAATCTATAATCAATACAGTTTGGACATGGGGCACTGCCCTACAAGTGGATAAATGATTGATGGTACAGGCTTAAGCACATTGATCTTTTTAGATTTCTCACATTGATTCTGTCAGTCACAGAGATTGATAGGTACAGAATTGTAATATTGTCTAATGCTTGTGTAATACCAGCTGAAATGGGGATGGAAGTTTTTTTAAATTTATTTTCTTTGAACAATCAAGTTAACTCATTGATCTTTGCCACAGTAATGTTGCATATGGACATAGGTAAACCAGATGCAGTCATTGTATTTTAGGTTTGAAAAGAGGGTTAGTGTGAGGTGGACAAAAGCAGTTGTGATTTTAGTCCTGTGACAAGATAAGTTTGAATAAAGATCTAAATTACAGTACATTTATATAGTAAGGAAATAAACTACTAATTATGTTCAAAGAAATTGATGAGAATGAAAATGAATCTCGGATATTTTAGCTGTATAGAAACAGTCAAAATTTTCTACTTTATCACAATTATCATCATATACAATTTTTCCATAGCTAGCATTACTCTGGTAATTTTAAAAAGATTGGAATGTAATTGTGCCCATTTTATTTGAGTACATAAACTTAGAACAATTGTTATCCATTTAATATGAATTTGTCAAAGCACACATGAACATTGTCAAGCATGATCCTAGTCGATCTTGAATAAAATTGCTTTTCCCATTTGTTTAATCAGACTCTGGATGATGACGACTCCGACAATGAAGATGAGGTGGATGAAGAGGAAGAGAGTCAAAGAGAGGAGGGAGAGGAAGAGTTGGTAGAAGAAGTGGTAGAAGAGGTCTCTGTTTCTGAAGAGTACAATGCAGGGGAGGCTACTCCAATGTCAATGCCATCTGGGATTGATACTGATAACAGTGTTAGCTCCCCTGAGGAGAATGGCAAAGTGGCTATTGAGGTTTTCGACCTAGAGGGCAGCAGTAGTGAGTCTGTATCACCAGATATGGAAGCTCAGGCCCTTTTTATTAAGTTGAAAGAGGTAACTTAATTGTTAATAGGAATTATATATTCATAATTTCTTTATCATTCATACCACCATGACTAATAATCAGTTAGAAGTTACACTCATAATGGCTTTTGGGTTCATATGAAAATGTTTGAAGAAATTTAAAAAAAAACCAACATATTTCAACATCTGGAAAAGTGTATGCGAGTTTGATTTGGCTTTTTAAAACATTAAGTCATATTGCTACAATGTCTGCAGTGTGGCAGTTTATAGTGATGTCTAGCACTGAGGCATCATGCCACAGACATGTAGCATTATGTCCCACCCAGCCACATTATCCTTATACCAGGCCTACCAGTCCTAACACCAACCTCTTAATGCTGAGCCAGGTAGCTTTAGTACCAATTTACAAGTCTTTGGTATGACCCTGCTGGGATTCAAACCCGCACCATCCTGCATCTGAGGCAGATGCTCTAGCCACTAGTCCACTGGAGCAATTACACCTGTTTCGACTGCAAGGACAAACTTAGCGACCTAATCATGTTTTGTATCTTATATGTTTTCAGGATGTTTTTATGTTTTCCAATTTCATTGTTTTTGTCATTTGTTGTACTGTAGTGTAGTCATATCATTATTGATGGTGTAAAGCACTTAGAGCTTCAAAAGATTAGGCGCTATACAAAGTCCTCATGATTATTATTATTTTTATTATTATTATTATTATTATTATTATTTTTATTATTATTATTATTATTATTATTATTATTTTTATTATTATTATTTTTATTATTATTATTATTATTATTATTTTTATTATTATTATTATTATTTTTATTATTATTATTATTATTTTTATTATTATTATTATTATTTTTATTATTATTTTTATTATTATTATTATTATTATTATTATTATTATTATTATTATTATTATTATTATTATCTAGAAATGAGTTTACAGAGTATCAGTATTTTTGTAATCATGTCATATAATTTTGTTAAAGCAGTGAAAAAGTTATGGAATATGAAAAGATTAAGAATAGTTCATTTCAGTGATCAGTCCTAGCAAAGTGCACAGGCTCAGAGCTACCAACAAATACAGTGATCGCAGATCTGGGGCTGTGCAGTTTTCAATTGTGCTAATGCTGTGAGAATTGCACAGAATGATTATAAATTTATTGTCAAGCCTTCATACAGCAGATGTTGAAATGGGTATCACTTTTGGTTAAGCCCACCTCAGTAGACACGTAGCACGATGAACACATTAGCATCTTTTATTACATCTCAGTATTTCTGTTTACACCCTAGATGATGGTTGTTATATCTTAAAAGTTCTAGCTGAATAAAGAGCAAGCTCAACACAACAAAGAATAGTAATTGTCTGTGGATGGCATCACCAGTGTTTAGATTATGTGCTGAAGTTTTGTGTTGAAGTTTAACATGGTTCACAATCACCACTTTATATGGGATTCTTTTTTATTTTTTTTTACAGGTATTTTATTGTCCAGATTTTTTGTTGTTGGGTGGGGAAGCAAACATAGTTTCCATGATTAGGCATTTTTGCAATTTGTGTTGTAGCTTTTAATATTTTAATGCTATGTTTAAGATGAAATCTAAAAATACTGCAGGAAAAGCATTGACATTTAGCATAATATTCTGATGTTTTGTTCTTTTATGTTTTAGGTACAGACAAAGAATTCTGTACTGGAAGCAGAGCTAGCAAAATTGAAAGCAAGGGTAAGCATTCAGTAATTCTACATACACACCAATTACAATATTTTGTAATACAAGTAATCAAAGCACAAAGGCCATTAGGACATGGAACATGTTTAAAGCAGATTTTGAAGTCTAAAAATATTGTCCAGCTCAAAGCATGTAGATAAAATATATTTAAGTTTGTGTTGGCCCCCAGTTTAGACAGCTAATATAAATAAAAGCTAATATGAAAATTGGCATGTCATCACACCAACCTAATATTCATGGAGCTATGAAGGACAAATGGTATTTTGTCACAATAAGATTAATATTGTTTAACTTAAAAACTTTATAATGAATATATCTCTAAAATCTAAGAGTGAAATACATGTATGCAGCTATACCTCAATTGATAACAAAGTAAAACCTGTACATTCATGCCAGTGAATCAGTTACACATATCTAACTATTTTTTATTTTGTTTAAAAAAATTATTTTATTTTCCTGACATAATTTCTTAATTGGATGGAAACTCTTTCCATGAAAACATTGATCCAGGCAATTACCATGTGCTTTTTCCAATGACACGTTATATCAGTCAATTACCATGTGTGTTTTCCAATGACACATTATTTGAGTCAATTACCAAGTATCTTTTCCAATTACACATTATATCAGTCAATTACCAAGTGTGTTTTCCAATGACACATTATATCAGTCAATTACCAAGTGTCTTTTCCATTGACACATTATATCAGTCAATTACCAAGTGTCTTTTCCAATGACACATTATATGAGTTAATTACCATGTGCCTTTTTCAATGCCACATTATATCAGTTAGGTACCAAGTGTCTTTTCCAATGCCACATTATATCAGTCAATTACCAAGTTTCCTTTCCAATGATACATTATATCAGTCAGGTACCAATTGTCTTTTCCAATTACACATATCAGTCAATTACCAAATGTCATTTCCAATTTCACATTATATCAGTCAGTTACCAAGTGTCTTTTCCAATGACACATTATATCAATCAGTTACCAAGTGTCTTTTCAAAGAATACATTGAGCTTGCCAATTTCCAAACAATTTTATTTTTGTGCATATTTTCAGATTATCATGTTAGAAAAGGAGGAATCCCATAGGAAGCAGTATGAGAAGAAATGTGAAGATATGGCCATGCGACTGCGAGATGTAGAAAAATCTTTGGAGAATGCAATGAAAGAGAAAAATCATTATCAGGTAATGATGTAATCATAAGCCCGTCAGTTGTATAGTTTGCTGGAGATGTTACATGGACCATCAGTATACATAACATTTATAAAACTGGTTGAAACAGTATTACATGCCATGAACTGTTTTGAGCTTGTTGCATATTGTTTTGAACAAGTATGATCAATTTCATTTCTGGTCATAATTTACATGTTTGATACTGTATTTATCACATAATACCATGTCTGGTGATCATGTGTTGGATACTATTTAACACATAACACAAGGTCTGATGATCATGTGTTGGATACTCTATTTAACACATAACACAAGGTCTGGTGATCATATGTTGGATACTATTTAACACATAACACAAGGTCTGATGATCATGTGTTGGATACACTATTTATCACATAACATCAGGTCTGATGATCATGTGTTGGATACACTATTTATCACATAACACAAGGTCTGATGATCATGTGTTGGATACACTATTTATCACATAACACAAGGTCTGATGATCATGTGTTGGATACTCTATTTAACACATAACACAAGGTCTGATGATCATGTGTTGGATACTCTATTTAACACATAACACCATATATAATGATCATGTGTTGGATACTCTATTATCACATAACAACATGTATGAGATCATGAGTTGGATATTGTATTTATCACACAAGACCATGTCTGATGATCATGAGTTGGATACTGTATTTATCACATAATGTCTAATCATCACGATTTTAATACTGTATTTATCACACAAGACCATGTCTGACAATCATGAGTTGGATACTGAGTTCTGACACCAAGAGTTGTTTTTCTTACCCTCTGCTTTACACTCCTGGGGAATACTCAATGTTTGTTAATATTAGTATATTAGAATAGCATTATCAGTGCAATACAAGTAGTGTTCATCCTTGTTTGCTGAAATACATGCTACTTATGAATATAAAGATGACCTTTTAAAAATTGGGAGTCGTAAACTACATACTCGACTATATTGAAATTATTGTTAAAACGATTTGATGATATAATTAATTAGTAATTGCAATTAATGGCCAGATTTCATTGAAGTTGTGAATTTCATCAGTAGTACCATGTGTATGATCATGGAATTTTACATTCTACATCTATCTTTTACTTATGATTGTGTAATCGATTCTTGTATTATCCACAGATAGTATAATTTTTATATTTTTCTACAGTGGGCTCCACTTAATTTAAAAATTGCTGTGTTGTGAAGACCACGGCTAGCAAGTGTTTAGAACTAATTTAATACATCATCTAACATCAGTAATTTCATCTTATTCTTTACTAGGACATGCTGGAAGGGTCTCAGGGCCAGTATATTGGACTGGAGAAGAAGATGAAAGGGAGTTATACAGCATTGGAGAAAAAATACCACAAGGCTAAGAAGCTGATCAAGGACTACCAGCTTAGGTAAGAGGAGATGGGGGAAAAGGGAAAAAGAGATGTTGAAGAAACAGGCCCAATGTTGTATCTCTCAAGTGCATGGGTTTTCATAATGATTGGCCCTATATGTCACAGGTTTCATGTTGGTAATCCAGTCAGCTTTGCGGGCTCTTATTCTTGTAGCCCAGTGGGTCCTGAGCTTATTCAAAATTTGTTAGACCCTGCAAACATTTATCTTGGTTTGGGAACTTAATGATTTTTCAGTTTGTGTAGTCAGTTTTATGTGGGAATAGTATCTTTGAACAGAAGTTGATAAATAGCATTTAATAAATAAGTTAAAACTTGCCATTTTTGGCAGCAGTGGCATTGGTAATGTATTGTGACATTGACATGATATCAGGCACATAAGACTGCATGTTACACAGACCTGCTAACTCTTAACGATTTTGCCATAAGTTTTGTGACAATTACCCTTAAAATACGAATTTGTGAAATAAAAGCAAAAAATACAGGAAAATGATTGTTGCCAAATAATTTGGATAATTGGTTCTTCCATGTTAAATTTAGATTTGGGTTTCACACTAGAATTAGTGGAGTTAATCAGGGAACCAGACTAACTCTACAGCAGTACCTCAGATGCTTTAAACTGTGCATGTTTTGTATGCGAAACATCTGCATGAACAAACTGTTGATTATAGAACTTTTTTAAAATGGCGTATTGTAGACAAAAGCCAAAGGAAAATAAGCCTCTTAAAAACTGTTTGTAATCAGCACAGAAGAATAAAAGAAAATTCAGATTCTTGTGAATAAAATGAGGAAAGGACACAGCTACTTTTATTGGACATCACATGTCAATTTGAGTATATCTTGTGGCAGGAGATATGATTACCATTGTCATGTGAAATGGAAATAAAAGAACTGCAAGTTGAGAGATAGCAACAATTCATTGAGCTGTATTATATATGGAACTGAACTTGTGTTAAAGAAAGCCTACAAACTTACTATTTTATAAAACTTGTGTTAAATAAAGCCTACAAACTTACTACTTTATAAAACTTGTGTTAAATAAAGCCTACAAACTTACTACTTTATAAAACTTTTCAGTTGAACATGATATTAACTGTCACTGCGTGTTTCAAATACTGAACTGATAAATGTTTTCTAGCTTTACAAACTCTGTTTATGTTTTGTTTCATCTTTCTAGTCAAACATCCCGAAAATAATCAACTGCCCTACTGAGACAGTCTTGTTAGGGTTGGCAGGTCTGTGTTACATCAGACACATTTTTATAACATCTAAAATAAAAGCTGTCTGCCATTGTGCAGTCTTTCTGATACATTTAGTGAAACACTTTGATTAGATTATCAGTGAAAGCGTAATTACCTCGGTCAGCTCTTGATTATGTTTGTTAATCTAGTTATCAAGCACCTACATCACGAGTTTGAGCTTTGTTTAGATCATTGAATATGTCCAGTTTTATTTTCATCACAACAAATCTGATTTTTGATTTTCATGTGCCTGCTCATTTCTTATGGCAGATTCATTAACTGTAGTGGGGATTTGTGCATTTACGTGTTCTATGAAAAACACTGGGCACTGACTGAAAGCATTTTCTGTTGTTTCAGGGAAAAAGATTTCATTCAGGAGCGGGAGTCATTACTGCAGCAGCAGATTGAAAAGGATCAGCAGTACAATGCTCTGTTCAAGTCTCTCAAGGACAGGGTAATAATTTTACGAGATGAGCCCACTCGAAATGTTTTTTAACTACATTGTGTTACACTAGTTTGTATCTTTGTCTGTCTATCAGCTGGTTTAAGTTTCACATAGTTTGTTTCTTGTGTCATGTGGTGTTATATAACAGGTATCTATCAAATTTAATGACGTTTAAACTGACATCATTTAATTAACATATTCCATACAAAGTATTTTGTTTTAGTTTAATATGAGAGATTTTAGATGTCCCATATTGATTGCCTTATTTTAAATATCAGTTTCTGATGCATCAGTCAAGTTCAGTCACTGCAAGTGCCATTCATTTAATAACTGGGCATTTGTTCTTGACACGTTAGTAAAAGTGGAATTTGATTTGAAAGGCTATGCCTTGCTTTAAAAAGTGTTAATATCTTATCTCTCCATCTTCTGTTATGGTTGTTTCTCCATCATAACTTTAGTCTTCTACCATGGGCTTTTTGGATTGAAGGTATTTTATTGGATCTGTGCCATTTTATTGGATCTGTGCCCATTTATCAGTGAAAGCGTAATTACCTCGGTCAGCTTTTGATTATGTTTGTTAATCTAGTTATCAAGCACCTACATCACGAGTTTGAGCTTTGTTTAGATCATTGAATGTTCTGATATATTTGTTGTATTCTAATACATTTAGTAACAATTAGTTATTGTTAAATAGTAATAAAGTTTTGATCTTGTCAAATTCTTCATGTCAAGGGAGGCAACCCAGATTTAGATAAATGATTATCCTAAATAGTAATCTTAATGGATGTTTAACTTTTAGTTTTATTTGATGGAAAATGTTTTAAAGCAATCACAATAATTTCTCAAACAATGGTTAGATCATATGATAAATTATGTGGTGACAAATAAAGGAAATAGCTCTTTTAATATTACTTCAGAGATTATTTAGAATAGTATGTTCACATTATCGAAAGATGACACATGAATAGTACTCTTTGGAGTTATTTTCTCTTATGTAAATTAGCATCACATAAAGCCTTCAAGCCATATGTCGTCATTTGATCAGCTCAGATGTCGTATGTGACTTGCCAAATACATAAAAAATCCTCGTGTTGTGTACTCGTAGTTTTTGGCAGAAACTTTGCGGAGCTGACCCATAGGTATAGATAGAAATCTTGTATGCCTTTTGATTTGGAGAGAAACATGTTGTATGCCTTTCCTATTGATGTAGACACCTTTATATAATAAAGGGGTATGACATCTCATTTGATATATTTCTGTTTGTTAGGTAAGTATGTGTAGTAGCTTGCCACATCAGTTTCTGATCTCATATGAAATCTCCATGTCTACAGATCATTCATCTGGAAGGAGATTTGAACGAGACGCCGACATCAGCAGGCTTGCCCAGCAGCAGTATCAATGGCCAAAAAGTGGACACTTCAGTCATCATTAAGGCAACTACAACTGCAGTTTCATCAGCACCAAAAGGTAACTAACAATGTCTGCAGAAGAGGATGGTATTCCATTATGTAAACTATTTCTTATGAGTTAGACTGGGTTCTTTTAAATTCCTTAATGTCCTGAACTGGGAGTCTCTGATAAAGGAAAGCAGTTCATTAGTAGCAGGTAAGTATTCTTCAATTAAATTGGGATTTACTTCCCACAAAACTTAAGTTTTGAATAAAATTTACATTTGTTGGCTAAGAATAACTGATCTTCATGTTGTGAAGATTTGTAGGCCTCATTTATAATTTGGTGAAGTATATTTTCTTCAGAAAATTTCAAAGGAATTAGATGGAGATTTGACAAGAATAGCCTTTATTTGACTTTGTATATGTTTTTCTTGATAGTATTCACAAGCAGTCCCATTAGAAGTCTGTCTGGTGCTGACACAGAGTCCATCTCATCTGGCAGTGATGCATCATCACTAGAACCTGTCACGAGTCCAGGTAGGGATTTAATTTATAAATAGTTTTCTGGAATTGAAGTTAATGTATCTGTAACTAATATGAATTCACTTTGTTTGCGGGCTGCACAATTTTGTTGGTTGCAAACTAGGGATTTTTAGGATGCAGCAAAATAATATTGACCAATGAAGTACTGCATCCAAAAATTTCAGGTACCGATACAAAAATAATTTTCAGGAAAACTGTGATGGATGTATGAAAAAACCCTAGAATTTAAAACTTTAAAGTATGAATATTATTGAATGTTTTAACCAATTTATTTAAAGTATTAAAAAATATTAATTGTTAAAGAAATTAATCAAACATTAAAAAAACTGAAAGTTATAAAAAAAATATGACAGTTAAAATGAGTTCAATGTTTTGCAAACATTACTAAAAATTAGTTATTTAAAAAGAAGAAGAAGCTATTACAAATTTTGAACAGTGCTAAACACACTAATAACAGGATTCATACACATCATTGAAATCATTTTGTATTCTAAATTTAAGGGTTTGAAATCCTTAAATAGGCTTTTAATTTCAAAGTCTTCTTGAAAAGAATTTGTACTCCTGCTAAAACTGCTTTTGGACAAATTTTAGTTGTACTGGTTGTACTTCCCATTGTGCATTGTGTGACATCCATCTGTACTTTAACCCTTGAACACAATATTGTCGTTGTTACTTTCCTAAACTACTGCTCCTGTGGCATCATGATTAGAGCATCTGCCTCAACCAAATCATACCAAAGATATAAAAATGGTACTAACAGCTGCCTCACTAGGCATTGAGTGGTTAGTGTTAAGACTGGAGGATTCAGTAGACAACATAATCTATGGTATTTTGTAAATAATTCTCCAAAACAGAAAGTCCTAACAGTACTGGGTTTCCGTAAGATATTTATCATGCCTTGCTGGTCTTAGAGGGCAAGGGTACCTAGCAGAAATACAATATGCCCACCACAGCAGCTAATTTGAAACTGTTATTACTGAAGATGTTTTCAAAATTCTGCAGCTAATAGGAAAAATGGTCAAATTTCATTCAGTAGAGCAGCTTGGCAAAACATCATGACAAATAAAGAACTAGGATTTTCATTTCTACATGCCAGCACCAAATCAGATGCAGGAAGGACATATTATAAGAGACAGTATTTTAAACTAAATGTTTAAACTTCACTTTACAGATTTAGATGATGAGAGCAAGAAACTGGAGGTCAGTTTGAAGGATAAGATGGAACTGGAGGCCGTTCCTCAGACCACCTTATTAGACACCTCGGCCAGCAGGTCTAAAGGTCATCTGGGCTCAGCAGGTGGGCTGGCTGCAAGGAGACCTCCAACCAAGAAATTGAAGGTGAGGAATTAGTTATAGATGTTCAGATCAATCAGTCAAAGTGGTCATTGTACTTTACAACTCAGCCAGTAGGCCATAAATTCAGCTATTTTTAATTGGATGGCTAGCTACCAGGAAACTGCAGGAAAAAAAAGATTCCTTGAATATTTTTCTAGATATTGGATATGTCTTTTTCTTTGTCAGAATGACTGTCAAGGTGTGATTGGGAAATTTTCCTTGCCTGGCGTTTTGGCCATTAGGTCAAACAACTTGGTTCACTGTTAGCAAGGACTTCACTCTTAATGTAAGCAGTGTTTTAAATAAAAACAACATGAGAATTTTCTTTTAAACCATTAATATTGACTTTTAAATATCATTGGAGGCTTCAGAAGTCCATTTTATGTTATAGCCTTTTCGGTCTGTTTGTCGAAGTGTGCAGATGTGATACCTGGTGGATTGGCCAGTGTCAGCTACCATTGTGTCCCTTGGCTCTCATCTTGCCATAGCACAAAATAACTGACTTGTATTGTGCAGTAAAACACTAAACCAAACCAAACCAGTCTTTTTGTCAGACTTTCTTATTGTATATCTTTGTTGGTGCCCTGGTTTGGCCAAATGCTTAAAGCTGCTTGTATTTACATATGACTGACATTACACCGCTGCCCAAGCTTTGGCTTGGCTATTGTGGGTATGTGAGAAAACTTGCCAGTAGATTCCCTTGGGTTAGTGGTTCTTCCATGGGTTTTCTCCCCTTCTTCCTCTACCAAATATTCTAGCCGCCATGGATTGTTATAATACATTACCATTCTTCTCTCTCCCATGATAGACTCATCATTTTTCCAATGTTCATCTTACTCTTGCCCCTGTGTATACAATCTGCAAGTTGATACAACTATATTTTTTTTTACTGCTGATGTTTTTTGACTTTCAGTCTTCTGACAATAGTGAAAGTGAGAAGAGTGACTCGCATGATCCTGTAGAAAATAGGGTGGTAGAGAGTGAAAGTGGGCTGGAAACCTGGATTAAACATGACAGGTAATTAGCAAGCATATAAACACATTAAACATATTCATTGTAACAGATTAAGTGACAATCATTTTGCTGTAATTGAAATAAATTGAAGTAGATTATATTGATGTAGGTGGTAATTTTGATGCAGGTGATAATTTTTAGGTAAATGAAAGCCTCATGTATCATCATCAGCAACTTATTCAACATTTTATCATTTTTATCATCTATCAAGTAGAAGCAAAGTATGCACATTATCATGTGAGTCATATAGTGTCTTTTGGTATATCTGAAATCAGTAAAGGAATTTTATAGGGGTGACAAACAGTACTATTATTGTTCCTCAGGATTACTTGGCATGACTTGCAGAAAAATCTAGTTAAATTGAAATAAATTTTTCTGTTGAGTTTACTTAGGTTATATTTTAGTAATAATTTACATCTTCATTACATTATTTGCTCCAGTGGGCTAGTTGTTAGATCATCTGCCTCGAATGTGGTTGGTTGTGGGTTCGATCCCCGGCCAAGTCATACCAAAGACTTACAAAAATGGTACTAACAGTTTTGTACTCTAGTGAAAATTGAGAGGATGAACACAGAATTACCAAATGTGACTCATACTTTGGTTTAAAAATATTCTTTGCATAGCTGTTGATAAGTATGATCCAGAAATCATCCAGATAAATAAATGACCTTATTTTATATAAATAAGTGATCTTAGATGTGTTACTATATAGTTGGCAATACAGAAAGTGAAATTTGAGATAATCATCTTATTAAAAAAATTAAGATCAATATATTTTCGTATGAAGTAGTACAATATTATGAGTAAAATGTAATTTTCTGCAGAATACAATTTATGAGTCGTAACAGTTCTTTCTTTTGATGTGGTGAAATGATGCAAGCTTATTTCCCATGCTCTTATAAGGGTAGCTTTTAGTATTACTAACATAGCAAGCCTGAGACACTGGCACAGATTGGCAAGGTGTACAGTTTAGTAGTGTAGCTTTATTCAATTAATATCATTGCTATAGCTACATTTGTCAGATTAATGCATTTATTATGCTCCCATTGTTAGAATCCCTCGCACAAATTATATACCTGAACAGCACCCTCACATGTATTCGAGCCATAGTCAATTATGTACCACCCCAGTAGATTGTGGCAAGTTAAACATTGGAGTAGTTTGATCAAATATTCTTGCAAATGTTGCGACCTGATTAAAATCAGGTTCTAAATTCTCATCAGTTAATGAGATAGAAGAACTGAATCTAGTCTGTATTTATGGTAAATGATTTTTATGAGATAAATAAAGGTGAGCATTGTGATAAATAATAAGGATCTGAAACAGTTGGATCTTGCAGGATCTTTGACATTATCCAGTCATAACAATGTATTTAAATTTTCCATCTGTGAGTTGATTTCATTCAGTTTCTTGACATGCAAACAAGCAAAACTGTGCAACATGGGGATTTGGGGATTTCATCTGATTGGAGCATTTTCTATACAAGCACAATATCTTTTTTGTCGACATGTCTGGAATTACATAATCAGATTTTATTTGCATTTCCATTAATCAGAGTAGTGCAAAATGCACATTGAATTATAACCTAAATCATGTTTCTGTCACAGAGTAAAGTGAAAATTGAAGGTAGGATTTTATCTTTGAAATGGTAGACACTTTATGAGTGAATTTTGGGGCATTAGGCATTTGAAATATTCTCATTTCCATGAATATTATGGGACACAACCTCTGATCCAACTATTTCATATCATTACAGCATAGATTGACTATGTCTAAGGAACTGACACTAAATCAGTTTGTTTTTGTGGACATACATTTTCATGTTTCGGGTAAAATTGACTTTGTTTGGATCAGGCATGGTTCCTATTTCGTTAACAGCATGGTTTTTGTTTGTTCATTTGATCTTTATGTTTGTGCTCTACAGCAAAACCCTAAAATCTAAATAAATTTGTCACCGCATGAATAATACGGTGTTGACAATCAACAAAATTTGGCACATCATGAATAGTACTCATTTGTTAATCTAAACAAAATTGTCAGAGTACATATTATACTCGGTTGTCAGTGTACAGAAATTTGCAGAATATCTCAGTTGACAATCTAAAAAAATTGGCAGAGCATGAATAATACTCCGTTGACAATTTACATAAAATGTCAGAGCATAAATAATATGCAGTTGTCAATCTACACAAATTGGCAGAATATGAATAATACTTGATAGTATTTGAGTATTTTCCTTAAGCATTTTTTCCAGTACCTCTTATTACATAAGCATTGTTCATTCAAAGTCATACATATAAATTATGATTATCTTTTTTTATTCATTTTGTGTGTGCAAAAATTGACATTGTAACTATAAAAGCGACTTTTGTCTGATTAAATTAAAATGAACACTGTAGTAAAGAAAGGATTTTCTCTACTTGTTTAATTTTACAAATTCAGCATGAGATATATGAAAATGAAAGTTCACAGGATGAATTATACTGATTTACTTGCACATTAATTTGTATTTTGTGGCACCATAATACTGTTCATATTTCATTTTATCTATTATATCAAAATGTATCCTGAAAGAAACACAAACTTATCACCCATTATATTATGTCAATACACTTAAATAATATATGATATAGAATGATGTTCTGTGAATGTCTTTGTTTTTTTAAAAATATTATTACAATTTCTATATTTTATTGATCACGGCCCTATTTTATATTAAATTCCAGTATTTATATATTACTGCATTAATCATGGCAATGAAAAGATCCAGTGAACTATCGTTGCCATGGTAATGAATATAACTTGACTTTTATATTTTCTCTGACTTTAGGACAGCTCAGTATATATTGCAATGCGTGTAAGTAAGAGTGGTGTCAGGACTTGGGATAGATCCATGTTTGCAAGATCTCTTTATCACTTAACCAGGATTTGGGTGTTTATGCTAATATCCAACGCTACACAATTGCTCCTATCTCTGCTAGATATTCATGAATCATTAGAACTAGAGTGCTCACTCAGACTCCATTTTACCTTTGTCATAAATCGTAAATTTGTTAATTTGTTAAAAAAATGAACTAACCTTTACATATTTTAACGACATTTGTGTTGAGATTAATTGTTACTTTGGTGTCTTTTGCATTCCAGTAATTTAATGACTGTAAGCTTTTAAATTTTGAGTTTAGTGAGCACACAAGTTGACCAGTTTCATGAAGATAATGGGCCTGTAGCATTTGAAACTTCCTAGGTGCGAAACTAAAGCTCAAGATTAAAAAAACTTAAAAAAACAACCAAAACCAGGTTGGATGATACTGTTTTTGCCCTAATAAACTCTGTGTGCACTTTAAAAAAATTATCATTTGGGTAAATTTTGTGAGAGTGAAGCTCTTAGCATGTATATGCATTTTGAAAATAGTTAACTCATTTTGTGTGCATACTTAAATTTCTGCCACACATCGTTTGAACTAGTCCAAACAACGCTCACACTGGAACAAAGGTCAGTCCATTTTTTCTGTCTCTACCATCCTCCACCTAGTAGAAAAAACAAGCTGACTGAATCTCTCTTTTTGGATCAGTTTCCAAATCTTCTAGATTATGGAAATTCGATAGGTGGTAACCTAATTATTCTTGGAGATTTCAACTTTCACTTTGACTGTCCTGGTAAACCATACACGTCAAAACTCCTAGATTCCATTCATGTTTTCAATCTTAAACAGTCAGTTAACCAACCTACCCATAAACTTGGTCACATTTTAGACTGGTTTCTTTATAGACCTGATGATAATATTCTGCAATCCACCCATGTATCCCACGAACTTGCATCGGATCACCTCTGCATTGTATGCCATCTCGACGTATTGGTCCCTAACCCTCCATCTCTATTTGTTACTTAGAGAAACCTCCATATGATAAATAGAACCAAATTCATGCATGACATCCAAGAAAACCTAATAACTTTCTTACATCCAACAGCAGAACAACTTGATAACTGCATGCGTTCATTGCTTGAAAAACATGCCCCAGCCACCAAATGCAGAGTATCAATAAAAAAAGTATAGCAGTGTTAGGGACCAGCTTCGCACTGCTAAAAGATATCGCCGAAAAGCAGAGAGGCTTTGGCTTTCCACCAGACTCGCTATTCATAAACAAATCTACAAAGCCGCTAAGAAGAACATCACAAACATAGTCCATTTAACCAAATCATCCCACTACAGTACTAAGATGACGGAGAATTCCAGCTGCAAAGAACTCTTCGAGATAACTAACAAACTAATGTCAAGGAACAAATGTACACCACTTCCAACAACCTTCTCTCCACTTGACCTACCAATTTGCAAATTTCTTCGATGACAAAGTACAAACCATTTAGAGATTCGCTTGACAGCACAATTTCAACTGATTCGTCACCATACAGTTATGATGCAGAATTTCAGCGACAACTGTTAGGAGCATTTGAACCTGTTTCTATTGATTTAGTACGGACAATCGTGATGAAAAGTGCACCAAAGTCTTGTAAACTTGATCCAATTCCGACATCACTGCTGCTTGAGTGCTTAGACCCAATATTGCCTTCACTAACTGATGTTATTAATATCTCTCTCTCATCAGGGGAATTCCCATCATTTTTCAAAACTGCCATCGTAAAGCCACTGCTGAAAAAAGCAACACTGGACCATAACGATTTAAAGAACTACCGCCCAGTTTCTAATCTCCCATTCATATAAAAAATCTTAGAAAACGTTGTTCTAACTTAACTTGTGTCTCATTTGAATTCAAACAGTCTTTTTAACAATGTACAGTCTGCATATTGCCCTTGCCACAGTACAGAAACTACTCTTCTGAAAGTATTTAGTGACATTCTCTCTGCTTTGGATAGTGGAAAGACTATGATATATTACTTCACTGTCTCCAGCATGTATTTGGCATTAAGAATATAGCCTTACAGTGGTTCAAGTCCTACTTAGTCAACAGGTCACAAATTATATCAGCAAATGGAATACACTCCAGCCCAGTTGACGTATGTTGTGGTGTTCTACAAGGATCTGTTCTTGGACCAGTTCTCTTCATTCTGTATACTGTGTTCCACAGGGATCTGTTCTTGGACCAGTTCTCTTCATTCTGTATACTCTGCTCTTCTCAAGTGTCATAGATCATCACCCAGTGTTGCACCAATTGTATGCTGATGACACCCAAATATACAAGACTTAGCCACCCATCTGAAGTTGATGCTACCATCCATGGAGTAGAGAAGTGCATTTCTGATGTGAAATGATGGATGACATGTAACAAGCTGCAGATATGAATGATGATAAAACTGAGGCTATTCTGATTACAACACAAAGACTTTCTCATTCACATCCTTTACCTCAGACAATAAATATTAGCAACACCAACATTAAATTCTCACATTCAGTACGGAACCAAGCATTACTCTAGACAGTACTCTCACATTGCACCAACATGTCATGAACATATGCAAGGCTGCATATCTTGAATTGAGATGCATCAGTTCCATTCGTAAATATCTTTCAGTTGATGCCACTAAAACACTTGTGTGTTCATTAGTACTTTCAAGACTGGACTATTGGAACTCAATTCTGTCTGGTTCATCACAATATTTACTCCAGAAACTTCAAAAAGTTCAAAACACAGCTGCATGGATCATCTTTAGAATACCGCGATCAGAGCACACCTCACCAGTGCTCTGTACCTTACACTGGCTATCGATTCGATACAGAATCAAACACAAAATTTGTTGTCTGTGCTGTGTTTCAGTGACAGACTCCAGTCCAACATACCTATCCAACCTCACCCATGTGTATACACCAGCTAGATCCTTGCGCTCTTCTTCTGATAATCGTATACTCATTGTTCCCAAGGTGAAAACAAAGTCATATGGACAACGTTCGTTTGCACACCAGGGCCTGGCAACGTGGAACGAATTGCCCATTGAGACTCACCTGTTTCGACTGCAGGGACAAACTTAGAGACCTAATCATGTTTTGTATCTTATATGTTTTCAGCATGTTTTTATGTTTTCCAATTTCATTGTTCTTGTCATTTGTTGTTCTGTATTTTAGTCATATCATTATTGATGGTGTAAAGCGCTTAGAGCTTCGAAAGATTAGGCGCTATACAAAGTTCTCATTATTATTATTATTATTACTTTAGGATTAACTCCCTTTATCAGTGTGACTTCTAGAAGAGTTAATTCCCTTTGTCAGTTGCAATCTATCAACTTTATATGTATATTTTCCCCCAATTTGACTACAGTGCTCACAGAAGAATATTCAGAACTGTTTTAACCCTAATAATGATGGATGAGAGATCAGAATTATAAAAAAAAAAACTTTAAAAAAAATCATTATATTCTATTCCATTTTTATCCATAACATTTTTCATATTAAAAAGCATGATAGAATTGAGAAATGTGTGCTCAGTAAGGGTAAAAGAGTTGTGTACTTACAGTAAAGGTAAAAGAGTTGTGTACTTACAGTAAAGGTAAAAGAGTTGTGTACTTATTAAGGGGTATTATATTGATAAGGGTATATTATACAAATTTATTACTCTGTAGGATAAACCAAAGAAAACTATATCAGTTCCTTTAATTATTATAAATTAAATTATGGAACGAAATAAAAAAAAATTTCAAGCTTTAGCTTGAGCTTAAAATTTGTGTTCCAGAAGTTTCAGAATTACAGGATATATTGAAATGAAATTGAACACATTTCCTGTAATCAAATAAAGCATCATTGTTGTTACGTGTAAAATATATGATGGCATTAAAGTGATGGCTTGATTGAATTGTCATACTCCACTACGAATTTATTGCGCATACAATATTAGTTTTGTCCATTTATCTGTGTACTTATCTAAATTTCCAGTTTTGTATTTATGCCAGTTTCTCAGCAGTTGGGGGTGGGGTGGGGGGACAGTCTTGTTCCAAGAACATGTTTGTAGCTTTATGATGGAACATATTTACAAAGAATTTATGTGTCTAACTTAACAAGGTTTTAAGGAGTGAACTAGATTTGTAATGGGGAAACAATCGACTACACAGAAAATGTGCTGAATTTCAATTACAACTTAGAAGAATAATAACATTATTAAAACTGATATTCATCTATGAAGAATTTCTTTTAACTTATTTATATTATTCTGGCAAAAACTTCTTAACAAACAGTAATATCTTATGGCTTGAATAATAAAATCTTGAGATTTTATATTGCTGTGATGCACACGAGTAAAACTATGACACTAAAGGCTACCATGGTTTATCATTAACATTTGAATTGTAATCCTAATAAAGTTGATATGGTTATGTTAGTCCAAAATTCTTCTTTTCACTTGCCTAGATTATTGTCTGTAGCATTTTAGGCAGTAAGCTTTTTCTTTTCTTGCCAAGTAAATTTTTAGCTTGTTAAATAGACAGGTGGAGTTTCTAACCGTGCTTTTTGTCAATATGTTAATAATTTTCATTTTATGGGGTAATACTGTTTGTTACCATGGTAACCTTGTGTGAAAAAAATAACAGTAGTATTTATTTACTTCTATTCATTATGTTGATAATGTAGATAAGTCCATTTTAACCCCTAGTAATTTTAATCCTAGAAATATTACGTTAGATTAGTTTGATTTATTTGAACCTATAGATCAGGGGTCTCAAACTCCAACCACCCTGAGGGCTGCATTAAAGCATTTTCAAAAAGCCCAAGGGCTGCACCACCTTTGTTATCTCTCATGACACCTTGTGATGCCAATCATTTTGAAGGCCACAGTATACAGTTTGATGGGCTGCATGTGGCTCATGGGCTGTGTGTTTGAGACCCTTGCTGTTGATACTAATGTGACCTACAACCTGTAGTTACTATAGTTACCCAGAATAGTACCTAATTTAGCCAATACTGCATGCTTTGCCAGCTGCTTTGCACTTTTTAGTTACTTCCATTTTCTGCTTGCTTACATTCTGCTGCTGAATATAATTCATACTACAGTCACAGGGGAGCTTTGTTCTTTCTGGAGGTGATTATTAAATAGGAACAACACTAGAGCATAAACCATTGAACTTAATTGAGAAGAAGCTGGTACTTGAAGGATGATTAAATTGTAGCAGATATACTTGTGTGCGAGTTAATTTTAATTGTAAACTGCACAGATGCAGATCTGCCATCATATTTGCACCAGTAGATGTTGGTCTATGCAGTTTTCTATGGGTATTCAGTGGATTGAACAACATAGACCCAGATCTGTCAGCACATGATGTGATACCAGGTCTATGTTGTTTTCAGTTTTGCTTACATGTATATGCGTTGCAGTGCTAAGCATTTTTGGAAAAAAAATTGGCATTGTAGAAACTCGGAATGATCATGTAGGAAAAAGACGTTTATTCAAAGACAACTAAAAAGTTCTCCACTGAAATTGATAACATTTCTAGATTGTAGACTGGTTGTACCTAAAAATAGATTTTTTTGTTAAAAATTTAAATTCAATTGGGCTTTTCGAGTTGATTGGTGCAGTGCTAATTTTACCACAAGTCTAGTAGATGTAAAAAAAAATATCTGGCTTAAAGTAGGTTAGGGTCTTTATAAAAAAAGTAATTTATGAAATTAAAGACCGGTTTTCTTCATTTTTCTTGTATTAATTAAATGACAAGACATTATTGCTTTGTTCATTTTATATTTTCAATAAAGCCAGGCTTTTTCTAAGACTATAAACAGTGATTTCTTGTCCAGTATAGTTCACTCTATCTAGTCAAGACAATTCCAGTCTGTTCTATTCTAGGTAGGAATCTTTTAATTTTCAGTGATGCGTTTTCCCTTTACAGTGATAGCACAGTCAGAAAAAATGACACTAAAAAGCGCAAGGCAGCACAGCCATCACCAGGAAAGGAGTCTTCCCAAGATTTTCCCCCATACCCTGATACGCCTCCCCCACCACCCCCTCCCACCCAGCCTCCCCCCTTGCTTCAGGAAGGTGACACTGCTTCAGAAAAATCACAATCTAGGTACACATTCTTGTTGTCCCTCCATATCTCATTCTTACAGGCACCTATAGTGTAATGTTTATTAAGCCGTCAATGTTTTTGTCTTTAGTATTAAGTGTATGTTCATATGCACAGGAGATGTCCTAATAGCACCAGATGCATAGACAATATATGCAGATTGTACAGAAAGAAAACTAGAAAATAGTCCAGACAGGAAAAGGTTCATTGCCAGCATCTTGTTTTCATTGCCTCAAATTTTTGTAGAACCATTTTAGGTTTAGACCCTTCTAATTTATTTGATATTTTTGAAACAAACTAAATTTTTGACTTACCTAATCAGTGAATACTTTTTTTGTTTGTTTTTGATCAAAACTTTTATAAGAAGAGCCAGTTCTCATTGCACATGTTTTGATCCTTCCATACCCTGTGAGAAGGAAAAGGCTCTTAAAACCAGCATAGAATATAAAAAATTTCACAGAACCTACCACCATGCATGCCTAATATATCATTACCATTAACATCATGGATTAAATGTCATTAATCAAACACTTCTTACATGTATTGTATTGGGTACATATACTGGTAGAATTATTGTAACAGTTTACAAGTAAGCTCCCACACCCCTAATATTGATGTATAATTTTTTCTGTCAGTCAGTTTTTAATTCTCTGTTTTGCAGTATCCTTGTGGAATCTACATGATGTCATTGATATTCACCACAGATAAATTTAGATAAATATACATGGCATTTAAACTGGATTAAATATAAGTAAGGAAAAGAGCCTTGCTTGGGAATTTGCATTACCTGCTTTATTGATGGTGCCTTTCTGTCTACTGTGCTTTTCTTTCCTTATTTTTACATACATATTTCATCTTACTTGGTTTTTCATTGCATATTTCAACATTGAATCCTCTTACTGGAGCTATTTAAGTGATTTCACAGGCATTTTGCATGTCAATATTCTTAGATGCATTTAATTCAGCTTTGATAAATTCCAGATCGTTTGAATTCCATTAATGTATAGTGTATCTTGGAATCATCAGGAAGGTGTCAAGAGAGGGGTAATGTAATAAATACATAACTCTGTTTTGTTCCACGATAGGATAAAGAATTCTATTGATTTGGCATATGTATATGTTGAGGACATTTGTTTGCTATGTCAGGCTTAACTCTTTTTCAGACTCCGCTCAAAATAACTACTACATATACTCGCTTCTGAGTCCAACTGCAAACTGCACAGACTGCTGTTGCCAAATGCGCCATCAGATCTGGGTGTTTGCAGTTTGTTAGGAGGAATCAGTACAAACACCATAAACCCTGATCTGCAGGTGCTTTATTTATGCTACAGCAGATCAGTAACTTTGCAGTTTGATGCGACTTATAAGTGAGTATATATGGTATTATAAATATCTTGATTTGTTTTGAAAAAATGGTACTTTATTTATGTGATTTTCAATTTGGTGTCACATGGAAATTGTACTGTCAGTTTTTGCCTGTACCATTATATTGTTTCAGTCATTTAAATGATATCTTCAAATGCAAGTATTAATTGCATTGTAGTGATGCACACATGTAGTTCAGATGTGTTACCATTTTCCCCATCATGGACTATGAAAAAATGTCTCTTGTCTACTGACTATGGATTCAGTATTACATAGAAAGGCAAGATATATAATAGTTGTATTTATTCGAAAGAATGTTTTCTTCAGTTCTTTAATGGACTAAAATAATTCTCAGATATTCAAATTTGACAGCTGTGTTATTTGAAAATGTGCACAGTATCTTAATTGTTGCTCTTATTTCATCAGTGTCCTAATCATTGAACATCTACAGTGATAGGTCTGTCATGACATGGGGAAAACATGATTGAGAATCAATTGTAAAAGCCATACTATAAACAGATATGTCACAGGGACTCGGATTTGCGCTAGTTTTGTTGCATATTGTTTATCATATAGCTGCCAAAAACAACTTTCACGTGGGCCTAATATATATTTATCCCAATGACTGGTATTATATTATTGCAAACAAATATACAAAACATAGGAGGTAATTATTCATTTTCAATGATTTGAGATTACTGTTTTTTTTTTTAGACTGGTAAAGACAGGTTTTTTTCTTGCCATCATGTATTTATCTCAGTTTGCCTGATGAGCAAAGGAGTCCCGTTCTTTATGATCCAAAATATGATTAATTAACTGATCCATTTTATTTATGATTGATTTGGCAGGACTTAACTGTGAAAATATTTGTATGATGTTTTTGAATTTTAAAAAATTGATCAGCTGTATTGTTGGTGTGTGAAAATGGTAATCCCTCCTCTAGTATCTGAGTATGTGGGCAAAACCTGATTCATGCATACAGATTCAGGCCTGCATTCATTCTCCCATATTTATGATAAATTATGTTGTGAATTATTAGCTAGTTTTAATTATAATGGTGCAGGTAGTTTTAACCATCTTTTAAGGATAGGCTGTATTTTACTTTATATCTCAAATTCTGTTTTTAAGTGTGATCTCTTCATTTAATGTGATCTCATCTTTGTTAAATGTGTTCTCATCTTTGTTAGATGTGATCTCATCTTCATTTAGTGTGATCTCATCTTTGTTAAATGTGACATCATTTGATCTCATCTTTGTTAAATATGATCTCATCTTTGTTAAATGTTATCTCATCTTCATTTAGTGTGATCTCATTTTTGTTAAATGTGATCTCATCTTTTTTAAATATGATCTCATCTTCAGAACGGATGAAGAAGGTTCAGAAGAGACATTGTCACAGACCTCATATGACCCAGCCAATCCAAACTTCAAGGGCTTGGATTCAGAAATTCCTGACTCGGTTTCGATAGATACGACAGATACATTAGAAACGCAAGAGTCAGGATCCTCTGGAACAGCTAGTAGTGGGACTGGAAATAAAAAGTCTTCAGGAAAAAGTATGTACAACAGTAACACACTTCATTTATGTTTTTTAAAATTCAACGAAATCGGTCATTAATAAAGGACAACAAAAATGACAACATTTTTCACTTTATGGAAAAGTGTCCTTTATAAAGAGGTGAAATGTGTGGTTCAGCTTAAGAAAAAATGTTTGTATGTGTTGTCGGTTATGAGCAGGTGTTGTCTACAGGAATGTGCCTGCAAAGGAAGGTATCACTGTAGATAGCTACACTAATAATGTAATGGATGAAGCATGTAAAAAATGTATTCTCTTAATGCATTTTATAACATTTTTTGTTTTCTGGCAAGCATAGGTGAAAGACTAGTATGCAAAGAAGGAAATACTTAGAGTTGATAACTGGAATTGCTTTAGCATTCTTGCAAGAAGATGATTCTTTAGAGAAAAACTGGTAACCTTTAAATGTGTCATGTGTCTGCTTCAATATTATTACCAACACTGGAGGAGGTCGGACAATTAAAAGATTAAATAGCTCTGAGCCCCCCAGTCAGCAAGGCAGACAGTCTGGATGTATAAAATATAAGGTGAAAGGTATAACAGTTTAATAAAATATTACAAGACAATAATTATTCAATGTCATTTCACTCAATCAATACAAAGACCTATTCAAATTGCCAGTTATTCCATCGCGTGAAATTAAAGGTGAGAGTGTTTCCTTCCTGTGTCCTTTCTATGTTACTCATCTGTAACTTCTGCCTTGTCGGTACTTCTTTTCACCTTGTTTCTGTTCTCTGCCACTGAATGTAGCAAGATAATGTCTAAGTGAAAAACCTGCCCAAATTTTGACTATCTTAATTTTAATTGGATACCAGTGGTCTCGTTGAAAACTGCCTGGGGTAGTAGCACTGACTTGTTGTAATGTTGGTTTTTTTTTTTGTCTGAAAGCTTAAGATAACCAGTGACATCACTGGCTGATTGCAAAACAGACAGAGTTTCTCACTTCCATGGCAAGGTTCTCTCTGAATTGACTGCAAACTTGACTATAATGCAACTGGCAGGTAGTTTCTTTGTTTCAGAATCAGTCTAAAGTTGTAATATTATATAAACCGTATTGAAATGACTCAAAGGACTTTGAATTAGGAATTCTATCAGAATTCTATCAAATAAAAATAAAAAAGACATGTACAACATGAGGCAGGCATTAATTGCAAATTTCCTCAACCAATGTGACATAATGTTAATCTTGAATCATTTGTTGTGTTAATTTAATGAAAGTTAATATAATGTACAGTTTGCATTCTTTGCTGTTAATAACAGTGTGTCAAAGGAACATTATTTTGTTTTGATTCTGTAATGCCTGCCATGTTCAGATTATCATAACCGTTTAAGATTCTGTAATGCCTGCCATGTCCAGGTTATCATAACCATTTAAGATTCTGTAATGCCTGCCATGTCCACATTATCATAATCTTTTAAGATTCTGTAATGCCTGCCATGTCCAGATTATCATGACCTTTTAAGATTCTGTAATGCCCGACATTTCCAGGTTATCATAACCTTTTAAGATTCTGTAATGCCTGCCATGTCCAGGTTATCATAACCTGTTAAGATTCTGTAATGCCTGACAGGTCCAGCTTATCATGACCTTTTTATGATTATATAATGCCTGACATGTCCAGATTATCATAAGCTTTTATGATTATGCAATGCCTGACATGTCCAGATTATCATAAGCTTTTATGATTATGCAATGCCTGACATGTCCAGATTATCATAAGCTTTTATGATTATATAATGCCTGACATGTCCAGATTAGCTGAACCTTTTTAAGATTATGTGATGTGTGACTCTTCGGTTAGCATGACATGATATATGCATGGTATGTTAAAATATAAACACTCAATTATTAACTATTATTCATGAGAGATTGACCTTTAATCCACAGAAAAATGTTATTTATCTTTTGACCGAGATACTAATGTTACAGGTTATGATTTCAGAGATTTTGTTGTCTTGTATGTGAATAGTGTTGCAAAAAGGCCAGACATAGATCACAACATGTCTGTCCGTATGTCTGGCATAAATGTTTGGTTCAAGTTTTTTTTTAAGGGCTTATTTTCCTTTTTTTATCATGAGATCATTGTTAGACTTTGTCCACAAATATTTCAAGCAGGAGGAAAATACAATGACATTGAAGGGCAAGGTCATAAGGAGCTATTTATATTTTAGGTGGGTTGTTAGCTTTTAAAACTGGCAGTGATATTAAATATTGTATAGATGAATTGACATGAGACAAATTAAAAATGTTTTCCATGTTATGTAAATATTTCTACTTGTGTCTATGTGAGAAGGTAAAAGGTCAAGGTTACTGTGGTCATTTTCTTTTATATTTTTGGAAAATACATCATGTGTCTCTAAGTTGGTGTTAAGACCATATTAACCAATTTACACGGCACACTGGATCTAGGCATGGAAAACCAAGTTCAGAAGGCAAACTTGATTCATATTAACAAAGGAAGATGTTAACAGGTTAGAGGTTAAATTCAATGCATCAGGGTCACAGGTGTTAGCCTTGTGTTACTATGGCTGCAGTGACATCACATATAAGATTATAAATTCACATGGTTTGGTGAGTGCAGAATTGCAACAGCTTTCTTAAAATATAGGCTATTCAAGAAATTTTAAAATTGGAAATATTATTTCTAGATTTAGTTGTAAGGGTACAATTATAGTTTGGTTGAATTATCTAGTGACACAGAGCAGATCCAGATTTTTTTCTCTCAAAGATTTTGATTTTGAGAAGAGGTTTGTTGTATTGCTTAAAGTGGCTAACTTTATGTATTTTTCACTTAAAATATTAGTACATGTAGTTTAATTTGAAGTGACTGTGGGAATGGGAGGGGCACGCCATTAAGAGAAAGTGACAGTGGGAATGGGAGGGGCACGCCATTAAGAGTACGTGACTGTGGGAATGGGAGGGGCACGCCATTAAGAGAAAGTGACTGTGGGAATGGGAGGGGCACGCCATTAAGAGAAAGTGACTGTGGGAATGGGAGGGACACGCCATTAAGAGTAAGTGACTGTGGGAATGGGAGGGGCACGCCATTAAGAGTAAGTGACTGTGGGAATGGGAGGGGCAAGCCATTAAGAGTAAGTGACTGGGGGAATGGGAGAGGCAAGCCATTAAGAGTAAGTGAATGTGGATAAGGAGTTCACATGGGGCAATAGATCCATTTACCCAGAAATTTAGCTGAACTCTGTAAATCGTGTCATATTTGGACCTGATGCCATTTTTTAAATATCAATATGCATACAAATATATCTCTGTGCCCGATCCCCAATACTTTTTAAATATTCATAAAAAAATGTAACAAGAAAATTGATTGGTCCCTCACTTTAATGCACTTTGGTATTATGGGGTCTCTTTAAAAAAGTCCGGTATGATGGTCATGGATTCTATTTGACGGTAATACCATTTATTGTGTGCCAGAATAGATGACCACACCTATAACACTATACACCACCCTGATAACTCGCAAACCTGCTTATAAGGCGGTGTCAGGATTGATTGACATTTTTAAACCATAAAATACCTCCCCAAAAACTTGATCCTTATTTCTGGAACTTGAAAAATAAATCATGATCGAAATTGGTAACTGTAATCTTGATATATCGCTCATTTTATGGTCGAAAATGGTAGATATAACCTGGAAACTTTTTAACATTTTAAAATTATCAACTTTTAATTAAGAAATCATATAATAGGTTACATTTTCTTGCCAAATGACATTTTTAGTACATTAATAAAAGATAAACTTTGATCATGTGACTTACACCTAGTGTAGGCAGTACATTAATATTTAAATGCCAATTAAATAATATTTGTTAAGTGAAATTTGTGTTTTAATTCTGTCTTTTAGTTCCACTTAAGTATAATCATCATAAATGTAATGTGTATTTAAACATAATATGTGTCAATTGATGTAACAGCTATGTTGGCAAACATTTCTCAGAGAACCTAAGTGCTGACCGTATTTTGATAATTGCCTTGTGGAAGTATTTTATGTATTGTTGCACTGAATTAAAAGCAGGCCTCCTTTGTATTATCACGTTAATAATGTCTTTTGAATCAAATAAAAAAAATTAGAATATCAAAAAGTTACAAGGCACTCAAATCCTACATACTTAACAATACATATTACAGCACCAATCATATGTCTGGTGAACTCGCTTCGTGGATCAATTGAACACTGTTATAAATGTTATTGTGTATTTGACATAAATTACCTTAAATTAACCGGCTCTTTCATACTTTCAAAGAATGCAAGGCAAAGATAGCAATGTGAAACGAATACTTAGTAAAATAAAGAGCTTGGTTTCACAGATATGGACCATTGTGGTCAAGCGATTTTCAGAGAATTTCTAAACTGTAGTTTGAGATATCCTCATGGATAATAAGAAGCTTCACTGTTTCAGTAAAATCATGACATCAATGTTGTACAAATTGAGCAATAGAATATTGAGTTTCGACATAGGCAATTGTCTCGTGAAACAAATGTCACTAGTTTTTGTAAAAAAGAAATCTTTTTTGGTGGTATGTCAACATATAGTCTAATTTCTGGATACTTTGACTCCTGACTTGCTAAGGGGGCGCTCACCAGTTAGTATGTACTTTTCAGATAGTGACGCATGTGAGGTGAAGTTGTTTGCATTTCTAACATGCACAATGGAGATAATGTTGGCATATCTCAATGCTACTTTGATGTAATGTGGCTGATATTTCTTTGGATACTGCACTTGTGGACATTGTACATGATCTAAGCACATGGTATAACAAAATGGATGCTCCCATGTGCTTGAAAAATTAGCCAGAATTAATCAAAAGTACACTAACTTTAGCAGTTATTAAACTAGGGAAAATGAATTTTGCTGAAGTAGGCAATAGCAGCTTCTGAAAGTGCAATGAACAAATTACAAAATATCTGAAAAGAAAAAAAAGTTATCGTACCATTTTTCTACAATTTACTTCTGAAGTCCAGGAAGTGAAAATGACCATGCGGAGCTAGCAGTTTTTTTACATGAGCACATCTTAAGTTAGCCAAAGCTGTATACTCTAGAACCTAAAGTACACCCATCAATCATACATCAAAATAAAGGGAATTGAAAGTTCTTCTCCCAACACCTAAGATATACAAAGTCTTTATAATATTGCCAGTATAACCAGTGAAGAAATCCTGGAAAATTCTTTTTCTTTAAAATTTTAACCCTATGCAAAGTACGAAACTGTAGAGCGCCACCTAATATACTATTTAGTTCTTCTTTGGTAACCATACTAATCTACAAAACAAAAAGCAGTGATGTAATACACGTTTTCTTATACTCATGATGGTTGTTGAAACCAGTTTGAATGATCTTTCACATGTTGGAAATTTTAAAAGTAAATATTATTTATACAGAATAATGAACAGCTTCATTAGAAAAAGCGTGTTAGTAACAATTATTATCAATGTGATTGTAAAAGGAGGATTCAGTCATTAAACAGCCCAGTTTCTTACCCCCCCCCCCACCCCTCGTGGTTTTCTCAATGTATAAGCAGATATTTTCAATTTTTGGAGGTCCATCGATAACTTGCACCTTTGCTTATAGTGTGGTCTATGTTTGTGGACCCTGTTGTGTGTGAATTATTGAGGGAGAAGTGTACATTTTATGGCAGTCTGAAAAACTGTTACAATGAAACTTAACTATATGTCCCTCTTGTGTGACCATCACTTCAGCAATGAAAAGGTGTCCTCATAAATTGGGTCACCTTTCATCTGAGGGACCGTGGTTAAAATATACTATTTTGGTGTTGGTTAAGGTAATAGAAAAGAGTGTGGAATCTTCATATCTAGAAGGGAAGTGTATAATTAGTTTCTTATTTAATAGGCAGAGTTGCAACACTTTGTGTTGTTTAATTCAAACCAGCAAAGTTATTTCTCTTAAATGACAAGATTTTATTGAACCCCTGTACTTTTTGGAAAATGATGATGATAAACCATTTAATTTGAGTTGATGTCATTTAGTTTGAAATCAGCATCATGCTACATACATGCCAACCATTATGCTTTTGGTGTAATCATTATGCTTTTTGTTCACTAAATTATGCCTTATACATAAATTATTTGGATTATGCAATTTTGGTATATCCCCCTCGCAAAAGAATAATAATTTTTTTTCTTCATTTTTATTAACATCCCATTAATCTTTCAAACATATTCTAGAAAAGATGGCCTCTACACAACTATGACATAAGAGTACGCTTGTCTGAAGACTTGCATGCACTTTCCTAACAGTATTATGTTCTATTTATAGCAGCTGCCCTATTTCCAAGAAACATTCTGGTTTCTACTTAAACTTTTGACCTCGGTTTCTATTTATACCAGCTGTATGGCTTACTTTGAAGAGAACAGACTGGATTTCTAATTTTGAATCTTTTCTCTCAGATTCTTTGTTCTAATTTATATCTGGTACAGAACCAGACTGTTGGTATTTGGCACTAAAAGTCAAGTCATATTTATTTTAGTCGATGCGTGTGTTAGAGCAAAAATGTTTTTCAAATAATTTTACAGATGGATTAGAAAAAGAAGAAAAAACTGATTCAAAGATGAATAAATGAATTACATAATACAGTATTTAATTCTAGGGCAGCCTCACACCCATTGCAGACAGTGTATAAAGGATTTTATTATTATTCATGGCGATTAATTTGATGTGGAGCAACACTAGCTATGCGCAAGGTATTTTGAAAAATGAGGTCATCATTGTAAAAGAAAGAAATCTTGATTTTGCTTGCTTTACTAATTCCAGTACTGAAATAACTTTTTTTTTACAGCAGAACTAAATTGTGGACATGAATTTTATAAATGTAGAGGCATTATTTACCAAGTTCTTAATAGAACATGGATTACTCTGTACAGTAGAATATGTTGGTCCTTTGCTCAAACGGATATTTCCTGATTCCAAAATTCTGATTGCAGTAAATATACATGTTCAAGAATAAAATCATTAGACATTGTTACGTGTTTAGCAGACGATAATTAACTTAAATTTGCAGAAGTCACGAAAATTGGGTCGTTTAATAATTTTAATTAAATTTTAAATTTTAAATAATTTAAATTAAATTTTAATTTTAAATTTTAATTTAATATTTAATTTAATATTGCAGCAGACAGGAGTAGTGATTATGATGACAAAAAAGTTGTACCGTCTGTGTACGACTTTGATAATGAAAAGGGAAGAGTCAGAGTGCTCTTCTTTCATTACCAGAATTAACAGTATATTTTACTGGAAAAACACTTTTTATTTGCTTAATAATGCTTTGTGAAGAAACATTAGTTGGTAAAACTGTATGTGGTATTCAGCTGAAAAAGCATTAGTAATGACTGGAATTCATAAAGGAGTTGCATTCCATATTTTGCAAACTATCTCAATCAGGGTACACATCAGGCTGTCCCTGTCATATGATGCATCTTGTTGCAGGAAAGGTTGTCGATAAATTAGGATCAGTCCTGCAGTATCAAGTTGGAATTCTACCTGATGATTTTCTTCATGTGGACAGAGTTTGAATGGCATTTTTTTTTCCAGCTAAAAGACCCAATAACTGCAAGATATAAAATTACTCTTCTTGTCAGGTTATTAAAGGAATATTGGTTCTTTTCCATTCTAATGCTGACTGTGAGATATTGTTCAGCGTTGTTAACAAAAGTAAAACTGAATTCAGATCCAGGCTCTGTAACCCAGCATTTAGTGCTCTACTGGTGTGCAAAAAATTCATAGTCTCAGCTGGTACAAAGTGTTTTGAAATGCAAAATATGAGAGACTAGTGTTTTAAGCTAAATCATCAGATATGATTAGTTAACATTTCAAACAGTCTTTGCTGCTGATGTGTTTGTCTTTGCCATATTTTATTTGATTTTCTTTTGTTAATTGCTGTTATATACCTTTTTATAGCGCTTCTTAAAAACTGGTTATTTTATTTTAAAAACCTTTAGTTTAAAGTCCTTTTCTAAATGTCATCCATTTAAGTTGAGCTTTTGTGTTCGTTATCCAAGACATGCATCCCAGACTCAATTATATTGCATGGTGTGTGTGTCTATCTGTTGTATTAACCTATTGCTTGTGTATTGCATGTGAGTTGTGTATTACTAACTTCCTTTCCTGCAGGTATTAGTCTTCCCAAACTGCCTTTCAAGTTTGCCACGAGTGGTAGCAAAGACAAAGGCAACGGCGGAATTGTGCTTCTGTCCAATAAGTCCCTTGAAGCCTCTAATGATGCCCCAAGAAGTGAAGGGGGCATTACTCTAATTTCTAAGAAGGCCCTCAATACGGGCTTTGAATTTGATGGTAAGTTCAGAAATTCTTTTGAGCTATGATTCTGTTTTCATTTGCCATTCAGGGCTGAGCAAAGCTCATAGTCCAATGACACAGACTATTAATATTTTGTGTGAGGCCATAAAATGTTCCAAATTGCTAGTCCGGTAGAAGTGCATTTTCCCAATCTTAAAAGAAGTCAGGCAAGTGGTTTTTTTCATTGCATAATGACTTTATCTGTACATTCATGCCCAATATGCATACTGAATGCTTGATTCTACTACTCTGCATTTATTTGTTTGCATACTTTACCACAGTTACTCGTAGTCATTGATAACTGGTGCATGTATACCTGTTATATTACCCCTTGACTGCATATTGGGCTAAGCTACCAAATTACTGGCCAATCTAAAGATGTGAAACAAAACAAAGCTACCAAATTACTGGCCAATCAAAAGATGTGAAACAAAACAAAGCTACCAAATTACTGGCCAATCAAAAGATGTGAAACAAAACAAAGCTTCCAAATTACTGGCCAATCAAAAGATGTTAAACAAAACAAAGCTTCCAAATTACTGGTCAATCTAAAGATGTAAAACAAAACAAAGCTACCAAATTACTGGCAAATCAAAAGATGTGAAACAAAAACAAAGCTTCCAAATTACTGGCCAATCAAAATATGTGAAACAAAACAAAGCTACCAAATTACTGGTCAAGAAAAATGTGAAACAAAACAAAGCTACCAAATTATTGGCCAATCAAAATGTGAAACAAGACAAAGCTACTAAATTACTGGTCATTCAAAAGATGTAGAACAAAACAAAGCTACCAAATTACTGGCTAATCAAAACCTGAAACAAAACAAAGCTACGTGATTAATTAGCAGTGTTTTGAATGGTTTTGTTGTTTGCTCAGACCAAATCCTCATGAACATCTCACCTTTGGATGGTAATTGATCCAATTAAATGAAAGGTATCTTACAGACATTAGTGTAATGTCCTTTATGAACTGATTACATGGCAGCAATAATTGTTTAAATTTTTGAATTGATTTTATGGAGGATTAACTTCTGTGTCTGAAATTGCATTTAAAGTTGTATGATATTGTAGTGTAAATAATGCATACATGATACCTGGACATTGGAAAACTGAAAATTTCCTATTTAACAAACATCAACCTACTTTAGGAAATAAATATGCGATAGATTATTTTGTTTGTTTTTTCTGTGGATAAAGTAAATGAATCTCATCTAATCTCGGTAAGTGATTTAAATTTTGAGACAAGAGAAAGTGTAATTCAGACAAGTGAATTTTCTGAACCACTTGTCATGAAACCATTTTTGGAAACCACTTTGCTCAGCCCTGCAATTCCTTACTGAATTGCTTTTTCCCCCTCATTCTTCATCAAGACTTTGAGTTATCTGTCATTGTATGAACTCCAGAGATGCTGCTGGACTGTTGATTGTGGAATTATGCTTACCCTATGTCTTTTTGTTCATTATTTCAATTTATGTATTTAGGTTTTTGCATGCCAACACTTGTATTATTTCGATCTTGTGCTGTTTATGCCGAAATTTCAAGGGTTCCAAAACTGAATTTTCTCCGGAGTGGTATAACAAATTAATCCATTGATTGGCCATCATGTTAATGTTTAGAGCTTAAAAGGTCACATAAAAAAGAAATCATTGCTCAGGGTGACATTGCAGAAAGTGGTGATGCAGAATTTGGTCAGCATCTCAGTTCATGACCAGTCTTTTTTCTATCAGCATCCTCATCTCTACTACCCATGAGCAAATCCCCGCCCTCAAAGGTAACTATTGGGTGTTTAGCAGCATCTCTGTAAATTTTCTTAATCTGTTTGCTTTTCTTTATATAATATTTTCAGAGTTTTCATTTTAAAGAGGAAAAAAAAAACATGCAAGTGTTATTTTTATGTAATTAAAGTTTAGTATATATGTGTTACAGGAAAAACATGTAAGTGGATTGATCTTTTAAAGTTGAATTTGACTTGATATGTTCAATAATTCACTTTTACAGTTTAATAAGGTTGACACTTTTGTATGTATAAACATGCAATAATAATAATAATAATAATAATAATAATAACAACAATAACAACAACAATAATAATGATAATAATAATAACAACAACAATAATAATAATAATAATAACAACAACAACAATAATAATAATGATAATGATAACAACAACAACAATAATAATGATAATAACAATAACAATAATAATAATAATAAGAATAATAATGACAAATGACAAAGATCTTGAAGTGGACCAATATCTTACATGGTGTTTTGGTTTATAGCTTGCTTGGTTACATGAGAGGGATTTTTTTTCAGTGCATAAATATGAACATAATGAGAATACAATTGATATACAGATATGTTCATTATTGTAAATATTTTACATTACAAATTGTGTCGTTATCAGCTGTAACATGCATGATCATGATGCATGAGCTATTCTATGTACCTGTTACAAAGAAAAATAATTAGCTTGGTGTCATCAGAGGCGCATGTAAATTTATTAATTGCTTGCGTTGTGGTTCCGTGTTGCAAAGTAAATTTTTGACTTGATATTTTGTACGATTTTAGAAAGTTTTGAAGTATCTTGATTGTTTGATGGGAAGTAAATCCTTCCCAGTCCGAATATTTCATTTGTTGGAACTCCACAGGAATATTTATCAAAATGCTTTGGACACAGTGCTATTTTTATTTGCCTTTTGCAGCATGAGGCATGTTGCATGAGTTTTAAGGTGTATTTTTTCTGGCAATTTCTTCCCATTTAGATTGCATCTGTGCATCCAATGCCATTCATGAGGGCCAACAAGTACATCACCTTATTGTTAGATTGTATTACATTGAATTATATTGAATTATTTGATGCAAATAATTGTACTTATTACTATGAATCATAATTGGCAAATAACAGGTTCCATGTTATAATGAATTACCTTATAACATGAGTCTGATACTGAAAGGCCTTATAACAGAAGCTTTTTTTTAAATGAAGGGCCTTATTACAGAAACCATGTTATAATGAAGGGCCTTATAACTGGAACTACTTTAAAATTAAGGGCCTCATCACAGGAAACATGTTATAATGAATGACTGTATAACAGGTGGCATGTGATAATGAAAGGTCTTGTAACATGAACTACTTTAAAATGAAGGGCCTTATCACAGGCACCATGTTATAATAAAGGGCCTTATAACAAGAGTCATGGGATAGGGAAAGGCCTCCTAACAGGAACTATTTTATAATGAAGGGCCTTATCACAGAAACCATGTTATAATGAAGGGCCTTATAACAAACCATGTTATACTGAAGGGCCTCATAACAGGAACTATTTTTTAATGAATGGTCTTATAACAGTAACTCCTTTATAAGGAAGGGCCTTATCACAGGAACTGTTTTCAAATGAAGGGCTTTATAACATGAACTATTTTATAATGAAAGGTCTTATAATGGTAACTCTTTTATAATGAAGGGCCTTATCACAGGAACTATTTTATAATGAAAGGTCTTATAATGGTAACTCTTTTATAATGAAGGGCCTTATCACATGAACTATTTTATAATGAAAGGTCTTATAATGGTAACTCTTTTATAATGAAGGGCCTTATCACATGAACTATTTTATAATGAAAGGTCTTATAATGGTAACTCTTTTATAATGAAGGGCCTTATCACAGGAACTATTTTATAATGAAAGGTCTTATAATGGTAACTCTTTTATAATGAAGGGCCTTATCACAGGAACTATTTTAACAGCAACTCATTTATAATGAAGGGCTTTATCACAGAAACTAATTTATAATGAAGGGCCTTGTAACATGAACTTTTTTTTATAATGAAAGACCTTATAATATAACAGTATTATTGAAGGGTTTTAATGTGCTATATAGTGGATTTTTGGTTGAAAATTCTCTAAATAGCTTTGAAAAAATTGGGGATGTTTGGAGGACATAAAGAAAATCTCAGACATATGCAGAGATTTCATTTTATGATCTGCCAAATTATGTATAGTAAAGTTTATAAGAAACCTATGATCAATGAAAATTAGTAATTGCTGAATGAAAATTGGAAATTTCTGTGCAAAAATATTATGATTTATAAAACTTAACGTACAAAACTTTACTTTTCTTTAGTTGTCAGCTTGACTGATTTTATGACTATTGTTAGGGAATAAGCAAGTCTAAGACCCAAGATGTGATAATGTTATATTCTAGCTGTAACAAAGAATGTTATCAAGGGGTTTCCATCAATTCATATCACACAATTGGAAACACATTTAATATTGATGGGACTGTTATTGCCTTAGGTTGTTGTGACCTAATTGCATTATAGAATTCAGAATAGAATCATTGCAGACATTGTAGCGATGTGACTGAATATTTTTAAAAGCTATTTTAAAAATCCAAATCTCACACACACACACAGACACATTTTATTTCATATCAAGCAAGATCTAGAAGTTGAAGTGGCTCATTTGTTATTATGGTGACCTCAAGGAGTAGTTTCCGATCTTGCCCTGACCAGAACAGTCAACCATTGT
Source organism: Unio pictorum (assembly GCA_030141615.1). NCBI lineage: Eukaryota > Metazoa > Mollusca > Bivalvia > Unionida > Unionidae > Unio > Unio pictorum. The sequence goes on along the minus strand of JARLTB010000261.1, from coordinate 2,135,389 downwards.
ACACAGCAGATTACCTGGAGGAACAGAAAAACATTTAGATTATTTTCTCCACATTTCAATAGAAATCTGTGTAAAAAAAATATTCATTTGATCCATAATTGGTAAAATAAGGAAACTGAATCATGAATGTTTGTGCAAAACTTGGCTTGTGATTGACCCTATAGTTAAAATACAAGTAGTGGTCAGTTTTGAATGTAAAAGACAAGTAGTGGTCAGTGTTGAATGTGAAAGACTAGTAGTGGTCAGTGTTGAATGTAAAAGACAAGTAGTGGTCAGTGTTGAATGTTAAAGACAAGTAGTGGTCAGTGTTGAATGTAAAAGACAAGTAGTGGTCAGTGTTGAATGTTAAAGACAAGTAGTGGTCAGTGTTAAATGTAAAAGACAAGTAGTGGTCAGTGTTGAATGTTAAAGATAAGTAGTGGTCAGTGTTAAATGTAAAAGACAAGTAGTAGTCAGTGTTGAATGTCAAAGACAAGTAGTGGTAAGTGTTGAATGTTAAATATGTTGTTTAGTTCATAAGACATAAATTTTTATTTAATAACTGGAAATAGCTAATGCATGTAGTGTTAGTTTTCAGACTAGTTTTTAAGCCTTTTGCAGCAAAGATAATACTGTTGTAGTGTACCAATGTTCTAGAACAAAAATCCATGTTTCCATGGAACATACGTCTGCAGCTGAATTTCCAGATTAACTACAGGAATTAATTTCCATGGGTATGTAGCTATTTCATTTGAACTCAACTTTGCTGCCATTAATTTCAGCATTTTCTTCTTGTTGAGCAGGTGCTAGCATTAATAGTGATGTGTCTTCTGGTTATATGGTGTCTGAATCAGATTTAGTGTCCAAGGGGTCATCTTTCTCATTGAACATATCTGGCACTCCTGCAGTACAGGTAGGAAAGTTACCATAATTTTTGGTCTTATTGTCATTGTTTTCAGCACCCACTACAACCATCATTATGATTAGTATCATCATCAAAATCATTTACTTTGTATTTAGTGGTAGTATATAACATTGCAATCGCCACTATAACTTAACACCACCAAAACACCATCATCGCTATTATCATCATCATCTTATAGACTAACACGTTAATTTTGATCTTTTTTAATTCACCTCCATGAAGTGTGTGGGGTGGGGGTGGTCAGAGTGATGTAAAGTACTTACCTTTACAGATTACTGACTTCTCACCTGTGTCCATGTGGGCTTAAGTCTTGGGTTCTAGTCATAGGATTGGCCAAAGTGGGTATGTGAGAAAGCTTACCAGTAGCTTCCCACGGTTTCGGTGTTTTTTTGGGTTTTCCTGGGTTCTTATTCCAGCAGTTACACTGGTTGCCATGTACAGTCAGTCTATCCTGTGCTAAAAATGGTATTAAAAAAGCAAAAACAGCAATGAAGTAGAGTTGAAGAATTGCACCGCCTCTGTCATTGGCATAAGCTTTTGCATGGATAAAAAACTATGTACATTCTCACTGAATGTCAACCATTTTTTCCTGTAGATATTAGGTCACTTTTACCTTTTTTCATGTTTCATTGACTTTGCTTAAAGGTCGTGTTTTAAATTTAATTCTCAATCCCATTTCATGGAAACATCAGACTGAAAGATTGCATCTAGCCCTGTTAGTAGCACAATGGCTCTGGTGGCCTAGTGGCTAGAGTGTCTGCTGCGGGAGCGGGAAATCGTGGGTTTGATCCCTGGCCGAGTCATACCAAAGACTTACAAAAAATGGTACTAACAGCTGCCACGTTTGACACTCAGCAATCAGAGGTTAGAGTCAGGACTGGTTGGCTGGTGTCAGGATAATGTGACTGGGTGGGACATCATGCTACATGGTAGATTAGGGATCCTTGTGTTTTGCAATTTGACTACTTATAAGCGAGTGTATGTATGTATATATATATATATATATATATATATATATATATATATATATATATATATATATATAGTAAATGTTGTACTTCTGATTGTTTCTAAGGTAATTTGCTCTTCATATTTCAAGGTAACATTTTCATTGAATGGAAAGGTACCATAACATTTTCAAGTAACCAGTCTTTCAGTACTATAAAACCTATCTCCAGTATAGACATCAATTTTGTTGCATGCATTTATTACACACCAATTTAATTTTAATCTTCAGTCCTTGCTTTCTTATCTTGCACCTCGACTGTAACAGTTTTGGTGTCTTCACCGATGCAGTTTTGTATTAAATTCTAATTACATTCTGTAACTCAAATATTTAAAATAACAATATGTAATTAATGCAAAATCACATTTTGTTTTGTTTGGAGTTTGCGGAAACATTTGCTGTAGCATATTAGAATGACTGGCCTGACTGCCTCAACTTATCCTGTGCTATATCCAACATGTCCTTTCCTCGGATGCAGGTCACATGTTTGATTCCCAGCTCATTCAGGTGATTTATGAAAATGGTGCTTACAGATGCTTTGAGTGTCTACCTTGCATGTGGGAAGTAATGGGTTTGCACCCAGGATGAGTCATTTGAAAGACTTGTAAAAATGGTGCAGGAGCTGCTTCACTTGGCACTCAGCATTAAGAGGTTAATGTTAGGACTGGTTGTCTTGATGTCAGGATAATGTGACTCAGTGGGACATAATAATACATGTCTGCAGCATAATGCCCCAGTGCTAGACATAACTATAAACTGCCACACTGCAGAATTGCTAAAGCTGCGTTAAAAATCAAAATCTCTCTCTCTCTCTCTCTCTCTCTCTCTCTCTCTCTCTCTCTCTCTCAACAGATGTGGTATCAGACTTTACTCAATATTTCAGGAGTCACCAGCTTCACAGAATCGACAGAACCAATTTCAGTCATGTGCAATAGCAGAGTGGAACATTGAGCATGTATGTCACTGGCTAATTGGGTTAGAGATGGAGAAATACTCATCTCTTTTCTCAGAGAAAAACATCACAGGCAGTCAGCTCCTGTTGTTGGATGGAAACCGACTAAAGGTAAAGAGTTCTTATACATGCACGTCTCTGCTTTAAACGAGACATAAGAGTTTGAATTTGGTCACTCAATCACATTGTCAAGAACAACTTTTAAGCCTCCCATCTGTCCATGTAGCCAAGTTAATTTATGGCCTGTTTCTGTTCTGTGACATAAGTATTTTGCCAGTAAACCTTGGCTGTTTTCTGATGAAAAACTACTGGACTAATTTCAACCAGACTTGGCAGAGAGTATTTTAGCATGAAGTCCTCGGTTTTGTACAGTTGATGCTGATTTACAAATATGGCTACTCTTAATAAAAATAGGAAAAACTTGAAATGAGGACTTTTGAAAAAACTTCCTGAACAAGTGAACTTGACCAGATTTGATAGCATCCAGGTACATGTATTAAGGTCGTTAAATTCTTTTCTTTTTTTGTTTATCAGATGATACCAATCTGCCTTCAGATATGAACTCTCTTACTAAAAATGGAAAAGTTTTTAGGACTTTTGAAGTGAATCAAAGGCCTTGTAAACAAAATCTTCTCTGAGGCCTTGTAAATGAAATATCCTTTAATGTTCTAGACCATATTGGATGGTAGAATATGGTGCTATCCATGCCTGTCCTTTTGGTAGCCTGGTTTCTGGGCTCTATTTAGCAATAGCCCATAATGTGTAAAAGTATGACATAGGGCCAGGCTAACCTTTCAGTCACAACATTTCATTTTCTTTGCAAAATTTGTTTCTGTTGAATAACTTGCAAGTAACACCATGGATCAAAACAAAATATATATGAGGCTGTTTCTTTGGAAGACTTAGGCTAGGTGTTAGTTTCGCAATTTTCTCCGAAGATTTGATCAATTTTAAGAGCCTTTTGACAAACCTTGTCCTGCATATTAATCAAGCTTTCAAAGCTTGCCTCATTTGGGTTTGGAGTTATGTCCCCCTGGATAATGATATGGGAAGGTTTTATGAAGATAATTAACAAATAAACATTAGGGATTTTGCAATATAATAACGCCTTCTTCTCCTTATTTTTTTTATTATTATTATTTTCAGGCCCTTGGTATAACAGATAGCAAGGACAGGGAATTACTGAAAAAGAAAATAAAAGAAATTAAAACTGCAGCAGAAAAAGAGAGAAAACAGCAAGAGAAAGAGAAAAAACTACTGGAGAAAGAACAGAAATTGAAAGAAAAAGAACAAAAGAAACAGAAAAAGAAATAGGAGAACTACATTATACGAGTTTTTAAATTGGTGCTATATTCCTAGAATACATTATACAGTCAGTTTTTATTAAAGCCAAACATGTTAAAATCCAGTTTATATATTGTGTTAAACATATTGACAGATTTGAACCTTTTTTCTGTCAAAAGCAGTATTTTTCTTTACAATCATGTATGTAGAGTCTATTATGTTAGGTGCATGCATTTTTGGCCAAGAAAATAAATCATTGTAGTCAGGCGCAAGAAGATTGCTATGCAATTGATGGAAAAGTTGTGTTAGTAGACTGGTTGACTGTTTAATTATTGTGTGTATGAAGTTACGGTTACAATTAGGGTAACTACGGAACTAGAACCAGACAATTTTAACTGACTGTAAATATTGTATACTTTACATGAACAAATTACATGTATATGAAGTAGTGCAATACAAGTCAAACAGAATGATGGACAATGCCCAGTTGTTAGGGGTTTTGTCGTTTTCATAATGGGACCAGAGCTTTTTAAATAGGAATAAGTTTTGCACATGGAGAAACAACAAAAACAAGAACAGCAACAAAACCGTTGCTAGAGATATGCAGTTTTGTACCCAGTAATGTATAGGAAGTGAAAATACAGATGAAAGTGCCTTGTTACCAGACCCTATTTTTCTGCTGCTTATACTTTTCACCAGTCATGCAGTTTCACTGAGAGTTTCATCATCCATATCATTGGAGTTGTTGTAACAACTGTTTCTAAGGAAATCGTACACTAACCCTCTGTGAGGTATGTAGTGTATAAAGGTCATCATATATCCGATAAGTTTTCCTTTTCCTAACCTTGAAGCAATCCATTATTCATTACCAATTATTCTATGTATCTTACATGGACTTTGTTTAAAAGTTTCTTAATAGAATGACAATTAGTACTCTTTTGTTGCAGGGAGTCAATTTAATTCTCAGGTTGTGTTGCACAGTAAAATAAGACATTAATCACAATAACTATGGTCATTATTCAGACAAATGCAAAAGAAACCAGTACAGCTCTCCTTCACTATAGTACTATTCACAATAACACAATTAAAGATCAAACATGGTAATGCTATTGTTCAATTAAAAAATTGCTGAAATCTAAAACATGTCTAATTTCTAATATTGGTTGTCTTAAAGAATAATAAAACTATTTTATTATTGTTTGCAGTTGCTGTGGTTACCACAATCTGCTTTAACTTCTAATTAACCCATGGCGTATTTTTCAGTCACGTGTCAGTTGTTATATCCATCATCAAGAAGTATACGACATTCAAAATTGTTACAAGTCAAATGTACCAGATCTGCAGATTGGCTGATATAACTGTGCATCCATATACCTGCTAATTGTGGCAGTGTTTCTGAGCCAACATAAGTCAGTCCTTACAGTGATCCATTTCATGTTATATGATAATCATATTATGAATTTTAAGTTTTTCTGTAAAGGTTTTCATTTTTCTAGCGTTGTCTGCATACATTATTTAATTACTAGACATAAACAATTTGTTATCTTTTGAGCTGTTTATTTGCATAATAAAAAAAAGGAGAGAAAAAATCCTTCAGCTCTTTAGGGTCTGATGGTACATGAATCCGATATGTTGAGCACCAATACATGTGGCCGATGCCAACCAGTGTGCTGTTTATGGTAACAAATGGCTTTTGCCAGATTAGCATAATGCTTGTGCCAATGAAAGCAAAACACGGTGAGATAGTGAGGTCATGTCAGTTTAGCATCTCTGTGATATAACAGTTGCCATACAGAACTGGAATTTTCCATTCAGTAAATCTCAGGCATTTTTTGAGTAAGTGAAATGTAAATGTAGATTTATCTTGTCTTCCTGGTGATTAGGTTCCATTTTTGAAGATGAGAACAACCAGGAGATAGACATGATTTTTGTTTACTGAATATAAACTTATAACATCAGACTAAATAAATATTCACCTGAGGTATATTTCAAGAAACAAGTTTTGAATGATTCTCTTAAAATTATGACCTATTAAATATAATGATAAAGAAATAAATCGAGATTTCAGTCTTTTGCGTTATTAATTGGTTCAGTACATGACACAGTCTGCATTTATGGAGCTTAAATGTCACAATATAGGAAGTGAGAGCTGTAATTACCCTGGTCTTGGATTCAAAAGAAATCAGAAATAAATAAGAATAAGATTTTTTTGTTGAAGATGTCGGAAATAAGAACTGTTTTACATGTTTTAACAAATTTTATAACCAGTTAAAGAAACTGGTGGCTAGGATAGTAATCAGCTAGTTAACTCCAAACGTCATATGATTGTATGTATGTATGTATAAGCAGCTTGTTAACCTGATGAAACCTATATATCTAGGAAGCTTAAGGATGTTTATTGTAGGTTAAAAGGATGAAATGCTTGGATTTTATTTTCACTGTAAAATAGTATTCAGTTTGATATGTCAGCCCGCTTGTATAATATTTACGTAAGAGATTATTGAAGTCAATCAAAATTATGCATTGAATTTAGATGTTAAAACAGGCATATCATAATTGTATATATTTTTTATTCATAGTAGATGTAGAAAAGAAACGGACAATTTTTTTTTTACATCAATTTAGAACTGGTTATTCCCATACATATAAGGATTCTAATCTTAAAGTCATTACAATAGATGATTTAAATAAAATAATTACTTTCTATACATGGATGGTAGTTTGAAGTCAGTTTTACTAACATGTCAGTCAGCTATGTGCATTCAGGTATGAGGAAGGTTCTAACATACTTAAGCGTTAAAGAAATTAAGCTGGAGTTAAGTCTTTTTTTCTTTTTGTTTTAATTATTGAAATTATGTGAGTTTTTATCAGCTGCTTAAATTTTTTTTATCTCTACCATGTGAATTATTTTTTTCAATCTAGTAGTGTCCAATAATGTCCTTTTTTTTCCTTCAAAATTTTAAGACATGACATTTGCGAGTCAGAATGTTGTTGTAAGAATCAACAAGGTGCTTAAGTTACCTTATTTGTTTTGTTGAAATGTATCATAGCATTTAGTTGACTTACATGTGAACCACTGCGTAAAAAAAAATTAATTCTTGAAAGATGTCAACAGTTTTGTTCATTTTTCGTGTGAGAGCTGTTTCCTACAACAAATTTGGCAATAGCTTTTACTAAAGTACAAAAATTAATTCTTAGAGTAAGCTGTGAAAGTAGCACAATGGGTGTTTAGAGAAAGCTGTGAGTTTTAGAAACTAACCAGCGACAGGGTGTACAGTGTATGGAAATGGGAAAGATCCATCAAGTTATGTCAAAAACTACTTAGATTAGCGTGTGAGAACTTGAGCCATCTTACAACTGTGGTCATTTGAGCAATTTGTGTAAAGACAAATGTTTAAAAAAATGAAATGAAGAAGTACTGCTGATTGTTATTAGCTTTCATAGAGTAGTTGACCTATACTATTGTAACACATTTTCATTTTTGTATTGGAGTCTTTTTATTGTTATTATTACCATTAACGTTGCCAGTATAACTTCATGAAATTTGAAATATTAGCTATACATGTATGCTTGTGACATAATTTTTTTGTTTTGCTTTTACGATGAAATACCGTAATTAGGTGTATTCTTTTTTATATTTTGTACAAAAGAAATTTGATGTATCATAATATTTACAGTAATTTATAAGTGCCAATAGCACAGGATCTACTTAGCTGTGTACCCCAGTTCAATCTATTGTACAGTCATTGGCTAATTTATATGATTTTTCAAATTTGTACAGCCTAACAACAAGACGTTAATGTGATGGATCTAGGGATCTAATATACTTGTGTTTTTGAGTAAACATTGCTTGAATTTCACATTTAAAGAAAAGCAATTTAATGCTATTTAATTTTAAGAGAAGCCCATGCTAAGTTTGAGGATCAATTCTAGCACCAGTAGCAAATTTAGAATTTCTAGTAATATGACCTGCTGACTATTTAAAATATCCATTTATTTATTGGAATTCCAGGGCTAGCAGAGGTGCCAGTCTTTTGGATATTGCTAAATTATTACAGATATTTTATGAATAATTGGAATTTATAAAAATAATCAGAAATTTATCGGAGACATTTTGTAATGGACTGTTTTTAATGTAGACACAACAGTGGAGTTTTTTAAAGTACTTCAGCACTGACACGATAGACTGGTACATTGAACAATAGTGTTTCTTATACCACTAACAAGGAAACAATCTCTGGGTTGGTAAGTAGGTAAAAACTGGAACAGAAATGAAAAGAAAGATGCAGAGGAAGCCTGTTGTTCACTTTAATTGATTTTACAAATTTGAAACTATTTCAGTTTTTGAAATAGGAAGAATAGATACCATGCTTTTTACAATGGACAAGGACCCCAAGTGGCTGAGTGGTCAGAGGCACTCTCCTTAACAGATCACTCACATATCTCACAATTTTCCATGTGAGTTTGTCTTGGCTTGACCATATGTTGGTGTGTGAGAAAGCTTTCCAGTAGCTTCCAATGAGTTGCTGGTTCTTTCCGGGTTCTTCCTCCATCAGATTTACTGGCTGCAATTGTAGCCTATAATGTGCTGAAGAATGGCATTACACCCCCACCTCCCAGAAGCAAAGCAGTCTCATTGGACAAAAATTGTCACTGCGTACCTATAGAGGCTGATAAGGTAAACTAGGAGATATGGTAAATAGAAGCTTCCTTGTCCATTCCTGACAGGCTGTGAAGGTTTTGAAACGTTGGTGTTAAGATTACAAATTCCATCATTGGGCTTATCACAGGATAAATAGTTTATTGTAATTTATATCGGACTAATCATCATCTTGGTACAGAGAGTTTATGTTGTTACTGTACTTTGTTGTTGCTACATTTTCTTAGAAAGAACATTTCTTAAGTGGAACTGATATTACTTATTAACCTTCCACAATATTTGTAAAAAATTCCACTCTTTTAAATTATTAAAACTAAAACTGAATCATTTCATACTTCTATTAACAATAAAGGTGCAGATAATTGAATAAACATTTCAAGTCTTTCAGCATGTATTATGCAAGTTAAGTACAAGCACCATGTCTTGAGAAGTACAGTGTAGGTCAGTATGCCATATACATCACTTTTAATTTTATTCCAACTACAAAACTGCACAGACCTAGACCTGCTGTCACACAATGCATCAGGAAATCGGATTCTGTGTGGATTGAAGTAATCAGTATAACAAATAACATGGACCTTGAAATGATTGTACATTACATGATGGCAGATCAAGGCCCATGATGTTTGTAGTTGGACTGGACTTGTATGTGAAAAAAATATTAGTTTTCTTATCATCAAGCACCTCATTTTGTGAATGTTTTATTTGGGTCTTATGCTGTATCAGATATTGGTTGACAACATTTTCTCAATATCAACATATTTGCATGCCAAAAAGGTTGTGTAAAGACATAATTCAGTGGAAGTGTTACTTTTGTTTAATATTCTTTTTGGAACATGTTTTGCACTTTTCCTACTGATTTCTTTACATTTTCAAATTTGATTTATTTAAAAGCATTTTGTTGTTAACTTATTAAGTTATCTGTACTAGTAAATGAATCATATTCAGGAAATATAGATTCCATGTTTAGAGATATCATCTTCATTCTAGTTTTACACATAATCATTCTAATTCTACACATAATCAGAGATTATACTATCAGTAGTAAATGTAAATATTACTCAAAATTTTATAAGAGCTAAACTGCGGACAACCCTTCTCAGATGTATACTGCTACATCACTATAATGCTGGCAAGTGAGACCAACTTACAGTGATGGCAAAAGTGCAAGTTAGGGAGACTAACATGTTGACAAATGGTTGTGACAAGATGCTTTTGTTGCAACATAAGAATTATGAACTCCACTGTATGGCATATATTCATTTGGATGGTTGTAATGTTTAAGGTTATCAGAGTTAAAGAAATTGGTTAAAGTCAATGCATTGAAAAGATTTTTTTGTATAAACTTTACATGCAGTACCATATATTTATAATATACATATTTCCTTTTTCACTCGTCTTTTACTGGCACTATCAGTTTCATGAGTCGGCAAAAACAGGAGTTGCTTCCCTTTTAAGGTCAGAGTGTTTTTTTGGTTGCCAGCTAGAAATAACTCATAAACTGCAAATGCATAATTTTGTACTGATGAAGACCTATGGATTTGAAATGCAACCACATACTAATGACTTAATACAACTGTGTAACATGTCAATGGTATGATCATGGATCCTACAGCTAAATCAGAAATAGTTTTTGGCCAATAACAAAGAGCTAGGACAAAACTATGCATTTTATTAAACTTTGAAGGTATTTTTTTCAATGCATCATTGCAAAGTTTGAAGACCTGAAACTTGCTTATTTATTTTGCAAAACATTAGGATGATTTTATACACAAATATTTTGACACTGTAATCAGCTTTGACAGTTTTTTAATTAGCTTCCATTTTTCTGTTCAAGGACCATTAAGTACAGTTGTGAAAAAACTAAGCACTTGTGAGCATTGCCATGACAGTCCACTAACTCATTTCATGTTTTGAATAGAAAAGGTCATTTCTCTTTTTTAATAATTACAATGTGAAACTGAATTCAAATACAATTATTGCTTGACATGACTTTATTAATTAGCGTTTATTTCTTTCAGTATTACCACTGGTATGCATTTTCCAACATTTTCATTCATTAATATTTCGTTGGATAATGTTTTTTTATAGAGAAGAATTGTGTTCATGAATTTTCAAGGAATGCTATTACAAGGGTGTAGGGTTATAAGAGGCATGTTAAAATGAATGACTTTATAGTGATGTAGCACTGTATGTTTACATGCAGTTTGTAAATATTTCATTACTCAAAGATCAGGAGTAACAGAAACATTTTCTTTCTATATTATTAACCATTACATATTGCAGTTTAATGTGAAATATCTTTTAGACTATGGTTGTGTAGTTTAGAAACAGGTTTGTGACAAATCATTCTCTTTAGTATGCCACTTTTTATATGTAGAAGAAAATATATTCTTTTTTTATGGTTTGTGACACAAATTCTTTTGTAAACAAGAACAATTTTTTGACAGATTTATTGATTTATTTCCCTTCTATTTAACAGAAATGTGTATTGTTTGTTATAGAAGGTATGTGAAATAAAAACTTGTGTAAGGTAAAATTTCTATATTGGAAATAAAACTTTTAAGTCTAGAAGGTAATGTTTTCACAAACTGGTTTATTGTCGCACCTAGGTTGTAATGGCGAGACAGAGGTATCACTTAAACAATGGCATGATCATGAAAACAGGTCAGTTTTTGCAAGTCTGACACATCATTACAAGGATGCATGTGAAACACGGTGTTCTGCTTACTTTACTCGTGACCAAAAAAATCACACAACTTTTCTCAATCAGCCAACCACAATGGACATTAAAAAACTAATATCATATGGGATTAGTTTTAACAAAATCTCAAACTTTTAGAATTTTATGGTTTATGAGCCTAGTCAAAGATTTAAGACAATTACCGTACATACTTGCATGCAAGTTAGGTCCAGTTGAAAAAAGCATAAGCCCTGGTCTGCTTTCACAGAACACGTATGTACTGTTTTATCTGCTCATTAGGCCTAACAAACTACATAGATTTACCAGCTCGTTATGCAATGACAAATTTCGATCTGTTCAGTATTGCAGCTGAATCTCAATTGCATGTCAGCGTATCTGGTAATGGAACATAGACAATGATCTATCTAATCATAAGAGTAGAATAAAATACATACACCCACCAAATGCCGGTTGTTTTGATAAAACATAATTTAAAAAAATCATCTATCAATTTTTTTTTTCTAACATAAAACGAGAACACACACAGTTGTGCGAATTCTGGCTCTTTGTTGTCTGAAGCATAATAACGACCGACAGCTAACATCTTGGGATCTTATTAATTGCATACTGAGATTGCTATTGTCTAAAATTTAGAAATTGAAAAAATTTCTTTAGGTTATAAACTTGTGGACTATTTATTATTGTAGACACTTTAACCTCGCATCCTTGAACTTTGCAGTTACACTAAGTATGTGCCTAATGGTATTCAAATTTATTTTGTGCTAGTAGCTAATTTAAGTCCATGACTAGCAATTGTATTCTCATTTAAAATTAATATATATTAACCATATATCTCATTTTTGTTTACATTTCATCATATGCTAATTGTGTTCTTTGTTACACAGGTTCCTTTTATCAGCTTTCATGAACAAAAGACTTATATACTGTCTTGTATATATATTTAGCATAATTCTAGATGAATCAATATTTTTGTATGTGTAATTAGATTAATCGTGTAAATATCAAAATATGTTTTCATTCCTTGGATTGAAGTGATTTTACTACTATCTATAGAGTGTTGATCAAGTATCCATTACTTGATGTCATAATTGATAAACAAAAAAAACTTTTTAAATGTTCCCTTTCACTATTATTTCAACAAAATGAGGCTGAACAGTTTAGATATAAAACAATGAAGAAATATGTATAGAAGTGAAAGTATTGTTATACTGTCAGAGTGTATTACATATATGTCATCAATACAATAGTATAGTGTTAAATAGGTTGAATCCTGAACAATCACACACTGTGTAATCATCAACAGAGATATTTTTTATAGTTGTTTTTCAACAGGCTGTATTCAGTTGATTTAAAAATAATTGGTAATATTTGGGTAAGGAATGCATTCGAAATGTAGTGTGAAGTTCTGTTTTTATTTTTATTTTTTAAAGATAATCTAGAAGATATATTTGGTCTAGATTATCTTTAAAAAATAAAAATAAAAACAGAACTTCTTGGTCTTTGAAATTTCAGCACGAGTATTACCTTAGAAAAGTTGACCTTTAGGGATTAAGTATTTGTGTAAGTCTTTGTAAAAGACAAATGTTTTCAAAATAGGCAATAAATTACTGCAATATTTGCCTATAAGTTGAGCCCAACTGCAAGCAACATTGATTCTGATATGCCATAACATAATGTAGATCAGGGTCAGTATTGTTTGTTCTATTGATTACACTATTAAAAAACTGCATACACCCAGATCTGCCAGCCCATTATATCATGGCAGATCTCTGTCTGCAGTTTGCAGCTGGACTCATAGGTGAGCATATATATATATATATATAATTGCTTCTGTTCACACACTGCATATGGTGACATGAAGCTACCAATGTGGGAATAATTCTCCAGAGTGCTATCAAATTAATGGCCAAACTAAACCTCAGTATTTTTAACCTCATCATTTGTGAAAAAGATTAGACTTTTAGAAGAAAGAAAAAAAAAAGTATATATTTGCATGTAAGTGGAATCGAGCAGCAAACTGCATAGACACAGAATAGCCATTGCATAGTGTACAAGCAAATCTGGGTATATGCAATTTGTAATGACTAATTAGTAGAACGAACAATATAGACCTGATCACCTAAAGCATTTTGCAATGACAGGTCAGGCTGTATGAAGTTTGTAGTTTGACCAAACTTAAAATCAAGCATACATGGCAAATTAAAATTTCTAAAAATGTCGCCAAGATATGATAGTTCCAGTTTTGTTAGTCTTTCCAGCTTATACAGAAATCTTTTTGCATTGTGGTAGACAAATTTGTGTTATGGTGTTTTTGGTCTCGTAATTTTTACCGTTTGTCTGAAGTGTATATGTTCATTGTTCTGACTTGACAGTCTTACCTTATTAAGCAGAAAGGTTTCTTCATCAGTCATACATTTTAAATAACCATTTCTGCTTTCAGTTGAATCAATGAGTATTGTCATCACTGGATCTAAAGTTTATGCCTTGTTATTCAAAGAGTTAATGTCCTGTTGTTTCATGGCCTTTTCTATGTTAAAGTTTAGCATAGTATTACTATAGGTCTAAACACCAGTAGTTGAGAGTTCATCTTGCTAGCCTCACCTGCTTAATCAGAAAACTGTGAACAGTATTAAAGTTTTCATGTCTACTGGATTGAACTGAAACTTTAAATTGACACTACTACAGGTTTTAAGTTCATATGCTAATATACTATTTCCTAGTGGTGGCATAGAACACAAAATTAAATTTCCACTTGTTTGAGACCATAAATATTGGGTCAAGTTTTTAATTGGTTTACGTTTTCATTTTACTTGTCTAGCCTCGGCAAGATAGCGTTCTCCAGCTGACCAAAATCTAGGCAGTTTAAACAAACTATAGTCGTGGCAACAATATCATAGTGAAGAGTTTAGTGACTGTTGACAATTTTTTGCTCTTGCCAGCTTAAGCAGAAAACTTGATGTGTTTTGATCAATAATGTTATAATTTGGGGAGAAAGTTGTAAACGTCGGAGACAGTGGTTATATTGGCATGAATATACATGTAGATACAGGTGAGACAGTGGGTTTCACAAACACTTTTTTCATATTACATCAACCTAATTGTACTGGACTTTGTCAAGCAGACATCGACAGTAATTTGAATGAAATGAAACCCGTTTTAGAAATAATGAAAAATCAAATGGGTAATGGTTGGTACATTTAACATCTTTTTATACATGTGTGCGTTTCTTACCATACTTTTTTTTTTTCTTTCTTGTTGTTGTGACAAAGCAATATTTAAAAAAAATTCCATTCATATAATTTCCAATTCAACTCTATCTGGTGTGTGTGCTAATCTTGGGTATTTTCATACACGTATATCAATCATTACAATACAGCTAGACTGTTTGTTTTTCTGTATGCATTTATGTGTCTAAAACATGTCATACCAGTAACAGAAAAAAATGTATCAAAATTGTACAGTGGAATGGGAACATGTGATAATTAAAATGTGAAGATTCCATTCAATTTTATGTGTTTATGATGTTGAAATGGCCAAACCTTTCTAATTTCCATCTTTCTTTTCAGAAATAACAATCTTGCGAAATTCTAGAATGTATGCATTTGCCAGTTTGTGCTTGTTTGTGTGTGTGTGGGGGGGCATATGTTGATCACTAGTTTCTGGGTAGTAAGTTTATTGTTGAGCTCATCTTGGGTGCAAGTGAGACACAAATTGTAGTAATTTATTTTGTCTTGTTGGCAAAAATATATACCATCTGGCAATTTGTTTTTGCAAATGGCTGTTCAAGCATGTCTTATACAATCTTTGGTTTGGAGTGGAGACAATACAAATACACTGTGAAAGGAAGCTGCAAACTTTATATAAAATGCACTGCAATTTAACTGTTACATAAACAATCCTTTGTTCATATTGACAAACCATATTAACAGTTTATTGTTGTATCATAATCCCTTTATTCTGATTCAAGTCCTGTATGCTGCTAATCCACTCAAACAGTCATGCTATCCGACTAACCTTAAGTTTTCCTACAGAAAGGAAACTTTAAGTCTTTGGAAAATGCTTCATTTGATCTATATTCCAATCTTTATACACATCTAATTTGTTTGATATATACTTGAATTCAAGGATTCTTCATACACATGCATGATACTTGACATATTATAAACAGACTACAAAAATGTAAGTTGTGAATGTACAGATATATTTCTGACTAGTTTTGCTAAAAAAAACATTTATTTTTGTGTCTGCTTTTATTACCTCTGCCCCACCATGTTGTTTTGGGTACATGCATCATTTTCTCAAGTTAGCTAACTTCTAAAACAGTAAGGTTCTATGGATCCAAACTACCATGTTATAGTGGGGTCACAGTACAGTGGGACCCCGCTATAACATGGTAGTTGGGAGCCATAGAATCCGACAGTGTTATGAACTAAACTTTTTAGACGAGTATGAGAATGATAATTAAACTCTTAACGTATTTTATTTTTCATACTTAAAAGATTTTTTTATTTTGGTTTTTGAGAAAAATAACTATTAAATTACCAGAAATTTCAGGAGCCATGCCACGACCGTGTTATATCCGAATTTGTGTTATAACGGGGTGCGTTATAGTGGGGTCCCACTGTACTCACTTCATTAATCTTGAGGCCGTTTTGGCTCAGTGAAAGGAGAAAGGAAATTGGTAGTACGAATTGAATTCATGATTTTTTTATGACTTGAATTTCCTAAACTCACTTTTTGGATTTTCTGCATACTTTAGATGACTCGTAATTAAGCAAGGCATTTCATTCTGCAGCATGCTTGGTTTAAGACATTTTACAGCAGTGCTTTTATCATGGACTTGACATGCATGCCCTTGTTTCATTCATTACTTTTAAGAAATACATATAAGGCAAAGCAAAAATAATGTGTTTACAGTTCCAACTCTACATACAACAAAATTCTATTAGGGAAAATAAAATGTGTTTCCAATGGCACTTTTCTTAAAATTTGGACAGGCGGGTCTTTTTATGGCAATGAGACATAGGTGCAGTTGCCGAAAATTGCCATTGCCAAAAAAAGACCTGCCTGCCCAAATTTTAAGACAAGTGCCATTGGAAACACATTTTATTTTCCCTAAAAGAATTTTGTTGCATGTAGAATTTACTAGATAGCACATAGCCTTTATATTTGATGATAGATAATTTGGGGCTTTTTGGAAGAAAAACAAGGAAAATTAAATAGTAGTAGCGCAAGATATACATGTAGGTAAAACTCACTTAACTTTCAGCATACATAATAGCCAGAATTGACATTTTTGAAAACTGCCTAAATTTATCAATACAGTTATAAACAGCTAAATATGAGTTTTTCTGCATATAATATTCATGTCAGTATCTGGAAGTGTGGACTTAATGCATAAACATGCCAAGAACAAAACCTGAATATTCAAAAGTAGGTCAATAGCCTATACATTCACCTTTGATTGCAGTTGTAAAAGGTTGCTTTTACCTTAACATAAACAAGATCCATTATGAATATTGACAATGCTTTCACAAACTTTATTTAATGATTTTATTCCATCATAAAGCAAATACAATTGAAGTAGGCATAACAGAAATGGTGGGAAATTGTAACAGTAATCAGTATTTATGAATAAAATCTAGCTTAGTCTCATTCAAAAAGACTGGCATGACTCCACGAGATCTCCGGTAAAATGCATCATTGATCTCAGTTACCAACCTAAGCTGACTTGAACCATTAGACCACAGATTTAGTAAATGAAAATGCCCATATCATCACATTGGCATGTTATTAGTCAATCAAATTACTTTCTGCAAGTTTAGGGAAAATTTCATTCTGGTGTCACAAGGAAACTAATTTTTAAACCCGATATCCTTTTCTGCCAAATTCTCTTAGAGCCATCCATGACATCTGACTGATTGAGACTAGCATACTCCATAACGCACCAACAGATCGGGGTTTACCACACACACACATATATATATATATATATATATATATATATATATATATATATATATATATATATATATATATATATATATATATATATACTTATTTATATCTCAAATCCAACTGCAAAAACTCACAAAATGTGCTGAAAGATCTGAATCTGAAGTAATTGTATGGAATAATCATCAGAATAAAAATAGACCCTGATATGTATTACAACAGCATGCCAGGATCTGTTGTTTGCAGCTGGATCTGGACTACACACTAATCATGAATATAACATCATATAAATGTTTAAAAAAAAAAAAACTAATTCACTTCTCATTTAACTCATAATTGGAATATAGAGTTAAACCAATTAACTGACTAATCATGATATCCCTTTCTGTTAACTGCTTTTTATTCCACCCCCCACCCCCCAAACCCGTTTGAAAATACTTGATTTTCAACTGACAGTGAGTGTTCATTTATCTACCAATTATTTGAATAGAGTGCTAAATAATCTAGATTCTCCACTTTAGCTTGTTTAAATGTTGGGTAACCCCAAGTTTGTTAGAAGTGTCCAGTAGAACCAAACAACATAGACTCTGATCTGTATGATAGCAGATCAGGATATTTGTTGTTTGCAGTTGGACTCGACTTGTGAGAACATATAGTATCTAGTTTCATTCCTTGTTCACAAGCAGCTTTAAAAGTTATAGAGCAAAAGTGTGAGACACAATAAGAAGAAGAAAAAAAAAGACATTTGACCAATGCATCATAATCACAGAGATAGACATGCAGACTGACTGGACAGAAATCGGATCCTTCATGTCTGTATCATTTAGCGTAAAGATATCTAGACATGCAATATTTAAAATGCTAAAGATTTTCCATGGCCTTATGCACCGTTTCATTATTTTTTATAAGAGAGTTGTAGCAGTTGTTAAAAATTACCTTATAGCATACAAGTTTAAACCATACCATTTTGTGTCCAACCAGTCTCCCAGGTTTAATGTACCGTATTTTCCGGCCTATAGGTCGATGCGGAGTATAAGTCGAATTGACGAATTTTGTAAATTTTCCATCCTTCGTCCATATATAAGTCGATTCGGAGTATAAGACGAGGCCAGGTCATTAACTTGGCTATGTATTTTATACTACCGGTAGTAACTTCCGGTTGCATGAATATTGATGGTATCGTCATATAATATTCCATATTACCTGCAATATCCATTGCAACAAGAGCTATGATCATTCCTTCCAGTTGAAAGTTTAAACCTACGGTAATTTATTTGAGAAATTTTGTCAAATACAATTACGGTACTTTATTCAGAGAACCATGCATTGGTACATACGTGTCTAATTTATATATACATGTATAATATATTGCATGAAAAGAGTATCAACACCGTGTACTCGCCAGCGAATCTTGTAACATACATTGAATCCATAATACAAATATTTCCATCGAAAATATCCACACACGGATATAAAATATTCAATAATTTTGTCACAGATCATTATGTGACTGAATTCAATGAAAAGAAAATAACAACAATTACGTAACGGGTGTACGTAATGAATGATGAAATAGTACAAGTCCGTAGATTAAATAATGGAAGCTAAAGCACATTTTCCCACACAAGCTGCTAGTCAAAGTTCTTTGAACTTGCCGCCCAGCTATTGCGTCATGTTCTTTTGATGTACTCTAATACGCGGCACGTTGTGTCAAAACATAGTCTTCTAATTTATTCTCAATATTACTCCATCTTGCTTTGCAGCCACGATTTGCTTTCTTTGTTTTTTTTGTAGCGCGTAATGCAACCTTATCTTTACGCCAATCCCGGACACATTTTTCACTTACACCATATTTCCTGTGAGCAGCCATATTCCCACCATTCTCTTCAGCGAACTTTACAACTTCCAGCTTAAAAGCCGCCGTGTAAGACTTGCGTGATTTTACGGGAGGCATTGTGAGAGAAGTTGTATGATTTGTAAGGGGATATTTATATGAATGATTATGACTGAAAAGATTGATCAAAATATACCGAACTCATTAAAATGTGCCCGTACTAAAGCAATGAAAACAATGCCCATGGCTAAATTCATTATTTACATCGAGAGAAGGGAGTGGGCATCATTTCCTGTTGTACTTAAACGCATTGATATTAAACACGAGTAGCGTAATTGATGCGGATTAATGATAAAGAACAATGGGGTACCGGCAATATGGTAACTAGTATCGGTAGCTAAAGCCAATATCAAGATCGAAACAATTGAGGCAACTGGCTTTGATTGTTGCTGGAAACCAAATACCAATTTATCAACAACCGATATAATCAAAGAGAGACACCGAAACGTCAGCTGGTTAAAAATGAATATAGGTGAAGTGTTGACATTACAATTTGCTTTAAACTGAATTGCGAAACTAAAAATCATGGATCACTGATGATCTATGAGTACTGGTAGTCCATCCATATATCTGATTTTAGTGTAGTTTAAACCTACGGTAATTTATTTGAGAAACTTTGTCAAATACAATTAGAAACATATGATTTGGGGGATTCAGTAGAATGCATGATCTACATTATTTTATAAATAATCATAGAACACTCGAGTTAATATGGATTACATCCCTTTGTAGGATCAATTGGATCAATAAAAAAAGCTATGCCGGTAATTGCTCACGTGTGTCCAACATTATACTGGAAAATCAAATATTAATGGACCAGTTATTTCATATCTTTTTTTTTTAAGGAACAAACAATATGCTTTGAATTAGTACAGTAAACTACAGAGTATAGACCGTAAGTGTGCTATGCGGCCCGGTGAAGTTTTTACCGGTAATTGTTTTCTTTTATTTTATGTTTCAGAAATAAGAAAAAAACACGCAGAATGCAAAATAAATAATGACAAAACTTACAAATATAAATGCAGTCATATTATTTTATGACAATTTATTGACATAGTAATTTAACATGAATTTGTACTTCTATGTGACCTGTTTTCGATTATGCCGATTATAGAGCAATATCAATAAAATACCGGATACTGTAATCCATATATAAGTCGATGCAATTTCAATGACAAAATCCATATATAAGTCGATTCGGAGTATAAGACGAAGACCGAACTTTCAAGTCACAAAGTCTCGACTTATAGGCCGGAAAATACGGTACAGTACTTTGATATGCCGAGGTGGCATGTTTACATCATTTTGAGATGCATGGGAAGTAAACTTTATTTGGAACTAAAGTTGATTTGGCATCATACCAATATATATTCAAACACAAGTACACATCAGTATAAAACTATTAAAATATTTCCTACATAGAAATAAGCCCATCCTCTGATCTTATCATGGGGGAAATACTGTGTATCACTGAAAATAGATTTCTTTTTTTTATACAGCGGACAGAAAATGAATGGATTCATTTAGACATGTACTGTCTCTAATGACTATGCAGAATCTTTTTATTCTTGCCAAACCTTTAGATTTTATTATCCGTTTCTTTTGTAGCCAAAAGGTAAGCCATCCACAAAGCTGGGTAAAAGAAGAAAATTATGTCTGCGAAATCTTGTTTTCATAAGGATACTGAGCTTTCCCTTACTGACCTCTTAAATCCTTAGGCCTTTTCTATAAGGCCTCTTAAATCCTTAGGCCTTTTCTATAAGGCCTCTTAAATCCTTAGGCCTTTTATATAAGGTCTCTTTGCCTTACTGACCTCTTAAATCCTTAGGTCTATTCCATACCCATGTGCAGCCCCTTTGCAAACTTTGGTTTTGACAGTTACGACCAAAAGTTATTGACCTCCAAAAAAGTAAATAGAATCCTTTCCTGATCAAAGTGTATTCCAATCAATAACCTTTAGTGAAGCTATATGGTAAAGAAATAAAAATTTTGAGCTTAGTCTTCTTTCATTTTACAACCAAAGTGACTTTTAGACTTATCTTATTTCGATTGCAAACCTTCCACAGAGTTTGCTTACCTTCTGTCATGTAGAACTGTTATTGTGCTTAAACCATATTTTTCTCCTTCCAATCATTGACCTTGATCTTTTACCTTGAAATTGCCAAAAATTTTCCTAACCCCAAACTAATTACAAAGATCAGTAATTAGGGGAACAAGATCATATACAGACAGTTGTACAAATGGAAAGATGGATATATATATATATATATTGTTCTGTATAATACAGGTTACAAATAATTCCAATTATTAATTTGTGTATAAATTTTCCAGTGAACAATAAATTGCACAGTATGGATACTTTTACTCCATTACAACCTAAATTAGCAATGTGTAACAAACCTAAGCAATGAAATGCGAACACTTAACACTGCGTTGGTGGCCTATTGGTTAGAGTATCCGCCTTGGATGCAGGATGTCGTAGGTTTGAACCCCAGCTGAGTCATATCAAATCCTTATAAAAATGGTACTATCAGCTGCCTCAGTTGGCCCTCACCATTAAGAAGTTGGGACTGGTCGGCCTGGTGTCAGGATAATGCGACTTGGTGTGATGCCTCATTGCTAGACATCGCTATAAACTGCCACACTGCAGATATTGTAGCGAGCGATATGACTGAATTTTTTTAAAAGTCCAAATCACACACAAACACTTAACATATATTTGCGGACTGTAAATATATGATTCTGCTGTCAAGGTTTTTTTAAATTTATCAAGCATCAAGCTACAATACTAAATTTAAAGTAGATCAGGATTAAAACAGCCAAACCTATTTATAACAACAGTGTAGTCAAAGCTGTGTGAACTTCTCATTTGGTCTCCAGCAATGCCTAATTTCTAAACAGTGTACCGTACTTGAACAAAAGCGGACCATGTTCTGCATCTGACATTTGTCATAAATACCTATGTAACATTACAGCCTGCATGAATTCATGGTAACATTAACATTAACATTAACATTTAATGCTACATCCAACATGTTCCTATTGTTTGACGTTCGAACAGGATATTTATCGGAGCCTAGTCTACCTAATTGGGTACACTGGTATGTATGCTGGATGTTAGATAATTCTGCTTGTTTGTTTCTTTGTTTGTTTGATTAGGATTTTTAACGTAGCTTTAACAATTTTTCAGTCGTATCACCACGATGTCTGCAGTGAGGCAGTTTATAGTGATGTCTACCACTAGGACATCATGCCGCAGACATGTAGCATGATGTCCCACCCAGTCACATTATCCTGACACCAGGCCGACCAGTCCTAACACTAACCTCTTAATGCTGAACGTCAAGCGAGGCAGCTGTTAGTACCATTTTTGTAAGTCTTTGGTATGACTCGGCCGGGGATCGAACCCACGACCTCCCGCTTCCGCGCCGGATGCTCTAACCACTAGGCCACCGGAGCGGTCAGATAATTCTGCAATATGATGCAAACACAACGTATGCACTGCCATTCCTACTTTCCAAACAGACTTGCTCCTCATGAAAATTTCACCGATAGAACAAAATGAGGGGTCATATCTCTCAACTTTTGACATGAGAATAAAACTGCATTCAGAAACAACCACCCAAGCTAAACAAAGAATAATGTTTAAATTAGATGATTTATATGAACAAGTTAGAAAGTGAAATTTTTTTTTATTGAAAGACAACATGTAACATATACAACAACATGTATTCGTGTTTTGTTTAAAGTCAGTTGAAAGAATGAATTTGAAATTCAAAACGAAATCTGAAATTATTACAGTTTGATTTACTGTCAAAGAAGACACCTAAGTAGTTAGAATCTGGGTGTGTGATACAGAAATACGGATTAAACAGTTGTATCAAACTCCAGATCTAGCATTTAATATTTATCAGGTACATAATAAATACACCTAAGCAGTTAGAATCTGGTTGTGTGATACAGAAATACGGATTAAACAGCTGTATCAAACGCCAGATCTAGCATTTAATATTAATCAGGTACATAATAAATAAATTGATATCACAACAATAGAAGTTAATTTCATTTCTTATGAAGTGACCACAAAGGGTCAAGAGAACTTAAGGGATCAGTGGGGTTACATTCCCCAAGTGATGATTTACTACCGTAGAAACTGGCTTTTGTAATCTTCTTTTTCGCAGGCTCACTGGTTCCGAGTGTAAATGTGCTAGGATTTTGTAAATCTGCAAGATTCTTTGATACAGTTGTTTGAGAAATGTCGGATACTTGTAAAGGAGCCCAATCCTGTGGCTGCGAACCCGTGCTAGATACTGAAGCATTTGATCCCGTTCTACTGTGACTTTTTACACTACCAATATCACTAAGCATATCCATTTCATTTTTGTTGTCCTGGTTACTGTTGCTAATGGCACACTTTTCTTGCACATGTTTTGGGCTTTGAACAACATCTGGTAAGTGAGGAAAAGTCTTCTCCAACTCATTGTTGTCACTTTTTATATTCACTAAGTCATCTTGTGAAGGACATTTTTCTTGCAAAGTTTTTGAATTTTCCATTTTACTGGTTACTCCTAGATTAGCAAGTTTTGCCTGGAGAGCATTTAGACTCACTGATCCCAAGACAATATCATCTGTAGGTGTCCAAAGACTAGGCTTTTCACCAGGTCCAGGAATCTTGTCACCAAAGGATGCCTTATGTACAAATATGCCCTCTGTTGTAAACAAAAAAAAAAAAACATGAAAATTTTGAGAAACAACATACAAATTGTAAACAAAAATGCCAACAGATTTTCAATCTACTCATGCAGGTTCAATTAAAAATACATGCAAATTAAATTTTTACACATTATAATCTTGTCTCTTTAAATGTCACTGGAAAGGATGATCCATGCAACTCCTGTTATTATAAATATTTTCTCAATAGAAAACAAATTCAGATATGCTTAGCGAACAAGCAAAGCTTTCATTAATAAAACAAACTTCTACACGAGAGCTACATTCCCTAGTCACCATCTTTTTATTTCAAGCAAACATGATCCAAAACTATCCTTTATTGCTTGAAGGTCATCTTTTACATCAAAGAAAAATGTGGATAAACTCACGTTTTCCCAACAAATCTTGTGCATAATAAAGAACAGTTTCATAGCAATATTTAATCTGGTCCCTCTTCAAGATGCAGTTGCGCCGCCGCTGAAGAATTTTTGTTGCCACTTCCTGGAGGTTAAAAATGCCATTGCCATGAATGATCTCAAGTATTCCCACATAAATCAGCATGAAGGTTCCAGTTCTTCCACTGCCATTGCTGAAAAATGAACAGCAGAGCAAAGAATGTAACATTCACTGATGAGGATACTGAGAGAGACCTGGCAAGCTAGATTACACAGAATCAACAAAATGAACATAACATGAAAGCAAACATGTTTCTTTTTTTAAATAATCCAAACCATATATTGATATACCTCAAAATAAATAAAATTGTATCCTGTAAGTAGTTACAAGTTTAATTACAATCTGCACAGACCCAGATCTGCAGTTTGTTATCGTTACTCAGTAGAATAACACAGACCCTGATGTGACAGAGTATTGTGATGGCAGATCTCGGTCTGTATGTTTTGCAGCAGGACTTGAATTACAAGTCCTTATGTTTGGTAGTTTTAGCCTTTTGTTTATCTCGTAACTGAAAAAATAATTGAGAATAAAAGCAATTAAATGAGAAAAGTATTTAAGGAAAACACTTCAATATAAAAGTTTTCTACTAAAATGATTCTGTACTGTTTACTGTGAAACTATTCAAAAAACAATTTCCTCTAAGGACCAGAGTGTTTTGTGTCCCTCAACAGAATGCCATAGGTTTTGGTGTATAAAATTCATCAAGCCAAAACACCCGTTATATGGATGACAATCTCTTTGCCTGCAAAGCATACTATGTAATACCCATATTGTACAGTATATCTTCTATAAAGGAATCAAAGTGATGTAATAATACAGGGTTCTAATACTGAGGGATGTCGTATCAAGTTGTATCCTAACAGTGCATAAAACAAACAAGTGAATCCTTTCTTGTCGAGTCTTGCCTTTTATAACAAGATTTGGTATAGTGAGGGGCATTATACTTAAGGGAACGCTGTAATGGAATTAAAATAACAAAATAATTCAAAACAAAATCTGACTGCAGATGCTCCAATGGGAGATGCAACATGTCTCAAATTAGAACCAGCTACATGTACAAATATTAACTGATACCCTGAGACAGGTCTCCTACCTGCAGTGAACTAGGACAGGCTTCATCAAGCTGCGCTGTTGACGGTAGAAAGTGTGAACCTCTGTGATGAACTGTGGTAAGAGGCTGATTTTGTTAGGGGATCCACTGTAAGTATAAAAGAAGGCTGATATACACTGCGATGACAAACTTATCATAGATATGAATTTGTGTATTTAGTTGGGACACTAAATTTATATACTGATTATAAATAAAAACAAATACTGTAATGTGAGTTAGTTCATACTGTTCATGATTTTTTTTCTTCTCCAAATATGATGCACTATATTTATTATACTGAAACTTATTTCTTAACGACAATGTAATGTGGGAAATTTGTTACATCCTGGATTTTCAAAGTGTGTCGAAGCAAAGAAGAACTCAATTTCTTGTAGTAGATAGCAAGCAAATTCCAGAATTGACTTTAAGAAGAGGTGTGTACTTTTGTAGCAGAAGGAATCTGATGCTGATGGGGATTAATACAGGAGGTAAAGCCCATTTGTGAAAGAAGAGGGTGGGTCTGACAATAGCAGCTATAACTACACGAAACAATAATTTAGATAACCAATGTGAGTCAGGGTCTCTTCAATAACAAACTAAATGTAAGTAAAGGAGTTACAAGTGTATGGATGGAGAGATGGGAGAATGGACAAACAGAAGGAATAACAGACAGATGGAATTCAGATGGAATGGTCCAAACTAGTATATCCCATTTTCTGAAAAGTTAAAGGCAAAAAGTCACTTAAGGAACTGTTTTGAAAAACACAGCAATACAACTCCAAAGGTTTCTGTAACTGCATGCAAATTTTATGATTAAAACAAATTTACCTTACTGGCCAACCATTGAAGAGAAGATGAACAATGGTCCTTCCAACTTTAGTCTGCAAGATAAAACATTCAAGGAACTTGGTTAGAATTCTTAGCATACCTTTTCTAACTTCTATGAAAATTATAAAATTTCCACCAATCCAGTAAAAAAAAAAACTGGTGTGAAATGCACTTATTAAAATAAGCTAAACTAGAGATGGAAGCCATACAAATTAAAAAGATGAGGTTATTACTGAGGAATTTACTGTAAGAAACCAAGTTTTATAGCTGACTAATCGTGGGCATGTATCAAAAGTGTTTTCAACCAGGTGATAGTCAAATAATGAGCTTGTATGACAGAAACTGCGCTCCCCCATCATAACACTATCAATGGGAACCAGACTAACTCATCTTATTGTGAGAATGCTTTATAAAAATACATAATTTTATTAAAGGAAAAGGGATCCAAGACCATACCTGCCTTATAACAGAAAATGTTGTAATGAAGGGCTCAATAGTGAGGGAATGCAATACAATGTTAAAACAAAAGGCTTTATAGTGAGTAAATGCAATGTGTTAAAACAAAGGGCTTCATTGCGAGTAAATGCAATGTGTTAAAATAAACAGCTTTATAGTGCGTAAATGCAGTGTGTTAAAACAAAGGGCTTTATAGTGCGTTAATGCAGTGTGTTAAAACAAAGGGCTTTATAGTGCATAAATGCAGTGTGTTAAAACAAAGGGCTTTATAGTGCGTAAATGCAGTGTGTTAAAACAAAGGGCTTCATTGTGAGTAAATGCAGTGTGTTAAAACAAAGGGCTTTATAGTGAGTAAATGCAGTGTGTTAAAACAAAGAGCTTTATAGTGCAGGAATATGTGTTGAACAAAGGGCTTTATAGCTAGGAAATGATATAAAGCATTAAATTTGATTTCAATTAACTGTTCGTAAGTTTTAATTTATAATTTATTCCATTACATGCTATTGTAATGTAACTTTATTTAATATTGTTCAATTCTGAGTTTTTGATATAAACAATAATAGAAATTTTGTATCTAATAATGATCAAGTTTCTGACCTTGATTCAGAACCATTAATAGCCTTCAATAAACAAATTTTTAAATAATATTTAAAGTTCTTTCTCCGAGTAAGAATTTTAACAAATATTTTGAAAATTCTTTATCAGAGTAAGATTCATAAAGTGGAATCAAGGCCATATATGGCCTACATGTAAAATAACATGTATCAATTAGTTTTTTTTCTCCAGAGTATTTACCCACATCCTGTCATCTGTTTGGGGTTGTGGCTAGATTTATTACTGATGTTTTGAGAAATAATTATTGTTGCCTTAATATTTGAGAAGTTAAATGGTTTTATGTTGTGTTCAGTTTTGGGCTAATAATTTTGTTTAATTTCTTTGGATTACAAGTTTGTTTTCCCTGGAAATAAAAGTGCTCTAAATTAATTCTTGGACAAGGATAGTTGTCAAAATTCACACAGACTTTAAACACTGGAATATTATAATGTATGAAAAGTGTTGTAACGTAATATTATAATGTATGAAAAGTGTTGTAATATTTATTGTAATGTATGAAAAGTTGTAATATTATAATGTATGAAAAGTGTTGTAATGTAATATTGTAATGTATGAAAAGTGTTGTAATGTAATATTGTAATGTATGAAAAGTGTTGTAATGAAATATTGTAATGTATGAAAAGTGTTGTACTGTAATATTGTAATGTATGAAGTGTTGTAATATTTATTGTAATGTATGAAAAGTGTTGTAATATTGTAATGTATGAAAAGTGTTGTAATATTGTAATGTATGAAAAGTGTTGTAACATGTTGAGCAAAGTGACATGGCCCAGTTTTATCAGTTTCTCTATTATATGTTAAATTTACATTATCCTGCTTAAAATAGTTCCAACAAAAATCTGAAAAACACATTACAAACTCAAGCGTGAGAAAATATCTATGACAGAAACTAATAAAAAAAACAATGTTGCAGATACACAGGCTGTTCAAATCACTGGCCACAAGCATCCTAACTCTCTTAACTAACTATAAAAACTTAGTAACGGCCAGAAATGTGTTATGTCAAACCTGCATTTTTCTAATTTTGTTAAACATCCCGATTGTGCCCCAGCTGAATCAAACATGTATCTGCAATCATTAGACAAATAATGCACTTACCTGTCAGAAGGAAGCATTATCCATACATGTGTTATTCTACAAGCAGGTTTTCCATAGCGTATTTTTGCAACACTTGCTATATTTTCAATCTAACTTTTCCAAGAAACCAAAAACTAGGGTTTGTATTTAGACGATTTTTCATGCATTGGGGTAATTTTTCAATTGATATTAATTACACCACCAAGTATGACACAGCCAGTTTAATTTATTCCAAGGAGAGTTATATAAGATAGTGACACAGATCTCTAATTACACATGAATAATCCAATCATGGTCACTCATGCTGCATTTAAGTCTTCAGTGTGATCTATATAGAGCTGTGTACCCAGTATTGTTTCATTATTTACAAAATAACTTTTCTAAATTGGAACTGACAAAGATGAAACATTTTCTTGTAATAAATATTATTTCTTGTTAGTTTCATATAATATCCATCTTTTAAGCGTGATGATAACTCAATACTATTGTTATTTTGCACTTATGTGTAAAAATTCTGTATTTTAGATGGAACAGTTGTGTCACAGCCCTCCTAAACATATTTATATTATTGCTGTGAATTTAAAAAAAAATTATATGTGGCTTTAGACTTTTTTTGTGTAATACTTACAATACATAATAATTACTATTGTTAAGTTATCGTTGTTTAGGTATGAGGGTGTATAAGCAATAAACATAGTTGGATTCAAAATAAATGATCATTCTGGTTTTCATATAAAATATAAAACAGAATGACCACAGATAAATGAGAAGTAATAATATTCAGTGTTGAATAATGTATGTGTTGGATGTGCTAAACTCTATTGCAAAAATGTAGAGTTCTTTCAATTAAAAAAAAATATTTTGTGCAAGAAAAATAATCTTCATTTGGGATTGCATGAAGACAAGGAAATCCCAGTTATGGTGTTATATTATCTCTCTTCCTACTCGGCAAGTCTCATAGGGAGACAAATAATATAACTTCTTGACTGGATTTCCTTGTCTCAGTGCAAGCTCTTCTATTATTATATGGTAAACGATTTAGTTATTGTGATTCCAACACTTAGTGTTCCAAAAGTTTACCTCAGTGTGTGTGAGATATACGATTCTCTCTGTCCAGGACTGCTTGTCTTTAACACTCTGTAGAGTAAGAGTGAATGGGCCATACTCAACACTGAATCCTTTTTGTTGTGGCCAGTAAACTGGAAACTTCTGAAAGACAGAAAGGTTTACTGCCCATGGTAGCTGCACAAAATTGTTTTCAAGGCAAATCAAAGCATCAAAGTTAATATTTGTTGTTTCTAATAAAGCGGGTGACTTCAAACTATTTCTGCCAGTCTGAAACAACTGTAGCTGGCAACATCGCTGATGTCACCCCAAATTTCTATGGTCAAACCATACAGCAAAAATGATAAATCAACATGATTTCTCTAATATGGAATAAAACTTTAAGAATCTTTGAAATTAAGTAACTAAATCAAGAGTTCAACATTGGCGACTACCTTGCCGATTTCATTTTCACTGGTAAGCATGACAAGAACCTCAATCCCCTGTTCATACACCATGGCCCAAAAATCTTGCATTGTCACTAGGAGCGGAGCCTGGGTAGCAATGAATTTAGGACAGCATGGTGACAAGTCCTGAAATTATAACAATGAAGAAATATGTAAAGTCACAGTTGAAGATTTATATTTCTAAAGGACAATGATTTTTACCACCCTTTCATAATTGAAGCACATATTCTAC
This sequence comes from Unio pictorum, assembly GCA_030141615.1. Taxonomy (NCBI): domain Eukaryota; kingdom Metazoa; phylum Mollusca; class Bivalvia; order Unionida; family Unionidae; genus Unio; species Unio pictorum. The sequence continues at coordinate 2,105,055 of JARLTB010000261.1, read as the reverse complement.
CTCTATTTAATGGGCATCTGTCTATTATGAACTAATACTTTTGGTTTCTTATACAAAAGTTTTATCATATCTGTATTTATAACACTTTCTGCATGCATAGTAAGGCAAAGCAAATCTTCATGACCATCCTTACATTAGGTGAATCCCTAAAAATGGCTGCATGGACTCTTTCTCTATTTGTTTTAGTATATCGTAGACTTCTCCCATGTGGCGCCCAGAATGGGCGAGTGGTCTAAAGCGCTCTATGTTACAGATCACTTCCATCTCACCTCTGTCTGCATGGGTTTGAGTCTCAGATTCAGCCAATGTTGGTATGTGAAAAAGCTTGCCAGCATCTTCTCTCGTGGGTCAGTGGTTCTTTCCGGGGGGTTTTCCCGGGTTCTTTCTTAGCCATTAGTTCTGGCCACCATGTATAGCCTATCATGTGCTGAAAAATGGCGTTAAACACTACAACAACAACTTCTCCCATGAAATATGACAAGTCCTTATCCCATACTATTTTTTCTAAGTTGAATCAGTCTTATGAACATTTGCCATTTGAAACAGGCACTCTTTATAAAGTGGTGAAATATATTAGAAATTAAGAAAAGTATTTTATTTTTTATAAGCAGGGACCCTACATGGAGGTATCTACTAAGACATGGTTCTCTGTATTTATTATTTATTGCCTGTTTATTTAATTTTTTGAATTTTTTAAAAATAATTTTTATATTGCAAACCATAAAAATAATCAAAAATAACTTGAAAGGTGCAGGATGGATTGCATTTTCGTGTGCTAATCATAGTTGAAAATATATCCCCAAGTAAGGGACATTACATAGAAAAGTATTGAAAAAAGTACTAATTATACTATATCAATAACTGTTCCCTGTCATTCTCTGTACCCTGCCATTAGTTATAGCTTGTCACCAATTGCAACTCTGTCACTAACTGTTCCCATTAATTAACTGTACCCTGTCATTAAATGTACACTGTAACTAACTGTACCCTGTCACTAACTGTACCCTGTCACTAATTGTCCATAAAATAATAGATGACTGTTTAAAAAATGTGTCAAATTAGCATAAATTGAAGATCAAATATCCTCTTAATAAACACACGAAGAATGTGTATGTTTATGAGTTTCATCAGGAAGCCATATGCAGACTTGCCAACCCTAACAAGACCGCAGTGAATCACATCATTACCAAACCTGCCAACATCAACAAGACCATCTCAGTAAGTCAGATCATTACCAGACCTACCAGACCTGCCAACACCAACAAGACTATCTCAGTAAGGCATATCATTATTAGACATACCAACCCGAACAAGACCATCTCAGTAAGGCATATAATTATCAGACATTCCAACCCTAACAAGACCATCTCAGTAAGGCATACCATTACCTGACATGCCAACTATAACAAGACCATCTCAGTAAGGTACATCTTTACCAGATGTGCCAAACCTAACAAGACCATCTCAACAAGTCACATCATTACCAGACATACCAACCCTAACAAGACCATCTCAGTAAGGCATATAATTATCAGACATTCCAACCCTTACAAGCCCATCTCAGTACGGCACATTATTACCAGACATACCAACCATAACAAGACCATCTCAATAAGGCACATCTTTACCAGATGTGCCAAACCTAACAAGACCATCTCAACAAGTCACATCATTACCAGACATGCCACCCCTTACAAGCCCATCTCAGTAAGGCACATCATTACCAGACATGCCAACCATAACAAGACCATCTCAATAAGGCACATCTTTACCAGATGTGCCAACCCTAACAAGACCATCTGAACAAGTCACATCGTTACCAGACTTGCCACCCCTTACAAGCCCATCTCAGTAAGGCACATCATTACCAGACATGCCAACCATTACAAGACCATCTAATTAAAGTACTTAGTAGCTTGGGAATCCTTGATTTTTTAAATGACTCAATAAAAGTTGTACATTATGTTTAAAGTTTAAAACACCCTGATTCAAGAAAACTATGTCACTATATAAGATCATGTCATTTTGAGCTACATGAAAATAAGCCACTCCCTTTTCGACCAAGCCTGCATTCTATTCAACATAAAAGTAAAACCTTTCAACAAGGAGCTTCAAATAAAAAAGCAAATGTCTGGATGGACATTTAAGCACATGAACACACATATGCCAAAGTGTTTTCCTTCTTAGGCTTCCATCAAAGTGGGCTCAATGAATCTTACAACCAACAAATGCACCTAATCGAAGCTAATGTATTAAGAATCATTGCCTATCTGAAGACATAAAAGTTACATTCATTTTACCTCCTTTCAATAGATTTGACATTTAATTTTTTTCCCACTGCCCAATTCTTCCAACATTTTTTTGTCACTTCATAGCCAGATTACATAAAATCTATTGTGAGAAGAATACCCTTTTCAGTTTTAACAGTAGAAAATACATCATGTTAAATTACTATAACAAACTGAGAAAAAATGCATAAATGACACAGATGAATTATGTATCTAAGAATGGAAAGACATCAAGCCTAAAATAGATCAAATTGTGTCTCAGTCTGAGAATTTCTTTAAAAAAATTCACAAACAGCAATGCTTTTGATTGGCAGATTGATGAAATCAAATAACTTAAACTAAAGAAGTCTTATGACCACCATGTTAAATGGCTCATATCTTCTTGAGGGGATTTGGAATGGAAACAATAACAAACATGAATGATCTAATTAGCCATTTATTGAAACATTTATATTATAAAGGCATATTAGCTGAGCCTGACAATGTACCAAAACAAGAGGACCAAGTTGGCCTAAGATTACTCACCTTTCTGGCATGCATTTCCAAATCTGCTGAGCAGGATTAGAGATGAAAAGCTTCCAATTTTTAAAATTAGTCACTACCACCATGTTTGATGGAGAATCAACATCATCCACATAGAAGTTCTTTAAAAAATTTCATGTCCGCATGTTTTACATCAATTCAGATAAATTCTATCGTGCAGTTCTTTTATTAAAAAAAAAAAGAATTTTAAGTTTCTTTTACACAGGTAATGATATTGAGAGCATATTCAATGATAAATCAATATACAAATCTAATTTGGCCAAATTTACTTTTAAGTTTCTGAGGATTAGTTCTGTATTAAGTGTTGTGCTATATTTGACAGCAGACTTGCATTATTATTATTAAAAGGTATTGATGCCACAATGCTCACTACAATTGGTTATGTGATCCATGAATAACAGAAAATAACAGATGCTGACTGATGGATGATGGGTAACATACAACACCTAATGTATAAAAGTTTATAGTGTAAATTCAGATTGCTACTGGTCATGCGAGCTAAAAAATTCAAATTTACAAAACCTTATTAGCTTACATTAATCCAGCTTGCATTGATGTAGTCATCCTTCTGTGTGGTCAACACGACTCTTGTATCATCATCTGAAATTAGTCAACAAAACAAGAAAAATGCATACTAATTATACAGGTATATTAGAATACTGCTATATTTATACAATGAAATTCATTTATATCCCCATGAATGAGAAGCTTTCAAATACTGAAAAAATACAATAGACATCCTATCTAAGGGAGTTAAATATGAGACACATCTTTTCTATCTAAGGGAGTTAAATATGAGATACATCTTTCCTATCTAAGAAAGTTAATTTGAGATAAATCTTTCCTATCTAAGGGAGTTAATATGAGATACATCCATCCTATCTATGGGAGTTAAATATGAGAAATCGTATCTAAGGGAGTTAAATATGAGATACATCTTTCTTATATAAGGGAGTTAAATATGAGATACATCTTTCTTATATAAGGGAGTTAAATATGAGATACATCTTTCTTATATAAGGGAGTTAAATATGAAATACATCTTTTCAGTATCTAAAATAACATATGTAACACATCCTTGAGATCCATAGTAAAAAAAGTTAAGACGTTAGCTTAAGTGTTTAGTATGCATGACTTGTGACCAAAAGGGTACAGGTTTAAATCTTAATAATGGATCAATCCAGGCTGGTTGGTTACTGTAGTGTGTTCTTGGGCAAAGCACATTTTACACAAACTGCCTTGCCATTAAATAATATACCTTTGCTGTTGTGCAATTAAGCATCAAAACAAAGCAAAATAAAATAACTTAACCTGAAAGATTTCACTTATAAATATAAGCTAATCATGTCTGTCTTTCATAAAGTATAACACCACTCTTAATTTGTAGATAGCATCTATCCATTATCAGGTACATAACCACTCACTGTACATTCGTACAAAGCAGGGGTGTCAAACATGTGGCCTGTAGTCGGAAATTGCTACTAAAGAGCTATATTTCCAAATAATATTGCTACTAAATAGCTATCTTTCCTTTGCTACTAAAGAGGTATCATTCCAATTAATAGTGTAACTAAACAGGTATCTTTCCAATTAATATTGCTACTAAAGAGCTATCTTTCCAATTAATATTGCTACTAAAGAGCTATCTTTCCAATTAATATTGCTACTAAAGAGCTATCTTTCCAATTAATATTGCTACTAAAGAGCTATCTTTTCCAATTAATATTGCTACTAAAGAGCTATCTTTCCAATTCATATTGCTACTAAAGAGCTATCTTTCGAATTCATATTGTTACTAAAGAGCTATCTTTCGAATTCATATTGTTACTAAAGAGCTATCTTTCCAATTCATATTGCTAGTAAAGAGCTATCTTTCCAATTCATATTGCTACTAAAGAGCTATCTTTCCAATTCATATTTGCTACTAAAGAGCTATCTTTCCAATTCATATTGCTACTAAAGAGCTATCTTTCCAATTCATATTGTTACTAAAGAGCTATCTTTCCAATTCATATTGCTAGTAAAGAGCTATCTTTCCAATTCATATTGCTAGTAAAGAGCTATCTTTCCAATTCATATTGCTACTAAAGAGCTATCTTTCCAATTCATATTGCTACTAAAGAGCTATCTTTCCAATTCATATTGCTAGTAAAGAGTTATCTTTCCAATTCATATTGCTAGTAAAGAGCTATCTTTCCAATTCATATTGCTACTAAAGAGTTATCTTTCCAATTCATATTGCTACTAAAGAGCTATCTTTCCAATTCATATTGCTACTAAAGAGTTATCTTTCCAATTCATATTGCTACTAAAGAGTTATCTTTCCAATTAATAATTCTACTAAAGAACTGTAGAAGATTTATATTATCTGACAAAGGATACAATTTCATATTGTGGTCAGATAACTTACAGTGAAATGATACATCGGTAGAAGCAAATGCTTGGATTGTGAGATTTTATAAACTGGTATGTTCAGTTTTCTCTTTAACTAATGAATTAGTTGAACATATGTATCAACCTAAATCATGTCCTCTGATCAGTTACAACAGTAATAAAAACATTCAGGGACTGGAGGTGACTAGATCCCCCAGCTAATGGGAGGGTATGTCTCCACATCCTTTCAGTCATCACTTTCTAACCATCAGTTGATCAAAGTCTGTACCACCATAATAGAACAGCTCAAGAAATTTATTCATAGAAAATGTATATCCCACCAGAGTATTTGAAAACTTACCTAAATTTAACTTAATATATCAAATAGAATGCAGTCTATATGCCCATATCACTGTAATGATGGAGGATAAAACTTACAAGGCATGATATCCTGGTCCCGGTTTTTCATTGGATAGCATCGTGCAATCGCCATTGGCTGTTTTCGATTGGCTCTTTCTTGTGCATCCATAAGTTCTTTCCATACAGCATCAAGAGGAGTTGACCCTGAGCAGGTAGGTTTCTCCATGTTCTCAATAAATTTGGCAAGTTTTTCCACTTCGTCAACAAATTTGTTTAACTTGTCTTTCTGCTTATAGGGATCAATAGGTACCTGCCAGATACGAAATGCATTATGGAACCAAAACTTGTATCAATCCTTCTCAAAATATCACCAATGTGTCTTAAACTTGAGGTTTAGCCTTTAGAGATTAATTGGCTAAACTAAGTCCAGTCTGAATTTATTTTGTAAAATACCATCCTGTTTGATTTACCAACTATGACATGTATCTATATTAGTTTAGAAGCAAAACTCCCCATCACCAGTTAATGAAACTAAATAAAATCCTGCAAGCACCCATGAACAGTGATCATAAAATGCTAAAGACCTAATAATGTTTCCTATCTTAAATATTTTCATCATGTTTTATGTTTCCTAATTACATGGTGTTTGTTTCTGTAATCATATTTTTCTATGTTTTTTCTATGTTACAGGTGTTTTCTAATGTTGTACAGCTTAGAACTTCTAGAGATTAGGTGCTATACAAAGTCTTCATTATTATTATTATTATTATTATTATCATTATGATGATTAAGAAACAACTGATGCATTGATACAATATACATAAAAGCCCAACTGGTCAGATGGACTGGTTACTTATATTTATGTACCAGTCCATCATGAAATTGGCTGGCATCACACTGGGGGGGGGGGGTCATGGTAATCTTGCACACTACCAATGACATGGTTCCAAATACAGAAAGATGCAAACAGACACTGTCACACAGTTAGGGGTCTGACAAAGAAACATAGTTGTACAGTAAAGAGTTATAACATTCCATAATTAAAATCTTTATATCTTACTAATGGATTGTTGGGTTATAACATTTCTATACAAAACTGGAAATTTGGGTTAAAGTATTATTATAATTTAAAGTTTCCGTATCTTACCTGTGGAAGACTCAGATTTTTTCTTGCTTCTTCTTTTTGCTGCTCGATCTCCTGAGCAGTGAGTACTTTTGGTGCCAAAACATCCTCCATCTTAGTATTGGATTTTTCTGAGGGACTGGAGGATAGGATCTCATCTAATGAGGAGGCATTTGAATGTTGTTGCTCAAGTTTGGAAAGCTGTCGAGACGTGATGGCATGTTGAGGACTCGGTGGTGGAATGATGGACTTTGATGCTTGATCTGATTCTCTTGATGTTGTCTGTAGATAAGATATTATTCAGTCATAATAACTGCACTAAAACCTGCCTTATTGGACACCTCCATATATGAGACAGCATTAGTCTTACATTTATGATCATTTTAACTTCTGTATATAAAGAGCACCTGTCAATAAGGGATACTATTTTGTGGTTTGTGGAATGTCCCTGATACGATTTACTGGATGCATTAGGGAATGATCACTTGTAAGATGTTAGAACATTAACTTTTTTAAAAACCGATACTTTACATGGCTAAAGCTTGAAGTGACCCCCCCTCCCAATATACAGGTTTGCTTGCATTTTCTTGCACTGCTTTTTGCTGAATGTCCCCCAAGTAAGGGTCAGTAAAAAGTATTGAAAAAGTACTTGTAATCAATGGACCATACATTATTTAATTAAGAGTATTAAATACATTTTCAAACATAATGATCAAAGACCTCTTGTATGAAATACACCAAGAAAACCTAATGTCGGTGAGTGAATATTTTGGCACAATACATTTACTGAAATCACATCGGTTTTCTGTAGCAGAAAGCCTATGCAGATCATGTATGACAGGTCATAAATGGCCAATGGTTTCCAAAAAGACTTGTATACTTTTTTTGTGACTTTATTATTTTCTTTCAAAACACTTTCACTGTAGTTACTAAAACCAGAAGCAGAAGGAAGGCTGAGCCGACCTAATTTTATAAGGTCCCATTTGCTAAACTAAGGATTCTTACAACAACACAAAATAACATAAAATAACGCCAAACCAAAGCCTCTAACTTGCGAAAGAGTCTCACTCAGTTAGTTATTTTTGTTACTAACTGGTGTCTTGGTATTTTCTAAAAACGTATGCACATGATGTTTACCTGTTGACCCCTTATCAAGGTCACACCCTCCCTGCTGCTGTGAATTAATCATTTGTTATATCAACCGATGATTTCATCAAGACCAATTCTGTATCTTGATTTAGGATCATGTAAATTTATTGTTATAAATCTGTGTGGGGTAGTTTGTGCATGTGAGTTTCTAAACTTAATAATGTCCATATCTACAGTACACCAAGTTTGATAACTATTTCATAGAGTATGTGTATCAACTCCATTAAATACAGCTAAACTATTACAGTTATCCCTGATCACTTTTGGTATTTGTGTTTATTGTTGTGTTCACATCAATGTTTTATGCCTACCTTGAGAAAATATTCTAGTTCGATTGGACTGTTTATCCAGCATTACATCATCATACACAATTAAATATATTAATTTTCCATCAAAGCCATCCACAGATGGCGCATCATTGATGTCAGTGATAAACTCTATAATATCATCACCATCTTCATTTATCATCGTCACATGTTCATTCAAATCCTTAAGTACTTCATAGCATCGCGGATTGTCTACAGTTGGTGCAACTAAATACAATTTATCCCATGTCAACCACCTCATTATCGATTAAGTAACAGTTGCATTTTACCACTAACAGATAGACCTATAATGATCATCCATATAGAATTTGGTAATGCCGCATGATGTTTGAACTGGTTATCATTTTCTTACCATGGAAAAATCTCGGATGTCAAATTTGAATTATTGATAAATATAAATACAAAATGACTACAATGATCTTTCTAATTTTTATTTACCTTGTTAGTGGGATTATAATATACCATCACCCAGAACGTTTATATTTCAATGAAGCATTCCTTGATTCACATTTATTAATTACCAGATACAATATTGATAAATATGGAAGAAAAAGCCCCATCAGTAGTAATAGCAGGATTTTTAAGATGTAAAGCAGTCATTTTGGTCATCCAGTTAGCACCATTTTCATTCAGAACCAACAAGCATTCTTTTAGTGAAAACCCCATGCTGATATGACCAGCCATTCTGAAGGAACAGCAGAAACAAGATATTTTTAGATGGCTGCTGTGGCGGATATTTTAGGCATCTGATCGAAGTCATTTCATTTAGAATCAGCTGGACATCCTAACCAGTCAAACCCCATGCTGATATAACTATCCATTCAGCACATGTAGCAATAACAAGATTTTAAAGACAATGATGCTATAGAGGATGTCTGAGCAGTGCCATTTTAATTTTGGACCAAATAGACCAATGAATGAATTAGAACATACCATGTTCTTATCTACAACCTGTAGAAGTGTCTAATGCATTGTTCCAATTAATTCAAAGCAGACCAGCTTTGAATTGAGATGCTAGTTACATCTTCTGTATCAAATTAACCCTTTACTCCCCAGCTACGCTTTTCTACGCCTTTACCTTTGCACCCCGTCTATGCATTTCTACGCCTTTACCTTTGCCCCCCATCTAAGCTTTTCTACGCCTTACACAGTATCGACCAATAAATATGATATATCTTCCATTTAAATGTTGATTCGCCTCGCAGTAACCAAACGCTCGTCAAAAAAATAAATAATCTTTACTAACATTTCATTTTAATTACGTAATTCGTAACATTATAACATATAAATCTAAATTTAACCGACCAAATTATATGTAGTGGGGTTTTCCACGGTCGCATCCAAAATGGAGACGTTTGCCGATTATATTACCTCAATTCGATGTAAATATTATGACCTTTCCAACACGTGCAAGTTATTCATAATCGCAATATATTCAAATATGATGCTGAATTATACATTAGTTGTATAAATTCATTATGTCATCCGGATTTTAGATACAAAATCACATTCTTAAAATGCGCGGCAAATACGACAAGTCTTCTTCCATACATTGTAATGTTTAACGTAGCATTTAGGTGTTTAAAACATGAAATCTGCTGAAAGTGCCGGAATTTAAAATAAAATAACACAATTAAGAATGTCTGTGTTGTTCATTTCTTCCATTCATTTTAATATACAAAGTCTTAATCAAATCGTATAACAGACGATACCGGAAGTGAATTGTTTTTATTTACGAAGGGAATTCCTTGATTTCGTCATGACAATGTCGTCCTCGTCTGTTGATAACAGTGATTTGTCTTGAAGTGAAAATGATTTTTCTGGATTCAGTTCCGACGAAATACCAAATTTGTTTAACAATGATGCGTTTAATGACGAAGTATCTGAAATTATGTCATCAGACATCGACATTGAAATGTCATCAGACTCTAGTGACACTGATGATGATCAGCCAACTTGGTTTGCAGACGTGCAAGATATTGACAGAAGTCCATTTACTCTGCGGTCAGGACCATCACATTCTTTGCAGGAAACAGCATCAGAACTAGACTATTTTCAATTATATTTTCCAGTTGGACTTTTTGAAAAAATTGTTAGTGAAACAAATAAATTTGCAGCTGAACAAAATGTAGATCATTAAATTGTTGATGTTACCTGGACAGAGACCAGTGTGCCTGAAATGTCTGCCTTTCTTGACATGTTGATCTTAATGGGGATAATCAAAACTCCTGACTATAGTTTTTATTGGTCAAATGACAATTTTCTATCAAATGAAGGAATCAAAAATGTAATGCCACGCAGAAGATTTGAAAAACTCCTTCAATACCTTCACAAATTACCAAATCACAAATTACCAACAATACTACAGAGGGGTTGACATATGTGACCAACTCAGGGCCAAATATCCAGTTGGACGATCATCAAAGAAATGGTGGCGATATATGTTTCATTTTATTATAAATATTTGTATAATAAATGGTTTTATAACTATGGTGGAAAGTCATCCTGAGAGTCAGGAAAGAAGAAAACGATTCAGACAGTTAGATTTTCGAATTAATTTGGCAAAGCAGCTCATAGGAAGCTTCAAGAGTAGGAAGGTTGCCATGCATCTAACATCTGTAGCCCCGGTGACACAGGCTCATATTGAGACACACAGACTGCAGGCACTTAAAAGGAAAAAAATCCACCTGCAAATACTGTACCAAGAATGGAGAAAAGAGACGTAAAGAAACCAAAATTGGCTGTGTCATTTGCAATGTCCATCTCTGCTGCATAGAATGTCACAGTCTGTTTCATCAAAACATGATTGTAGAGGAGTAGACCAGCAAATTGATCTCTAAGCCATTTTTTTATTTTTACATAGCAGCTATGTCAAATTTAAAAAAAGGCTTAGATACCAACTTGCTGGTCTAGTAAAGGAGTAGCTGTAATGTGCTCTACAATTGTCGTTTTTTCATATTGTCATACTTGTTTATTTTGTTCCTAAAATATATGCATAGCCATAGGCCTACTAGATTTACATATCCTTATGTTTTTTAACCACATCGCTAATGACAAATAACAAGAACTCGTTATGAAATATTTTTAATAACCTTTAATAAGCCCATGTTTGGAAAGCATGCCAAGTTAATTAATGACTTTGTACAATGTTTTTTTTTTTTAATTTTTTTTATAATTCTGATTGAAAAATCTAGATTAGTCATGCATAAAAGTCCGAATAATTTCAAGCTACTAAGTTTTAATAACATCAAAACTTTGATAATTAATTTCATTGTTACTCACAAGACAGTACCTGAGTTATTCATCGACGATGAAATGAATCATTCAAGTCCAACCTTGCATGAAATAAAGTCATATATCCAACTGAATCACACTACGGCCAAGAGTAAAATGGCGCCACGCAAGCCATGTGGGTGAATCTATTTTTAGAAACAGGGATTTTCATAATATAACCATACACGTTTAAATGATGTTGAAAAGAAATTATTGATAATTATAAGTTATATTGATTACTATGTACTGGTACTTTACTTTTATTTTTTTATTCGTTCTGATTTTTTGGGGGGCTATGTATTGTTATTATCATTACAAAAAAGTGATATAAGAAAACAGCCATGACCTGGCATATTGAATTATCCAACGTCGCATAGTGTAATATATTACGGACTATTATTTTTGTTAAATAGCTAAATATTTATTCACATAATGTTTATATCATATTTCTTAAGGATTTCAAATATTACTTCATTTATGTGGCAAATTAATTAAAATTATGGCCTGTCTAATGAACAAGCACTGACTAGATATCGCGATGTCCGCCATTATTATTTTTCTGCCTCTTGTCAGGTTCACTTGTGATTTTTATCTGATATTACAAAGAATATAACATGAATATGGCTGTGAAAATTTCCCGTTAAATATTTTACAAAATAATGTTACCAAATATGCTAATTAAGTACATATTAACATTTACATACTGATGTTTAAAGTTTCGAAGCACAGGTTGATGTGATTAAAACAAAGCAACTTGTGCATCGGTAGTAGTTTTTTTTTATGAAGAATTGATAACAAATAATAATTTACGGTAAGCTGGCATCTATAACATATAATAACTTGCGGTGGAAATGATTAGGTTATTTTGAGGCTATTAGAGCAATGGGAGAATATAATTTTGTGAAGATGACGTTGCTTTTCAGTTTACGTGTTTTTTTATGGGAGCAAGGGTATGACGTCGTGAACGTCATTTGGGAGGCACAGGTATTATGGTTTGATTTTCATATGGGGAGTAAAGGGTTAAGCAGTCAGCTGCATAAAAACCATTAAAAGACATGCAACCCTACCTGCATCAGAACTAATGATCATGCAACCAAATCAAAATCCTACCTGCATCAGCTCTAGTGATCATGTAACCAAATCACAATCCTAACTGCATCAGAACTAGTGATCATGTAACAAAATCACAATCCTACCTCAGTACCTGCATCAGCTCTAGTGATCACAATCCTAACTGCATCAGAACTAGTGATCATGTAACCAAATCACAATCCTACTGTATCAGAACTAGTGATCATGTAACCAAATCACAATCCTACCTGCATCAGATCTAGTGATCATGTAACCAAATCACAATCCTACTGTATCAGAACTAGTGATCATGTAACCAAATCACAATCCTACCTGCATCAGATCTAGTGATCATGTAACCAAATCACAATCCTACTATATCAGATCTAGTGACAATGTAACCAAATCAAGTGACCAAATATTAATCTGTTGTTTCTGGAAATAACTATATATTATTCTTGAAAAAGAAGAACCTAGTGTTGTTCTGAATCCACAATAATAATTTATCCAAATTTACAGGCATAAAGTAGTGATATACCCCCCCTTTCATCTTACTGTCAATGTCCATTCTTTTCTTAATTCTAGAGAGGTACCTCAGTTATTTGCATCCTCATTTGTGCTACTGTCTGTTTCTGAACCCCTTGTGCATAAGTGTGTGAGGGCGACTTGTGCTAATATAAAACAGTTTATCCCTATTGAAACACAACCTGAAAAAATGTTTCTCAAAAATTTACCGATGCTAACCATGATGAAAAAATGGCATAACAGTTATTGGACTGAATATTGCTGATAGCAAAACTGGAATTGGCACGTTTCAACCAATCATGGAGATGGTAATTCAAATCACTAAATGACATCAGCAAATTACTGAGATACAATACAGATGGTGGAAATAGATGATTTGTAAGATATATATCTGTAGTTGCTAACACATACACATACAGTCACGCAAAGAGAAAGAGAATCTGTTTCAAATACCTGTTGCTGTGGCTTGTGTATGGGACTTGGTTCTGGTGATTGTGACACCTGAATCGGCTGAAGAGGGCTTGACAACTTTGGTTCACCTGCTAAATGATGTACAAATTATGAGGTTCAAGTAAGACAAGAGGTCCAGGTGGGCCTCATATTACTCATCAAGATTCAGTTACTGCCACTGACAATTCAAACTGAGATTATTTTAGCTTTGAAGCATAAATCATAAATGTACAAGGAATCTTCATATCTTCTTCATACAATCTGAATGGTCAAGGCAGATCAAAACAGAAACAATCTACAACGATTCTGTACTAAGTCGTTGAGAACCTTAGCAATAAAAGAAATGAAGTGCCCAAAACCTTAAGCAATATGATGCAATATTTCTCATCATTTAAGCAATATGATGTAATATTTCTCAACACTGAAGCAATCTAATGCAATATTTCTCATCATTTAAGCAATCTGATGCAATATTTCTCAACAGTGAAGCAATCTGATGCAATATTTCTCAACATGTAAGCAATATGATGCAATATTCCACAACATTTAAGCAATATGATGCAATATTCCATAACATGTAAGCAATATGATGCAATATTTCTCAACATGTAAGCAATATGATGCAATATTCCACAACATTTAAGCAATATGATGCAATATTCCACAACATTTAAGCAATATGATGCAATATTCCAAAACATTTAAGCAATCTGATGCAATATTGCTCAATATTTATACAATATGATGCAATATTTCTCATCATTTAAGCAATATGATGTAATATTTCCCAACACTGAAGCAATTTGATGCAATATTTCTCAAAATTTAAGCAATCTGATGCAATATTTCTCATCATTTAAGCAATATGATGTAATATTTCTCAACACTGAAGCAATCTGATGCAATATTTCTCAACACTGAAGCAATCTGATGCAATATTTTTCAACATTTAAGCAATCTGATGCAATATTTCTCAACATGTAAGCAATATGATGCAATATTCCACAACATGTAAGCAATATGATGCAATATTTCACAACATTTAAGCAATATGATGCAATATTCCACAACATGTAAGCAATATGATGCAATATTTCACAACATTTAAGCAATATGATGCAATATTCCACAACATTTAGGCAATCTGATGCAATATTTCTCATCATTTAAGCAATATGATGCAATATTTCACAACATTTAAGCAATATGATGCAATATTTTTCATCATTTAAGCAATCTGATGCAATATTTCTCAACATGTAAGCAATATTCCACAACATTTAAGCAATATGATGCAATATTTCTCAACATGTAAGCAATATGATGCAATAATCCACAACATTTAAGCAATATGATGCAATATTCCACAACATTTAAGCAATATGATGCAATATTCCACAACATTTAAGCAATTTTTGATGCAATATTTCTCAACATTTTGCCTCAAATTGAGATATAACATTAGTTCCTTCTGAAACTTTCAGATAATTAGTAAATTGTTTATTTAAGTGGCAAAGATAGTGGAAAATATGATGCAAAGCCATTTTTAAGTTTCAACAGCTAACACTTGGAGTACCTATTGTTCTTTAAAAATAGATAAGGCATTCAACACATTTAGGAATTCATAAAATTTTCTTCAGGAAAGGCAGGACATTTTGAAGAACAAATTAATAGTTTATGTTTTTTATTTAATACATGATGCTTGCTGAATGTTATGTGACAAAAAACAAAATCATTTTTACCAACAAAGCAATACATTATTAACAATCTGAATAAATTTTAAGATGTTTAGTGAACCCAGGGCCAGATCTCATCACTAAAAATAAATATGCATATAATTTCAAAATTAACATATGGAAACATTTTTCTAAAACGAGATCTTGATGATGTAAGACAATCTGATTCATAGAAATGCAGCCTCTAGAGTGAAAACAGTCATCCAATCTTATTTATAGAAATACAGCCTCTAGAGTGAAAACAGTCATCCAATCTTATTTATAGAAATACAGCCTCTAGAGTGAAAACACTGTCATCCAATCTGATTTATAGAAATACAGCCTCTAGAGTGAAAACAGTCATCCAATCTTATTTATAGAAATACAGCCTCTAGAGTGAAAACACTGTCATCCAATCTTATTTATAGAAATACAGCCTCTAGAGTGAAAACACTGTCATCCAATCTTATTTATAGAAATACAGCCTCTAGAGTGAAAACACTGTCATCCAATCTGATTCATAGAAATGCAGCCTCTAGAGTGAAAACAGTCATCCAATCTTATTTATAGAAATACAGCCTCTAGAGTGAAAACAGTCATCCAATCTTATTTATAGAAATACAGCCTCTAGAGTGAAAACAGTCATCCAATCTTATTTATAGAAATACAGCCTCTAGAGTGAAAACACTGTCATCCAATCTTATTTATAGAAATACAGCCTCTAGAGTGAAAACACTGTCATCCAATCTGATTTATAGAAATACAGCCTCTAGAGTGAAAACAGTCATCCAATCTTATTTATAGAAATACAGCCTCTAGAGTGAAAACACTGTCATCCAATCTTATTTATAGAAATACAGCCTCTAGAGTGAAAACACTGTCATCCAATCTTATTTATAGAAATACAGCCTCTAGAGTGAAAACAGTCATCTAATCTTATTTATAGAAATACAGCCTCGAGAGTGAAAACACTGTCATCCAATCTTGTTTTTAAAAATACAGCGTTTAGAATGAAAACACATTAATCCAATCTGATTTATAGAAATACAGCCTCTAGAGTGAAAACACATTCATCCAATCTGATTTATAGAAATACTGCCTTCAGAGTTAAAACATGGTCAGCCAATCTGTGGTCACATCAGTGAATTATTCTGCATAGATGACACTCTTAATAATGTCCTATTAATAGATGTTGCTGATCTAGGCACAACTGCCAAGTTTGATCAAAATCACACCATAAACATATTCAAAAAGTAGTAACAAGTTTGACCATTCTGATGCAAGATAGTCTTATATCTTTATAGTTTTTCCTACATCGTCCATCTGATACAAATGACACACTGCATGTAAGTACTGTGTTTATTAATTAATGAATAAAGAATATAATTAAAGGCTACTAATCTTGCTCTATATCTGCTTGTTTGTTTTCTTTATTTAAAAACTAGACAGCTGAAATAAATTTTACCAACCTTGAGATGAAGTCTGATCAAAACCCTGCTGAGCTAGTGGCTGTGGCTGTTGAGCTACTACTTGGGGTTGGTGTTGAATCTGTTGACTTAGATGACCCATTGGTTGCTGTGGCAACAGTTGTCCTGACAGCTGCATTTGCATTGAAAATTGGCCCTGATTGGGTATTTGCTGTCCAAGTGATGTCTGACCCTGTTGATTAGTATGGGATCCAGGTATTGAATATGGAGTTTCTGGTTGTCTTGGAAACTGCCCCTGACCTTGAGCCAATTGTGATGGTGGTGGTTGTTGACTAATCTTTGATATTTGTTGACTATCTGCTGGATTTGAATAACTACCAGGCACCCCTGCTCGTACAGGTTGCTGAACTCCTGGAGTTTGCTGACCTTGACTTGACATTTGTCCTTGTCCTGGATAAGATGCACTCTGCGGAGGGCATGACTGGGCCTGAAATTGCTGTGATGGCTGTTGAGGTATGACTTGAACTGTTTGAGTGACCTGATGCTGTCCTTGTGCATACCGTAGTGCTGGCAGCTGTTGCTGAGACTGAGTTTGCTCAGTGAAGCCTTGACTTTGGCCTGGGTAGCTGCTGACCTGCTGTGGCTTATTCATGGCAACTGACACAGGAGTCTGCTGTGCAACATTAGCTAGCATCCCCTGTTGTTGAAACTGAGGCTGTTGAATAGATGGCTGTTGCAACTGTTGCTGTTGGGGCATAAACTGTTGCTGATACGCCAACTGTTGTTGTTGCTGTTGATAACCACTGCCTGCCTGTGGCATCTGAACTTGAGATGCTGAAAAAGGTCCTTGAAAATGATGAGTCATTGGCTTTTGTCCAGGACTGGGTTGCCTAGGTGCTGGTTCCTGATTAGGGTTGCTATAGGTTGGCTGTCCTGCAACCTGAACTCCCTGGGAGGGCCTCACTGGTTGTTGAGCTCCTAAATAACTTGACTGACCAAAGGCATCTGTTGATGAGCCATGGGGCAAACTATATGAAGCTGAAACAGATGCAGTGCTTGAGGAGCCCATACTTTGTCCATATTGATTTCCAGTATCATGTGGACCTGTACTCTGTGATGCAAGTCGAATGGGAACTGGTTGTACTTGATAACTGGAAATAGGTTGTGTTGGGTAAGTTGTCAAAGGCTGTGTCTGATAATCAGAAACTGGCTGTGCTTGATAAGTGGACACTGGTTGTTCCTGATAACTAGATACAGAATGAGAATGAAAACTCAATACTGGCTGTGTCTCAAAACTTGAAACCGACCTTCCCTGATGACTCGACACAGGTTGCATTTGACCATTGAACAATGCATGTGATGGACTACCATGTGCTGAAAGCATCTGATTCAATGGATGTCTCTGATAACTTGAAACTGGTGTCATCTGTGGATAATATGGTTGGTCTTGGTTGTATACTAAGTTTGGTGAACCTTGACCCTGACCCATGGAAGAGGAATACTGATGCGAAATTTGAAACTGCTGACCTTGAGACTGCATCTGCTGGCCTTGACCTTGGCCTTGAGGTTGAGATGAATACTGTTGCAGAATGAACTGAGGCTGCTGGGCTTGGGATAAAGGAAGCTGAGGGCTTCCCTGGTATTGAAGTCCTTGTAGCTGACCACTTTGTTGTGGCAACTGACCAGAAAACTGACCCTGATCATGTCTGTCCATGCCAGGAGAAATGACAGGTGCTTTAATAGTGGAGACTGTGTTGGTAGTATCTTGTCTAGGCTGGTTATAATTGTAAGGGATTGGTGGAGTATTGGCCACAGACTGACCTCCTGCTGTTGTACTATATGGCTGATACTGGCTGGAAGATACTGTTGAAAACTGAGGCATCTGGGGTTGACCTACTGACCCTTGACCTGTATAATCTCCCTGATACTGAGAATATGCTTGGTGAGACTGAGAAGATGGTGTCTGGTACTGAGTGTGGGTGACTTGAGGTGGCTGTGACATTGAAATTGGAGGCTGCTGAGTCAGATTTGTATTCTGAAGTACAAAAGATTGTGGGACTTGCTGTGGTTGTCCTTGCAAATGAAGAGTTGGACCCGGCAACTGTTGTGATTGTCCTGCAAACTGTTGGGTTGATGGTTGATGTGTCTGACTAGAATACTGTTGAGGGAAATTTGACTGCTGTGGTCTCTGTTGACCAGCACCATCCTGTTGTGTTGTGTATTGAGTTGGAACATATTGTTGCTGGTATAGCTGTTGTGGATGACCTTTAAACTGTCCTTGAGCTGCTCCTTGATCCTGACTTTGTCCCTGTTGTTGGACAACCACACCCTGTTGTATTTGATGTTGGGCTTGATACATTTGCTTCTGGCTTGAAGCTGGTACAATTTGCTGACCTTGCTGATTAGCTTGGAGGTGGTGAGGCATCTGCATATTTTGCTGTGGCAGTTGGTTTGGTAACTGCTGATTCTGTGGCAGCTGTTTTGGTAATTGCTGATTCTGTGGTTGCATAAATAATGGTGGAGTCTGTGCTGTGGGTGGCATGACATTAGACTGAGGCACCTGACCCTCTCTTGACTGGAGAGGTAACTGATTTGTGTCAGGGCCGGGGGAATGGGAAGATTGTGGTTGACCTATCCTTGAGTAATGTTGCATGTCTAAACGAAACTGTTGTTGCCCATTACTGGATGGGACTGAAAGAGAAAAATACTGAGTGAGATCTTTTGAATCAATAATTGGCAGTGGACCAGAGAACCCATAGGGAGCTTCTGGGCTCTGTGGACCGTGAGATAGTGTGGATTGTGTAGGGTATGTTTGTTCTGTTGAACTAATTAGCATCCCTGCGTACATCTGACTGACTGCATCCCCTGTAAATAAGTGATAACACATTTGAGAATAAAAGTTATTATCAAGCCAAAAAATGATAGGTTAAAGTTCGATGGATTAATCTACTGTATACACTAAAATTTATGCTACAGTTTATATAATGAATGCATTTTGAAGAAAATGGAGAGCACAAACAAAAAAAGAAAACCAACATGGAAAAAATTCAAATTAATTTCATGATTGGATCTGTAAAATAATTATTTTCAAGCTGCTGCTAAATTTTCATTCAAATGTCATTTCACAGGATAACAGTCTTTATAATGGCAACAATTTTCACTACTGACAAGTACATCATGAGTGTTTTTGTTGAGGCAAAGAAATATTCCACTGATGACATCATTAATAGACCTGCCAACTCTTAACTAGACCTTCTCAGTAAGGGATATCATTACCAGATGTGCCATCCCTAACAAGATCATCTCAGTATGGCACATCATTACCAGACCTTTCAAGCCAAACAAGACCATTTCAGTATGGCACATCATTACCAGACCTGAGAACCCTCAAAATGACTATCTCAGTAAGGCACATCATTATCAGCCGTGCCAACAGTAAAAAGACCATTTCAGTAAGTTGCATCATTACCAGTCCTGCCAACCCTAACAACCAGGATAACAGTCTTTATAATGACAACAATTTTCACTATTGACAAGCACATCATTAGTGTTTTTGTTGAGGCAGACAAAGAAAGATTCCACTGACGACATCATTAATAGACCTGCCAACTCTAACTAGACCTTCTCAGTAAGGGATATCATTACCAGATGTGCCAACCCTAACAAGATCATCTCAGTATGGCACATCATTATCAGCCATGCCAACACTAAAAAGACCATCTCAGTAAGGTAAAGATTTTTCCACTATTGTATAATAAAATACATATTTATATTGTCAAGTTGGAAAACAAGCACTTGTGTATGTGTATAAGTGATTTCAATTTTCAATGTAGCTTTAAAATACTTTCAGTATTATTTCTATTATGTCTGCAGTGTGGCAGTTTATAGTGATATCTAGCATGATGCCCCACCCTAACACTAACCTCTTAATACTGAGCACCTAGTGAGGCAACTGACAGTGCAATTTACTTTGGTATGACATGGCTTGGGTTTGAACCTGCAACCTCTTGCATCCATGGTGAATGCTCTAACCACTAAGCCACCAGAGCAGGGTGTGTGTATATCATTTGGATTTTTTTATGTAGCTTTATAAAAGATTCAGTAATATCACTACATTGTCTGCAGTGTTGCAGTTTATACTGATGTCTAGCACTGGGGCATCATGCCGCAAACATGAAGCATGATGTCCCATCCAGTCATACTATCTTGACACTAAGCCAACCAGTCCTAACACTAACCTCTTAATGCTGAGTGCCAAGTGTGGCTGGTGCTAGTACCATTTTTATAAGTCTTTGGTATGACTCGACCCAGGTTTGAACCCGATACTTACCCCATTCAAGGCAGACACTCCAACCACCTAGGCCACGAAAACAGGCACCAAAAATTTAGGTTTTTCCCTCTGTATTAAAATGTCCAGATTATTTGGTATCTTTGTAGAGCTACATCTGTCTATAATACCACCCACTTTAGTGTATCATACATGACCTTGCTACTACCTCATGACCCGTAAACTTGGCGCTAGGGGTTAATGTGTTAATGGCCTTTCCACATGACTTATGATCAAATGGTACAGGTTGCGCATCTGTATTACCAGTAGCCATATCTCTACAATTTTTATCTGAATGAAACAAAATAACAAAATTTGCTGATACATGCTCAACAACTTTAATATATTTTATTTTTATATTTATTGCAGTTGAAGTTATATTTTTATTTATCATAAATTCAATGTTATCCTTTGTATTTTTATGCATCTGCCTTTTTATTAATGCCCACATTTAATAACATACAAAAATAGTTATCTGCCCTTAACATTATCAAAAATAGAAAAATCATACTTTAGTAAATGCATTTTCATTCCATTCCAAATGAAAGAAAATGATGAATGGAAGCAATATACATACACCAAATCTGAATGCATTTCCGAGGCCATATATAAAAAATGATAGGCTACACAATGATGAGCTGATGCCTGAAATGCACATGGAACACAAATAAAATGAATTCCAAAATGCACTGAAAATGCAAATAAGTGCAAATTTAGTTAAATTTCCCATTTTGGGGATTATAATTACTTGGTTTTCTAACTGACATATGATGTGCATTTTCATATGAACAACTATTTATTATGCACTTCCACTGTGTTCTGCCTATACTAGAATATTTTTGGTATAAGATGCATACAATTTTACGTGTTGAAGTGATGGCCATAAATGTATCCAACTTTGTGTGGCCATCACTCTGACAAATCAACACATAAAGTTGTATACATCTGTGACCATCACTCTGACAAATCAACAAAGGTACATACATCTGTGGCCATCACTCTGACAAATCAATACACAAAGATGCATTCATCTGTGGCCATCACTCTGCATTCATCTGTGGCCATCATTCTGACAAATCTACACACAAAGCTCGATGCATCACTAACCAAAAATATTCAAGCATGGGCTGGAAACAATATATTCACCCCAACAAATCTACACACATAGATCCATTCATCTGTGGCCATCACTCTGACAAATCAACACACAAAGATGCATTCATCTGTGGCCATCACTCTGACAAATCTACACACAAAGATGCATTCATCTGTGGCCATCACTCTGACAAATCTACACACAAAGATGCATTCATCTGTGGCCATCACTCTGACAAATCAACACACAAAGATGCATTCATCTGTGGCCATCACTCTGACAAATCAACACACAAAGATGCATTCATCTGTGGCCATCACTCTGACAAACCAACACATAAAGATGCATTCATCTGTGGCCATCAGTCTGACAAATCTACACACAAAGATGCATTCATCTGTGGCCATCACTTATGATAAGATGTGTGCTTCTATTTATAATAATAACCATTTATGTTTCAAATGAAATGAAAATCTAATCGCATCATCTATGCCTAAATAGAAACATCCCCATCATTTGCCTATGTTTATTATTACTGTTGCAAGAAGCTAGTCAAGTAGATATCATGTACAGTACTGCATCAAGACGATTCCAAAATAAAATAAGAAAAAAGCTCTGAACATCATACCTGACATATCTGGGGGTAAGGAATTTCCTCTTCTACTAGAGAGTAAAGGAGTCCCTGGGTCGCTTCCTGGCATTGTGGGTAAGTGTACAGGGGAGCCAGAAACGCTACCTGGGAGGGATCCCCCAAGCTCTGAGAGGTATCCTTGCATCTTAGGGTCCACTGCATTATCTTTTCTGCCAAATGTCCTTGGTTTCATAAAGGGAAGATAATCCTTAAGTTTGGGTCCATCAAATACTGGCATTGACACTGGTGATGAGGGTAGCAGTATCGAGTCTACCTGATCTTGCACTTCACTGCTGGGTTTTGGTGCTGAGGGTCTTGACGGAGGTGGGGCTGAAACAAGAAACAAATTATTTTACAAACTGTTGCAATATAAATGAAGTACTGGTGGTGACTTCCAGAAACTACATATATTCATTTTCCTTACATCAATATACATTTTAAATCAAAATAAATTTGCAGTGTGTGTAGATTTTTTAGCAAATTAGTTTAATTTTGAAGTACAAAAGTATGTGATAGTAATATCTTAAAATTTGGATGCTTTAAGTAGGAACCATTGATTAGCCATCAATAAGAAATAGCATTTAAATAACAGCATTTGAGCAACAACCTTGAAGTAACAACCTTTAAGTAACAATCCTTAAGAGCATTTAAGTAATAGCATTTAAGCAACAATCTTTAAGTAACAGCATTTAAGCAACACCATTTAAGAAACAATCTTTAATTAACATTTAAGCAACAACCTATAGGTAACAATCATTAAGTAACAGCATTTAAGCAACAGCATAGTAAGAGCATTTAAACAATCTTTAAGTAGCAGCATTTAAGCAACTACCTTGTAAGTAAATATATATATGTCTGTATTAACTGTTACATCTCTGCATAATAGTGACCATATGGTGCCAACTAATCATAAAATTCAACAAATGTAAAAAATGAGGAACTGCACAAAATATTTAGGATGATAAATGCTTCAAATAAATGTAATCACGAAGTATAATATAAAATATGAAATGTAAGGAATGTATATAAAAAAATTAAGAAATAACATTTTATATAGCATGCTGTTAAAACTAGTTCATACATGAAACTGAAGCCAAGTAAAAATATTTGCATGTGCACAAAGATGTGTCACCATGTAGATTGTTTGAGGATGGCCATAATATGTACATAGTAGCCCAAGTCAATCCAAAACTGCAAGATAGTTGTGTTCACATGATTCTGCCATATTCTGCATATAATGCCACAACATGAATGGTCTATAACTCAAAACAAAAACTGTGAAAGGATAGTAATTTATCTTCTTACAACAGGTGCAGTACACTTGGGGGGTACAGCTGGGGTGCAAAATACTTGGAACCTGGGACGTAATTACCTTTGTATCAGGAATGAATGAATGAAAAGACAGTGATAAATAAATCCCATGCAGCACTATTGTGACTCACTGGCTTATTCATGACACTGACAAATTTTGCAATTAATTTTACTTTAAATAAAGACATTTGTTTTAAAAGTTTTCAATTTGAGTTAATCATAAGACCTGACAACCCTAATAGTCCATATGCAGCTATGACACCTGTATGTTACACATACCATAACAAGAGGCCCAAGGGTAACAGAATGCTCACCTGACTGGCAGTGTCACATAGCCAAATGCAAAATAACTAGATCTGAATCATTAGAATGCTTTCAGAAGAAATGTTTGATAATGACATTGTCTGCGTATGTTATGAAAACAACTGTTTAAACTGTCTCCATTTTATCTATCTGTCAAAGTTGTTATAAATTCTGTCAGCAGATTTTGTGAAGTTATTAAAGATTTATTTACTGTTTTTGTGTGCAATAGTATTTGAAGATGGATAGCTATTACTTATAAAACTTGGAAGGCCTTTTATGTTTTTCTTTGCAGCATCAGACATCAGCAGAAGGTTCTGTTCTTTGTTATGGTGGTCATATTTTATGGTGGATCCTAATTGTTCCTAAAAAATATAAATGCACGGCAAAGTGATTTTATTTAACCCAATCTGGTCAAATTCTGTTTAGTGATCTTTGACAATTAGTATTTTAAAGGTTTGTCCATATTTAGAATTTGACAGTCATATCTGATGGTTGATCAGATATACTTGTATAAACTTCACATGTCCTTCATACCTGGATTCAAATTTTGTCAAATTCTGTTTATTTAGATGACAATGAAAGGTTTTTCCATTTTTATTCATGGCAAGCAGCATTGTTTTCTACTTGAAACATCTTTCTTCCATAATGCTTTCAATTAAATTTAGTCTATAAATAAAAAAAAAACTAAAAAACTAAAAAATAAAATAAAAAAAAACAAAACTCTAAAGTTTATTTTGTTTGTAATGGCAGTCATATTATATCGCAGATCAGCATGATTTGTAAAAAATTTGAAAGTAGTTCACGCCAGGATGCCATTTGTTAAGTTTGGTTGAAACTGCACCATTGGTTCTAGAAAAGCAGTTGTAAACAAGCAAACATTGAGTGTTTATTCATGATGAAGAATAAAGGACAACCTAAGGCCCCAATGCAATAACACGAGTCAACCTAAGGCCCCAATGCAATAACACGAGTCAACCTAAGGCCCCAATGCAATAACACGAGTCAACCTAAGGCCCCAATGCAATAACACGAGTCAACCTAAGGCCCCAATGCAATAACACGAGTCAACCTAAGGCCCCAATGCAATAACACGAGGCAACCTAAGGCCACAATGCAACATGAGGCAACCTAAGGCCCCAATGCAATAACACAAGGCAACCTAAGGCCCCAATGCAATAACACGAGGCAACCTAAGGCCCCAATGCAACAACACGAGCTCATTTGGCCTTAGAACCATGTGAGCTAAATCCTAAAAGACATGCCTTTGGGTTTGTGCCGTGCCATGACTTGATCTCTCTCTTCCTGTTGTACTTTACAGACCCTCTGACATCTCTCGAAAAGGCGAGTAATATTGTTCTCGAGCTTTCTGTAAAAGTCCAGTCCTTTTTGGGACTTGGCAAGTAAATCTTCATATACATCATAGGAAAGAATCAGGTCCTTTATCATGGTCTCACGTCTGTAAATGGAGAAAAGTATTTTTAAAAAAATGAATTACAAAGTCTTGGATATCACATTTATTCTCTAAAGTGTCACCAGGGAAAAGGTCAAAACCTGACTTTCAGACTGATCTTAATAATAATCTATTCTGTGATTTAAAGTTCAGCACATCCTGTAAAAAATATCAATAACGCGATGACAAATATCCCTATATCATCTGAATTTATGCAAAATTGTTCCAATTGGTTTTTAGGGACCCTAAAAGGCTGAGTTGTCTAAGGCGCTTGCCTTTACAGATGACTCTCACATTTCAGTCATGTCATTGCATGTTCAACTCTTGGATCAACCAAATTTTGGGTAAGTGAGAATCCTTGCCAGCAGCTTCCTGTAGACTTTTTCATCCAACAAGTACACTGGTTAAAATGTGGAAATTACATTGTGATAAACAATGGCGTTAACCATGGGTACACGAGAAACATTGCCAGTAGCTTGATGTAGTTCAATGGTTCTTCCAGAGTTCTTCTTCCAGAAAATAGACTGATTGAAATGTAGTGATATCATGCAATGGAAAATGGCATTAAATCCAACAAAACCAAACCAAACACCACTGGTTTAATTTCATCTCCCCACTATGTCTCTGGGTACTATACAGACACAGTTTGATATTTTACAGAATAGCAAAACATAAAGGTAATTTAGTTCTATTGCAATTAGAACAAAGTGTCTTACTAAAGACCTTGACAAGGGGGTCAACTCAAGCTGATCCAATGGCAGGATTTGAACCTGAATTCTTTCATTCACATATATAGCATACTAAACACTGAGCCACCAGTCTGTCTCCAAGGGCTGCCTTTTAAGAAATGTGAGAGGGTGCATAAGGCCTATTCTACATCTTTAAGATTGCAGGGAGATGCAGACATACTGAACAACTGTATAAACAGTAACTTTGGCTATAAGGCCTATTCTACATCTCTATGCTTGCAGGGGGATGCAGACATACTGAACAACTGTATCAATAGTAACTTTGGCTGTAAGGCCTATTCTACATCTCTATGCTTGCAGGGGGATGCAGACATACTGAACAACTGTATCAACAGTAACTTTGGCTATAAGGCCTATTCTACATCTCTATGCTTGCAGGGGGATACAGACATACTGAACAACTGTATCAACAGTAACTTTGGCTATAAGGCCTATTCTACATCTCTATGCTTGCAGGGGGATGCAGACATACTGAACAACTGTATCAATAGTAACTTTGGCTGTAAGGCCTATTCTACATCTCTATGCTTGCAGGGGGATGCAGACATACTGAACAACTGTCTCAACAGTAACTTTGGCTATAAGGCCTATTCTACATCTCTATGCTTGCAGGGGGATACAGATATACTGATCAACTGTATCAATAGTAACTTTGGCTGTAAGGCCTATTCTACATCTTTAAGCTTGCAGGGGGATGCAGACATACTGAACTGTATCAATAGTAACTTTAGCTATAAGGCCTATTCTACATCGGATTCCCTAAGCTTGCGGGGTGGGGAGTGGGGGGATGCAGACATACTGAACAACTGCTACAACAGTAACCTTGGCTATCACCTATTAACACATTAACCTCTGGTTTTTTTATGCTGTTTTTGCATGAAAAGCGAGTAGGAGACACATTTTGGAGACTATTTATGAATACATCCTAATACATCGACTTCCAAGCAATATTCCATTAGAGAAATGGCTAGTTGTGCTAAAGAAAATGTTCTTCATTGGTTAGTTTGCTGGTGCATGAGCAAAAGGTGAAAAGTTAGACTCCTTTTTTTTTTTGCTTAACGGACCCCATAATTTTCGTATGGAGAAGACTCTTTATTCAAAATGTCCACCTTTTCCTATATTTTGCACAGGTTCACCTGTGTGCGCTTCAGACCCGTCTGCCATAGATCTGAGGCCACAGAGTCTCAAACCTGGACACAAATTCGGATCTCAACCATGGGCAAATTTTGGGTGAAAAAAAAAACTGGTCCAAAAACTAAGGTTTTTTCCTCTGTATTTTTGTTTGCAACTAAAATGTCCAGAATATTTGTTATCATTGTAGAGCTACATCTGTCTACCTTTCTATAATACCACCCACTTTAGTGTATCATGCATGACCATGACGCTACAGACCTTGAAAGTAAGCTAGGTATCAAGCCCTGTAAAGTTGTCGCTAAGGGTTAATGTGTTAACAAGACTTTTGAAGAAATTTTTTTAAAAATGTCATGTAATGGCTGAATTTGTAATTCATGTGCAGTGTTGATGCACAAGTGATTAAATAAGCAAGGAATATTCAGATTTTGTGGTATCATGAAAAATGATTGTTTAACACATTAACCCCTGGAGGTTTTTGCTGTTTTTGCATGAAATGCGAGTAGGAAACACATTTTGGAGACTATTTATGAATACATCCTAATACATTGACTTCCAAGCAATATTCTATTAAGAGAAATGGCTAGTTGTGCTAAAGAAAAATGATTTTCACTGGTTAGTTTGCTGGCGCATGAGCAAAAGATGAAAAGTTATACTCCTTTTTTTGTTTGCTTAATTTTTTGCTTAACGGACCCATAATTTTCGTAAGGAGAAGACTCTTTATTCAAAATGTCCACCTTATCCTACATTTTGCACAGGTTCACCTGTCTGTGTGTGCTTCAGACCGGTCTGCCGAAGATCTGAGGCCATAAAGTCTCAAATCTGGACACATATTCGGATTCCGACCATGGGCAAATTTTGAGTGAAAAAAAATGGGACCAAAAACTTAGGTTATTCCTTCTGTCTTTTCTTGTCAAACTTAAACGTCCAGATTATTTGCTATCATTATAGAGCTACATCTGTCTACCTTTCCATAATACCACCCACGTTAGAGTATCATGCATGATCTTGACGCTACAGACCTTGGAAGTAGGCTACTACCTCAAGCCCCGTAAAGTTGTTGCTAGGGGTTCATGTGTTAAGAGGCCCATACATTTTTTAAATGCACATCTATATATCAAAACAGTAAATTACATTATACTTAGCATTATCCAACTGTATATCAATCTTTCACTTAATACTGAATAAAAAATGAATAAAACCCCCAGGTCATGGTACTGACAGAATGCAATTACAAATGAATGATATACTTTGGTCATTCATTATAATACAACTAAGCAGAACACAATTCCTTAAACAATATATCTTAGGATGATACTGAAAATTTACTTTCTTGCAGAGGACATATATGTTAGTTTTCTTTTAACTTCAAAACAAGAATTTCAAGACAAAACACAAGGTAACCTGCCTTCAATGAAAATAGACAACTAAAGCAGGTGCAAGATTTTATGAATGAAAATTAAACAATTAAGGATAACTACTTGTAAAACATTCATGTCTTAAACTTTTTAAAAAAATTAACATTTTATATAATGAATGGTCCAAGCAATTCAAAATCATCAAGACATTTAAAGGTTGGTATGCATTTTCTTGTGATACTCTTAGCTGAACACCAATCACCAGGTATGACAGCATGATGATGCCAGCATGATGATACATGCTTGAGAGTCCAAAAACCAGGACTTTTTGCTCTCCAGGTATGACAGCGTGATGATGCCAGCATGATGATACATGCTCTAGAGTCCAAAAACCAAGATTTTTTGCTGAATTGAATGCCTTGGAAATTGCTAGCTCTGCATGACAATTGACTTTTTGAACTTAGGAAGTAAATTATGGAAAAAACAATTTCATTTTTTGAATGACAAAAGTATAAATACTGAAAAATAATCCAATAGTGTTTTAACACTTTTTGAATTAAAAAAAAATAATGTACAACCTACACTTTCAAAAAATTGAAATACTTCAAAAAGATCATGACTTTTCTTATAACAATAAAAAAAAAACTGTTAACCCAAGTAGGTGACAGACATACAGGTGTATCATTTCTTTTACTACACTGTAAGAGTTTAAGAACAAATAATTTTGACCAGTACCTTCCCCTCTACCTGCAGTGTCCCAAAACCTTGGAGTGGAACCTAGAAATCATATATTATGATACAGCTGCAGTATAATACATACCATGACTCTTGAGTTGTGTCAGTGATGAGCTATATCCAAAGCTGCCAACCCCCGAGCACAAAAATACTGATTACTTGTGACAAAAATACTGAATTTCAGGAAGAAATACTGATTTTTTAAAATTTTAATGCATATGTAATTTTACGTATAAAACCATCAGTAACTGTGCCTTACATAATTATTTAATGTCAAAGATGCACGTGTTGCACACTTGTATGATTTGGAGTTTCACCATGTTCCATCAGGGTACCCATTCAGAAGGTGCAAAGAGTGTAACACTCTCAAATACAAACTGTTTATAGGAGCCCTTTCCATGCCTTGTTTCTTTTTCAATCATTGATTCCAATGTACCAACTTTCATTGATTATCTCAATTCTGAGATTTATTTATTGATCTGTTTTCGTTCAAGCATAAGAGTGATCCTTGCGATTTTAATGTTTGGAAAATGTGTGAAAAAAAAGTCGCCAGCAACAACAGTAACTGAAAAAGGAAGGTTTATTTCTAAAATAAATTTAATAAATCAAATTTCGATCGATGTACATTAAGGTTCTCTCTGGCATTTATCTACGTCGTAAGTTCAGGCTGAGCTGTGTGTGATGAAACAGGAAGCAGATGTTTATTAGCTTTTTCGTGCTCTTGCATTTCATGGGCGTCTCCATGCCCAATAGCGAAATCACGTTACACACTTTGCAAAACGTCAAGTTTTCTCCTTTTCTGTTATGTTTTCACAAATCTAAAAGACAGTACAAGTGTCTATCCGGTTGTTTCCTTCTATTTTTCCTGGAAAAAATTCTGAATATTCCGCTTTCCTATTTAACATGGTTAGAAGCTGAATATTACGAAAACGAGATACAGCAACTGCGGTAACTATTGCGAAATCCAATATGGCGGATAACGACAGGCATGGTAGCCTCGATTTCGAATGAACCAATCGTATTGTAGAACTTTATTCGTATACACAAGTGATATATTATATCAAAATAGAACCAAATGCCCGTTCTAAACTGACAATTCCAAAGAAATTTTATTATAATTTTTTTTAAATTAGAAAACGTATTTTTTGCCAAAAAAACGTACACCCGTATTCAGGTCCAAAATACGGGACAAATACGGAAAAAACGGGACAGTTGGCAGCTATGTATATCCTATGTAAAGATGTAGTGCAAATTGTCAAGGGACATAACAATATTTTAAATGGAGTTGATGAGACAATATATTACAAAAAATATTCACATCTAGTCTATCTCTGAGATGACTACATCAAAATATGCTGAATGGTTCATAAGCTGTCCTGATTACAAGGGCCTGTTGTAGGTGATTTAAAATTGATGGATAAGAGGCATTCAGTTGAAAAGAAGCAATGTTGATAAGTGTACATCTATGGCATCAAATAATGTGCTTGCGTTGCTGTGCTTGATGATTACAAGAAAAGTGAATTAACTGACAGGTACACAGATTGATGTACAGAAGGAAAGTTGAAAGGTGATAATTATCGATTTCTCACATCTCTATGTTGCATCTAATTAACAAAAAGTTGGCCATGGGATGCATATCAAGACAGGTCAAACAGTCCTAACACTAAGCTCTTAATGCTGAGCGCCAAGCGAGGCAGCTGTTTGTACCTTTTTAAAAAAAGTATTTGGTATGACATGTCCAGGGATCGAACCCATGTCCTCCCGCATCCGAGGCGGATGCTCCAACCACTAAACCACCGGAGCAGTAGGTAGGTCTTAGTGACCTTATTTTGATGAACAATTGGTGCACCCACAAAGATACAATGACATATCAGTTTCCATGCCTCTGTATTTTAAAAACTGAATATTTTAAGAAGAAAAAACCCCCATCAAAATTAGGACATGGATAGATTGATGTACAATATGCACTATATCCATGTTTTATCAAGGTAAAGAAGACAATAAAAACAATATGACGTCCAAGAAATTGATAAATCAAAGTATTTAATTTAATTTAGTATACATGTATACTACCTGGCAACAGTTTCTCCAGAGCTGCGCCGAATATTGGCATACTTGGCATTCGCATCTGTCAGGGCTCGTAGAATGTTATCCTGGGCAGAAAGGTTCTGATGGATATAATTTGTGGTCTGCTCATGCTTCTTCAAATGCTCTTGAAACAAAACCTTAAAAAAAAATGTTGCAAAGACAACCCCATTATTATGTGTATGAAAAATTTATTTATATTTGTTCCTTCATTTTAAAAGTAAAATATACTAAGAGTTGTATCTGTGATATAAAATATACTAAGAGTTGTATCCGTGATATAAAATATACTAAGAGTTGTATCTGTGATATAAAATATACTAAGAGTTGTATCTGTGATATAAAATATACTAAGAGTTGTATCTGTGATATAAAATATACTAAGAGTTGTATCTGTGATATAAAATATACTAAGAGTTGTATCTGTGATATAAATATACTAAGAGTTGTATCTGTGATATAAAATATACTAAGAGTTGTATCTGTGATATAAAATATAATAAGAGTTGTATCTGTGATATAAAATATACTAAGAGTTGTATCTGTGATATAAAATATACTAAGAGTTGTATCTGTGATATAACCCTTTACCTTATAATCATTGCCACTCAGAGCTCAGTACCACAGAGGTACAGCTCAGAGCTCTGTATCAGTGAAGTACAGCACAGAGCTCAGTACCACTGAAGTACAGCTCAATACTGCTGAAGTACAACAGCTCAGAGCTCAGTACCACTGAAGTACAGCTCAGTACTGCTGAAGTACAGCTCAGTAAATATGTCTCAAGCTCCCTTGTTTAATGTGCTATTAACAGAAAAGCATGCCACAAGTTGACATTATCCCAGTATGTTTATCTTGGAAAAGCGTCACAGACATATTTCAGGTTTCAATTTCAATATTTCAGAGCTTAGTTTTTTTTGACAGTATCAAAAAAGAAGCACATTCTTGGATAAAAACAGGAAGTCTCATGATTAGGGTCATCAATGGGTACTCGGGTAATCGGGTACCCGACTAGTGAAAAACATGGGCATTGAAAATTAAGGATGAGTACCTGTTCATAAAAATAATTTGCCGACAACACTATCAAGATATCAAATATCATCAGCAGTACACTGGTCTGAGGTGAAGCTCCAGTCTATATTTAGGAGTAGGACCACTCGTTATGCATCAGCGGCCCACTTTGCTATTGTCAATTTAGAAGCGCTGCATGTGTGTCTAACAAAACAGTTATTATAGGGAGTGATATCATTTTCTATTTAAATAAATATTTAACAAAGAGTATTGGGCAAAGTTTCTGTTCTTGTTTTGTTTTGTTTTGTATGGTTTAACGCCATTTTTAAGCACAATATAGGCTATACATGGCGGCCAGTATTAATGGTGGAGGAAGAACCCGGAAAACCCACGGAAAGAACCACCGACCCAAGAGAAGCTACTGGCAAACTTTCTCACATAACTACATTAGCCAAATCTTAGACTCGAACAGAAAAGTTTCTAAAGTGTGGGCACCTGCTGAACGACTAAACATGGGTAATTCAAATCTGACGTCAACAGCCGATGAATACACGGGTTGTTCTAACAGGGATTTATACTGAAAAAATGAGTGTTCTAAAGGATTTAATGCAGTGGATCATTAGAAGAGGGATTATACTTACCGTCTGGGTACAAATGTTAGTCTAAATAAATTTATTAATTAATAGCGTGTGGTCTGATCATTCGCAGCTACCATGGTGCGGATGCTTCAGACTGAGTAGTGCATTACACGGTTGGTCTCTGCTGCCAATCAAAATATACAAAAAAGGCGGAGAACAATTTATTGGTCCAGGGTTGTACATGTTTTTCATGTTCTAACGAGTACCCGGTTATTCGCTAAATGAAGCAACGGGTACCCAGATGAAGTTTTCCATTATGACAGCCCTACTTGTGATAGTGTACTATAACAAGATTCCACTAAATGATTAGCTTCAATATCGACATTCATTTCCATGTAAGCTATTTTAACTCATTTTAGTGATTTATTTAACCATTTTACATGAGTACTGATAAATGAGATAAATTTAAGAAAAAAAAAAAATCAATCCAACATCTGGATTTCATGGTTCTATCTGCAAAAATGGTGGCAGTCATTTGCACTTCAGGGGAATTTCATCTGTTGTCTTTTCATTGATAAGTAATCAGGGAATTATCAAATATATTAAAATGTGCTTTGAGGTCATACAAACTTTTTGAAAGCCTGTTTTACAAGTGATATTCACATCAGGTAGTGGTGCACACAGACCATGCAAATGAAAAATTGTTTAAATTTTCAATGATAAATAACACCTTTAAAATTCACAGCTGATGAACACTGCCTCATGCATATCATTGCTTAAAATGTACAATGGCAAAATCCAAGGTTAAACTAAATGGCACTTCCTATTGTACTAAAGATGGGTCCAGACCAATGTTTTAAGTTTATTTTGTGGAATAAGACCTGTGAAAAATATCTGATAATATTATTGTCTTTTGAATAACTTTCACATCAGCATTTCATAGAGTAATTTATCTTCATCCTTTAATTAAAATGTATAAAAAATTTCAACTACAGCTGCAAGAGATTTTTGTTTAGCCAGATGCTTAGGTGTAAAAAAGAACCAAGGATGGTGTGTGTGTGTGTGTGCGTGTGTGTTACACTTGCTTTTCTCCCTTATGTTGTAACTTGTAATTACCCCTGTTAAAATTTACTGTTAGGGACTTAACAAATAATTCATACCAAAACGTTTGTGAAACCTCATTTACCTCTCTATTGACCCCTTCTCGAGTCACGATGGTGTTTGTGATGTCATCTTCATGAACTTGTTTACGAAACTGTTCCTCCAATGTACAACGTTGATTCTTCATCTCCTCAACCTTGGTAAGCAGCCTCTGTAATTCCTTTATGATGGCCTCATCCTCATTTGCTGTGGAAAAAAACATGGGAATTTTTTTCTTGCTCAAAATTTCATTTACTGTGTATTACTTCTTTATAAAAACATCTTTGTGGGCAGTATAGTATATGGATTTGTTGTTAGGAAAATATATAGCATAAAAATAATAAGAATTATTTTAAAATATTACTGTCTGCTTTAAATTACTTAAATTTAGTATTCTGCAAAATATTTAAATAACTTACTTTGGAACTGGCCATATTTTCAGTCCTACATATATGAAAAAATATCTGAATTCTAACTTACATTTTTCTTTGTCTAGTGATGGCAGTGCTTTCTGAAGATCATCTAAAGGCCCAGAAAGGAGTCGTAGGTTATTTATGTGTGCATTCATTGCCTTGTGGAGATCATTATTTGACTGACTCCCCTTCTTGTGCCCTTCTTCAAACATACCACATTCTTTCTCAATCTCAGATAGAACCAAATTTCTGGTACGTTTTCCAAACATTTTCTACAAAAGAAGATAACATCATTTATTCTAATACAAAGATTTAGCGGAAAAATTCAAAAAGGGGTAGTTTAAGGTAGTTAACCAAATTTTGACAAACTTATTTTATCTGTCATTTTCACACATTTTGGTCATTTTTTGAAGAAAAAAGGTTTTACAATCAGATGCAAAAGAATATACACTACTTAAATGCAATAATGAATCCGTGCAATCAAAGCTACTGTACAAACAGTTTAAACCGATTAGTTCAGTGTCAAAACCGATTACTTGAAATTATTAGCAGAAAAACAACAATGCTGGCACTGATCTATGTGGTTGTTGTTATTGTTGTTTTAGGGTTTAATGCCACTTTTCAGTACATGATAGGCTATACATGGCGGCTAGTATTAATTGTGGAGGAAGAACCCGCAAAACCCCCAGACCCATGAGAAGCTACTAGCAAGCTGTCTCACATATCCACATTAGCTGAATCTGAGACTCAAACCCATGCAGACAGAGGTGAGATGGCAGTGATCTGTAATGGACAGCGTGTTAACTCAGGGCCCCTGATCTACCTGGTCAACAGGTTAAGATCAACAGTGTTTGCCATTTTGGGTGATACATTGTTGTTTCTAGAATTTTTCTAAAGAAAGCAATCCTTCTCCTGCATCCATCAAACTTTCTTTTGATATTTTGCAAGAACTTGCATATCCCTCCAGACACAGCATGTGTCAATGCAGCTGGATACCCTTTTACGATATGGTGCAACAGTAAAATATTTCCCTATTTCATTTCCTCCTAGATAATACACTTCTAATATAATATATAACAACAGGAGATCTCTCTTGTAATGTTTGGACTGAAAAAAAAGTGGAGAATGTTACAGGACTCCTGGTACTAATTCAGTTCCCATAGTGAAAGTATGCAAACAAGATGATATTATAAATTCATTAACTTTAAAATTTCTGAGTGTTCATGATCAGAGCATATTTATCTGTATTGATGCATTCAAGATGACATCTACTGTGGAGAGAAAAGGATATGAGCAGCAGCATTTTCTGGACCTGCATGTGTTTGAAACATGTGCTTTCAATTCCACACCAAAATGTCAGGTGCTAATTTCAGTAATTAGTGTTCCTAATTTCAGACTGTTAAAGAAATAACAAATTCCATCAATAAACAATATTATTTTTGTTCTAGTTACAACTAGGATACACTCTCAAAAGATTCTTTTTACTAACATCTATCTTTCCTGGCAAAACAATGCATACTCTATTCTTTCTTCACCTATTTCCAAACTCATTCCCATTTTTTAATACCATCAGTAACAGGAGTCCTACAACAGAATTATACTCTTGATCACGTCTCTAAAGGACAAACTAGTACTGGACAAAGTACATATATGAATTAAAATATCTTGTATATATGTCCAATCATACAATGCATTTGACTGCATATAAAATATCTGCACATTTTCAGCATATACCACTATAGGAGTGTAGTAATATTTGCATAAGATCATTAGGGAATTTTTTAAAATAGTATTAAGTTCAAAATGACTGCAAAGGCAAAGATGAGCCGATATTTTAGTATTAATTATTACTGGACAGTTGTTGTGGGGTTTAACTTCATTTTTCAGCACACGATAGGCTATACATGGCAGCCAGTATTAATGGTGGAGGAAGAACCCGGGAAAACCCCTAGAAAGAACCACCAACTCACGAGAAGCTACTGGCAAGCTCTCTCACACAACTACATTAGCCGAATCTTAGACTCGAACCCACACAGATAGAGGTGAAATGGCAGTGATCTGTAACGGAAAGTGCTCTAGACCACTCGGCCACTCAGAGCCCCTACTGTTAAGCGAGGGATACTCTTGTTGAAAGACTTTATGATGATGTGATGTGAGAACATAAATATATCTGATTATGTATTCCGTTTTGTCTAAACTCAATTCTCTTTTATTTATTATTCAAAATTAAAATAGGCCTCATCTAGTTACACAATTTACACCAGCATCAATCAAAATTAATAACGTCTGATACATTGCTAAGTTCAAATTGGACCAGCATGCCATAAACCATGGCACTTTATAAGCACTTCTACGGTGTAGTTAACGCAAACAAATATGGCAAGTGCATGTAAAATCTGATACGCTGGTAAACAGTAATTAAAAAAGAAGCTGGATATTACTTGCATACTGATATAAATTATGAACTTTTGGAAAAATGTATCCATATAGTTTTCCTTTATTTTAACACAATTCTTGATAAATCTAGACTGGTATGATAAACTTCTACTAAAGTGGGCTTAATAATAAATTTTGAAATGTTGCTTATAATTTCCAATATTATGTAGAAGATGGTGTTTGTTCAAATATAACTTAAAAGTTGCATTTCTTTAGTACAGTAAAACTCGAAAAACTGGACCTTTTTACAGGACCGATTGATGGGACCAGACCAATCATACAATAAACTAAAATTCCTGAAAGAAAACATTTCAATTTTCTGTTTATTTATAAGAAATCATCAAATTAATGACGACAAACCTGAAATTCAGTCTCTTTCTCATCCTCTTCTGTCAACATTTGTTTTATTTCTTTAATTCCTAGATCAACTTCAGTTGCTACATTAGAGACAGCTGGAAAAAACATAATTTTGATTATAACACGCTTTTGCTCTTAAATTAAAATTATAAGTAAATCATTAAAAGATACATTTGGTTATTTAATTTATCCATTACATGTATAAATAAATAAGATAATGTTGCAATCCCATTCGCACATAAGCGAAAAACAGCACATGTCATCCGTCTCAAGTAACAGAACTGGGCATAGAGTGCCTACAACGGCCATCCCAATATCCTAGTCTCACAATGTACGTGATCTTTGTGGAGAATATGTTCTACTTTTATGAACTGATCTGATCAAAATAAACCTAAAACAGATGCCAAATGATCTTAATAATTTAGAAAGGTCCATTTCGAATGTCACTGACCTCCCATGGCATCAATTAGGTCTTTAATAGCATTGGGTCTAACACTAATTGCTGCACACTTCTCCAAGAGTTGCTGGGGTAATCGCTCTGGCTCAGGGTTTAGTTTAGAGCCATCCAACTGAAGTGAAGACAGATAACGTCTGAAAAAGAGAATAATAAAAATGATTTGATGTGATGATTTGATTCAGAAATCCAGCAAGAGTAGTCAGAATGAAAGATTAGATGCTTAAGAAATCTATCCCTAGTGCAGTCATTTTAATTAGATATAGATATGGCAATCATTATTCTCTCACCTCAAATGAAGAATAAAGGGGGAAAAAAAACACAAATGGCTGATAACCAGTTTAGCTGTAGCTATACTAAGAAAAAAAACTCATTCTACAAGCCAGTACAAGGGGCCCAGAGTGGCAGAGTGGTCTAAAGTGCTTTCCATTATGGATCACTGCCATCTCATCTGTCTGTGTGGGTTCGAAGCATGCAAGTAGCTTCTCGTGGGTCGGTGGTTCTTTCTGCAGGTTTTCCCGGATTCTTCCTCCACCATTAATACCATTAATATAGCCTATTGTGTGCTGAAATATGGCATCATACTCTACAACAACAAGCCAGATCAAAACCTTTTCATTTATAAGGTAAGAAAAATATGACAAGTCAATGACTTCATAGAAAAATGACATTGCAAGGTTTGAACATGACTGACTCAAATGTAAATAATGTACAATGCATATACCTGGTAGATACTACCACAGCCAAAACTTACAGAGTATCATGCATTTGTGCTATGCATATACCTGATTGATACTAATGCAGCCAAAACTTACAGAGTATCATGCATTTGTGCTATGCATATACCTGGTAGATACTACCACAGCCAAAACTTACAGAGTATCATGCATTTGTGCTATGCATATACCTGATTGATACTAATGCAGCCAAAACTTTCAGAGTATCATGCATTTGTGCTGATTGGTGGTGTCCTACAATTTTGTTATTTGCTAAGGTCACATTTTTAAAGAAAGGAATTTCCAAGTATTTCCTCACTGGTTATTCTGAATACTGAAGAAAAAAATCTTGAATACCTTAGGTATTGTTAAAAGAACATTTACTTCCCTTGGTGTATGATTGATGGATTTAATTTAGGTAAAAGAGTATACAGGTTGGCCCTACTTCAGATGTACATGTATCAAAAAACTGCTAGCTCCACTTGGTTATTTTCAAATCACATACTTTAAAGGTAAATTGTAAAAACAAAATTACCTAAAAGTATTTTTTCAAAATACTTTTTATATATTTTGTAATTTATTTATTGCACTTTCAGTTGCTGGTATTGTCTAGTCTGTCAAAATTTGTTTTTCCCCTACATTAATAAAGGCTAAAAGTAGAGTCCCTCAGACTATTTCAAGTTGATTTTTCGAATGCTGTCCTGGCAGCCACCAGGGGCCTAATGAGGTTAACTCTTGCCTTTGTACTGCCATATCTAATACATGCTTGAGAATGAAAACTGTGCTTGCCATCCAAATGACTATTTTTCAAATGGAAACACAGTGAGTCTGCAAGTTTTGTTGAAATAACAAATTATTTCATAAGCAGAAATCTTCATGACTTCCTAATATCAGAGCATGCTGATCCAAAAATCTAACTGAGTCATGTGGCCAGTGATTAATGAATTGCTTTTCAGCTTAACAGGCAGGAAACGTTTTTTTACCAAGTAAGTTTCTGTGTGCATCAAATGTTGCGGTTTTGCCTCTCGATGGACTGATTAAAGAGAGAGGGTAAACAAGTACTTTCTGATTGCCTACATAGTCAAAACCACATTGCATAAAAACTAGAGATAATCTGGATGTACTATGCAGACATGCAGCTTTCCCGCCATGCAATATGAAATTACAGCCATAAGATAACAGTTACAGAAATGTCCAGGACTGGGAATCAAACTGAGGTGAATTGTGTCACATCAAGAACCTGGTGAGGTTCCTCTGGGAAACATCAAACTGAGGTGAATTGTGTCACATCAAGAACCTGGTGAGGTTCCTCTGGGAAACATCAAACTGAGGTGAATTGTGTCACATCAAGAACCTGGTGAGGTTCCTCTGGGAAACATCAAACTGAGGTAAATTGTGTCACATCAAGAACCTGGTGAGGTTCCATCTGGAAAACATGACTAGTCAAACTTGGACGACTAGATGGAAAGATTCTTGTTACTAATATCTTCTTTCCCATGATGTCTGAAATGATATTTCTTGACAGTAGAAAGACTGACAAGAAGAAGCAAGGCAACTTAATGACCATGGCAACAAGAATGTGACTTAGTGGTCCTGACACAAGTCAATAAAATGTAGCATTTCCCTGTGTATACCTTCTCCATATCTAAAGTACAGAACTCCCAAGTCATGCAAGATTCTTTGGACAAGAGACAGGCATGAAGAAGGACCTTTTCCAGTCAGCAACGTCAGCTCCTTATGTCACCACAATCTGGGAATGTCAGTCATACAACCCAGCCTATCATTCACCTGGGACTTTGCAAAAGAGAAAATGGAACTTTTCAACATTTCTGGCACCTCACCTTCTGAATTAGCTTTAGAATCATAATCATGGTGAGAAAAGCAATAGCCCACATCCCCTGCTTGCCGACTGACAGGGCATAAATGGCCCAGATCTCAAATGGAGAGATGGGAGTTTGGCAGTTTGCGGTTCCACCTTGTCGCATAGATATAGATCACTTTGTTAGAAAGAGGTCCCACATTTGTTTTAGGGAACTAAAAATCTAATTAGGTTATCAACATATGAATGAAAAGTGAAGACATAAATTATAATAAAGTAGAAATATTTTGTCATCTGAATTTAAAGCAGTCGCTAATACATTTTTACACAATAATATCTAAGTAATAATCAAAATAATATACACATCTTGCTATTTACTTGTGTAATAGATAAAGAACTCATTTGCTAAACAAAATGTATTACATCTCTCTCTCTCTCTCTCTCTCTCTGGAGTCTTCATGACTCCTCTGATGAAATTTAAAAATATATCAACAAGAAAACAAATTGTAAACTTACGTGAGGTGTTCATTTTTCTCTTCTATTTCTGCTAAAGTTTTTCTCAAAAGCTTTGCCTTTTCCTCACTGAAAGTTACATAAAAACCATAAAAGGTCAATTAAAATTATTTTAACATAGAATCTGGACTAAAAGAATGCATTTCTGAATAAATGTTGTGCTAACTGTGCTTCTCACTGTCTGTCTTCCAGAGAAAAAATATTTTCTTTACACCTATTTTAATGTTATTAAATAAAAGATCAATAATTTTTTTTTAAATCAACCTGAATGGAGTATGTAAAGTGATGACTTAGTAATTTTCATATAAAAAAGTTAATTATGAAAGCCATCATTTTTGTTGTACACATGTAATGTCCTGATGGAGAATCATTCTTCTCTTTGCGTTCCATCAGAAGAACAATTGATTTTTTAAAATTATTAACCTGTACAGTGATGCAGCCTCATGAGCTGACATGGGCACCAGTTTTTGGAAGATGTCTGGCCCTGAAATCTCCGGGTCATTTGGGTTGAAAGGAATCCCTTTCACGAGTGATGCACCTAAATAAAAGAAAAATAATAAAACTTGACAATCTTTTCAAATCTTTTTAATATTTAATTTTTCCGATGCTTATTACCCTAAGATAAAAAAACTAAAAGCCTTTCAAGTGACTTATACTCTACTTGTGAAATACCATCTCCTCCCTCCATTCAGACACTGCTGATTTGTGAAAATAAGTGCTAATTAATGAAATCATCTCAATAATTTTATATAAATTCAAACATACCAAATATGGTAAAGAATATGTACTTTTTATGGGAGGGGGAGAACTAATTAATTTTATGTAATACTTACTTGCTATTATTGCAATGCTATCTCTTTTCCTGGCACTAGTCCAGAGTCCAAGGTGAATATTCGCTCCTTCAATATATGTGTGTGATTACGATTTTAATGTAGGTTTAAAAAAAATTCAGTCATATCCCTTCGATGTCTGCAATGAGCCAGTTTCATAGTGATGTCTAGCAATGGGGCATCATGCCGCAGACATGTAGCATGATGTCCCAACCAATCACATTATCCTGACAACAGGCTGACCAGTCCTAACACTAACCTCTTAATGCTGAGCGTCAAGCGAGGCAGCTGTTTGTAGTATTTTTCTAAGTCTTTGGTATGACTCTAGGCCACTAGGCCACCGAAGTGGTTACAGGAATTAAAACATCTATCATCATTTTCAACTTTTTGGGAATCATATCCCATGGTATCTGATCACCCACCCACCCCAACACTCTCTGATAATCACTACATATACTACTGAATGATTAGAACATTACTTCCTCATAAGGGGCCACAAGTGGCCGATTGGTCTAAAGCACTCTCCATTACGGATCACTGCCATATGATCAAGTTATAATAATCCACCTGGGAGCGCTGTATCTCTGACTTTATTTAGGTGTTTACCTTTGACCTCTGG
Source organism: Unio pictorum (assembly GCA_030141615.1). Lineage (NCBI taxonomy): Eukaryota > Metazoa > Mollusca > Bivalvia > Unionida > Unionidae > Unio > Unio pictorum. The sequence continues at coordinate 2,062,373 of JARLTB010000261.1, read as the reverse complement.
TAGTGAATCCAAAGCAGGTATCTTGTCATGGTAAACAAAGTCATTATCTTTCTTGGCAGCCTCATACCTGTCAAAATACAACAAAGTCATTATTTTTCTTGGCAGCTTCATACCTGTCAAAATATAACAAAGTCATTATTTTTCTTGGCCGCCTCATACCTGTCAAAATACAACAAAGTCATTATCTTTCTTGGCAGCTTCATAACTGTCAAAATACAACAAAGGTTACAAAATGCATTTGTGAAAACAGACTTAACAATGTTTGCTGAAGAAATGTTGGGAGTAATAAACTTTCACACAGTAAGGGGAATAATCAATCCCAAACCATAACATATGTAAGATTGATATGCATTTTCTAACACTACTCTTAGTTAAATATGAGACCCATGCATGGGTCATTATATAAAAAGTGTTGAAAATGGTGCTCCCTTTACCAAAATGACTATCGTTTAAGAAGTATTCCACTTGAGTACCACAAACAGTACAGTGCACCTTGTTACCAATTCCCGATGAGTGACCCTGACTTTTTAGACAGATTACTGTGTGGACATGAGCAAAGTTTCATGAAAATACCTGCTGGGGCTAAAAAGCGACAACGTGGATAAGGAAACAGGTCTCTTGACTTATTTTATCTTTTGTTTTGTTGTGATCCTGACATTGATCCAATGCAAATCAATGAATAAGCAAGATAGTGTCAAGGACAAACAATTAGCAGGCAAAAGAGTCATTAAAGTATATTCTGTGATTCAAAAGTTATATATGTACATGGATCAAGGTCACAGATTTATAATTTCCTTTACCATGACAATGACCTGGAAACATGGAGTGTGACTATTGGTATGTAAACCACAGCCTGGAAACACTGAGTGTGGCTATTGGTACAAAAACCACTGCCTGGAAACATGGAGTGTGGCTATTCGTATGTAAACCACTGACTGGAAACATGGAGTGTGGCTATTGGCATGTAAACCACTGCCTGGAAACATGAAGTGTGGCTACTGGTATGTAAACCATAGCCCAGAAATATGGAGTGTGGCTATTGGTATGTAAACCACAACCTGGAAACATGGAGTGTGGCTATTGGCATGTAAACCATAGCATGGAAACATGTGTGGCTATTGGTATGTAAACCAAAGCCTGGACCTAATTATTAACCTCATACACTGTAATCCTAATATAGAAATAGAACTGCCAAACCTCCAGACTTGCAATTAGTGAAAAGAAGGATCCTAATTAGTGAATTCTGAACAAAATTAGATAAAAATTATACCATGACACTAGCTCCCTCCACTTTGATGGTCAGTACTGCATTATATGAAAATCCCAAAATAAAACTAAAACATATTATTTACATTGATTACATATATTACTATATCTGCAGCCAAATATACTGATATACATAAATTGCATGATATAATGCCTTGGCAATCTTAAACTTCCTCAATCTGCCATGGTAAAAAAAATAATCCAAAACAGTTCAGGCTTCTTGCCTGCAGGGTTATCTTGGTGAATAAATTTGTTGAAAATGTTCAGCGCACCTAAGAAGGCACTTCATGTTTGTATTATTTTTCTTTACAATAGGAAATAGTCTTTCACTGTCACTGTTTCTGATCTCCAACTCAGAAAGACAGGTTATGTTCAACAAGAAAACTTGCAAACAATGGTGGCTTAAAGTGCTCCAGAGCTGAAATTTGCTGAGGCTGATATAGCAGTGTGTTTTTTCACATCATTCTGCCACATGCCCACAGGGGCTCGTATCACTGCTTACAAATTTCCTGTCATACATGTACTATTTAATATTACTACATGGTACATGTAAGACAGGTAAATTGTAAGTAACAATTCCAGCCCATGTGCACATTCACAACTGGAAAATTCATGGCACACTACCATGCGAAAAGCATAAATTATATAAATGATTGATAGCTGAATGATAGGTCAAATTTTGGTGTACTCCAATCTATACCTCACTTTTTGTGTAATACAAATCATTAACCTTGATATCATTTTAAATGCAAAGTAGCTTAATTATGAAATGGTATTTATCCAGCAGATGAAATTTTTTTATTTTATTTTTTTATTTTTTTTATTTGTTTATGGTTTAACGCCATTTTTCAGCACAATACAGGCTATACATGGCGGCCAGTATTACTGGTGGAGGAAGAAAGCAAATTTTGTAGTAAATTATGTTTCTCCGAGAATACTTACCCGATCACATTACTTTAGGGATATTAGCCTGCTACCTCGTGAATCCAGCCCTACCAAAAGACGAAAATTCGTCTTTCATGTCTATGTCATATAGACAAAGGGCAATAACTCTTGCCCCTTACCTCCCCTTGCTACCCGCTAGGTGTCGCTTCTTTAGTTTTTAAGCTGAGCGGTATATAAAACACGAGGATGCTCGCATGGCGGGGTGGTTGGGAGGGTTTCTTAGTAATGTGATCGGGTAAGTATTCTCGGAGAAACATAATTTACTACAAAATTTGCTTTCTCCTTTGAATACGTTCCTCGATCACATTACTTTAGGAGAATAAGTAATAGGAGGAGGGAATGCGGAGCATCCGACCTCCACCCCGGGTATCCTCTAGGGAATGATGGCTGGATTCCCCATGTGAATGATAACCTGGTCTCCTAATTTTCAATCAGCAACACAGCCCAGGGTCACGTGATATGTGACCCCTTTATACGGTTAAGAAGATAGTTATTGAAATCTTCTTACCTACGAAAATTTATCTGGCGAATCCAGCGAAGCTAATAGGCTGTGCTGATTGTTGCACATGGGTCTGGTGGGCGTCTGGGCTGCCAACACCGGACCTACTAGAATCAATGTTTGCCTCTGCGAGTACAAACTTGAAGATAAAACTGTAGAAGGTTGACTCTGCATGTCAGCCAACAGCTTCTATAAGGTGTCTGATTTGCGAATCCTCAGAGTACGCCGAGCGTATAACCCACTTCAGCCATGAAGCAAGGGCTTGAATGGTGATATCTCATGTCCCAGCTATCACCAGAAGAAAGAGGTGCTTGTATGTGACCTGACTCACCTCTATGCATTGAAATGGTGCTAGAGTGCACAAACAGGATCTTACATGGCTGTTGATCCTGACTTATCTATAAAGAAAGCGAGCTAATGACGACTCATTGATCGCCAATGTATGGTAATCTATTTTGGACTACGAAACCTGGCTGCGTCAAGAGGACCATCAAACCCTCTGATCGGAACAGAAGAGAGTTTGGGTCACTAGAAAGGACATGTAACTCGCTCACCCTGCATGCTGAAGCTAAGACTATCAAGAAACCCAATTTGTATGATAGTAGCTTTAACTAATCGTGGGTTAAAGACTCAATACTGTCTGAATTGAGTCATGTTAAAACCCAGGTCAGATTCCATTTGGAAACAGGGTGAGGGATATAAGTCGATTGAATTTTTAAAGTGTCTAAAAGATCTGACAAATCTTTGTCATGGCTGATAGAACATGTACCAGAATGGCGGAATGTGTCTGATATCATGGAGCAGTAGCATTTGATAATAACTGGAGCCAGCTGTTTCTCCTCGAAAAGCCAGAGAAAAGTTGGCCAGTTGAGGGATTGTGACACTCAGAGGAACAATGTGAATGATATGGTACCAGTCCCTGAAAACATGCCACTTGCCCTCGTAAACTTCAGAGTAGAGGGCCTTCTTGCTCTCGAGATTCTCTCCGCAATCAAAGATTTAAATTGTTTGTCTTGCAAGGCTGTCTGGACAAGAGCCAAGCTTGAACATAAAGACGGTCCGGACAGGGGTGTTCCACCCCTGGCAGCGGTTGCTTGCGAATACTTGTGCTGACTGTAATCTTCCTGGGTAGATCTATCGCCTAGATTGAGTAGATCGGAGACCCAGGAATTGTTCCATCTGAGAGGGGCAATCAGAACCATCTGACAGTTCTGACCCCTTAACTTCTGGATTAATTTCAGTACCAAGACCGTGGGAGGGTAGGAGAATGACCACAACCCTTCCCAGCTGATTGATCGAGCATCCACGACCCAATCTTCTGGGTCTGGAACCTGTGAGATAAAAGGTGGACAACTTGCGATTCCACCTTGTTGCAAAAGATCAATCATCGGACGTCCCCAAAGTGTGTCAATTGGAAGAAAGTCCGATTGATGGAGTGACCATTCTGTGTGAATGACTAGATAGAGTGTCAGCCAAGACATTGAGTCTGCCAAGAATGTGTCGGAATTGTACATTGAGGTGGAGATTGTCGAACCAATGTATAAACTGCCAGCTCAGATTGCACAGGTCTGGTGATTGGTGTCCCCATGTTTTGAGGCAAGGCACCACCACAAAGTTGTCTGACATAATGAGGGCAGTTTGTAATAAGAGTTGATCCTGCCCGAAATGAAAGGCGTTGATGACAGCCGTTATTTCTGAAAGGTTGATGTGGGAAGGGCTCGCCCCTGGCACCCCCGTGCCGCTGACAGTATCGAAGTCCGGCAACAGGTGGGCACCCCAACCGTAGGTACTAGTGGCGGAACATACCGTTATCCCCGCTTGGGGTATCTCCAGAGTAATCCTTGTGGACAGCCCACAGGGGTTGTGCCACTGACTCAAGAATGATCGTATCTCTGGCGTGAGCATGACTGTGGGATCGAAGGGACTTGAAAAGGGCGAAATTACGCTAGCAACGTCCATTGTAAAGGGCGCATAAAAGGACGGCTGAGCGGATCAAGTCTGCTGCCGCATTGAATAATCCGAGGATCTGCAACTCTCTTGCTAAATGCGCATCCTGTTGGAAACGGACTCTACGAGTGCAATTATCTGGATGATCGCAAACTCGAGGAAGCCTTACCAGATTCAGATCGGGAGAAACTCCACACCCAGATGGACCAAAAATCCGGATTGGACAGAGATCAGACTTTATCCAGTTCACGAGAAAGCCTATATGATGTAAAGTGATATAAGATCGTTTCTGCCTTTGAGCAGAGTAGAACTTGACAGATGTTTCTGGAAGATGTCGTCCAAATATACTGTCCCTCCGAAATGACCTGAATCACCCAAATGTTTTAAGGTAATAAAGTGGTCCAGTGGTCCTGAAATTGCAGGTGGCGGCTGCCCACATGTAGGCAGTCCGCTGGCGGTGGGCAGGGTATGTCAACGTCTAGAGTTAGGAGGCGTGAAGGCGGAGAAACTTTGGTTCTTGCCGCCTCTGTATGGTTGCCGTCTAGCTTGATTAGACTGTTGACTCCCAGCATTGGGTTGGGATCTATATTACACATTTGATTATAAGGATCCCTTTTCCCCGGTCCGCCCATCATCCCTCCGCTGTGTCAGGGGATGATTGTTTTGAAACGCCTGCGAAAGTTGGGCGACGAGTTGGAGGGGCAGTTCCTGAGCTGTCTGACTCCAAACTTTTTCAATTTTCCCCAAAGTGTAAAGGTGTCCCAAACTGAGACATCCGTAAAATCCGAGTACGATGGGGCCTGCGCGACATGGACCACCTACAGACGTCACGTCGTATCAGGTCGAAGTTGGCAGAAGCAGTCAACGCATTGGTCATAGAATGGTGAGCTGCCCTGTTAACAACTCTAGCAATCCAGGCCTTCACTTCACAAGCGTGGTCATGGCTGGATTTGCCTAGGGAGTTGGAATAAAAAATGGCTAGTGAAGTCAAGTCTAACAATGAAGACGTATCAACTATGTTTCGGACTAGCTTTGACGTGGCATTTGAGATCAGTACTGAAGGCGTCTGATGGAGTTTTCGTACCAGCTACACTAGAACGTCGCTGGAAGTTAGCTTCCTGAATTTTTTTTTTTTTTTTCCTCGATTGGCGAAGAAGCAGGAAGGACATCGTCTCTTCCTCCTCATTCAAGATCTACAGGTACCTGAATTGTGTAGTCTTGAGTGGCAGTAGGAGGTTTTGGGCATTCTGAAGTTCCCAACAACCTATAAATCTTTTATTCTGCGGCCGTGGCGCTAAGCTCAGTCCGGTCCATGACCTGATCTGTGGACGGCTGAAAGTGTTTCGTCACACTCACTGTGCTGAGTCGTGTTCTGGTCAACTCAAGCATCCATTCGCAGCGGAATTGTCATCATTTTTAATATAAATCTCCATAATACTTGTGTAGTGCGGCCAGCACTGCGCGCCCATCTACCATTCGCTCAGAGGGAATGTTGGTTCTGGTACAGCTTGCATATATGTACAGCATACCAGGTGACCTAGATGACGCAATTCTGTCATAATTGACACTTTCACTAAATCTCCCTTGTGGAGAAGCCGTGAACATATGGACGGCCGGCACTAACGGCTGATTGAACTGGCGAATGGTCGGCCTGAAAGTCCTGTTCTGGTAAAGCTGCCATATCTGGGTAGCGCATACCAAGTGGCATAGATAACTCAATTCCGTCATCTCTGATAATGTCACTAATTCTCCCTTGTTTTAAAATCACACCGTCACGTATTTGACGTGACGGGAGGTGTACACCGGCAATACCAACTGATTTGTCTGGTATATGGTCGGCCGGAATGTCGGCGAAGGTCCGGCTATGACCGGCACCTGCCTCTCGAATGGTCTGATTGGACGGAGATTCTGATTGGACGGAGATTCATCTATAACATCTCTCTCATGGTAGTGATATGTAACCAGTAGTACAGATTGACTGACGGGTACATCACTATAATCTCCGTAAATCCGATGTACAGTCAGTGCAGGTTGATGCCGGCTGGAAGACTGGTGCCATTTGGGCTGAACGGTCGTTGCCGGATGGACGGCCGGTGCAGGTTGATGCCGGCTGGAAGGTTGGCTGGACGACCGGTGCCATTTGGGCTGAACAGTCGTTGCCGGATGGACGGCCGGTGCCGGCTGATGCCGGCTGGATGACCGGTGCCATTTGGGCTGAACGGTCGTTGCCGGGTGGACGGCCGGTGCCTGTTGATGCAGGCTGGAAGGTCAGCTGGCCAGCCGGTGCCATTTGGGCTGAACGGCCGGTGCCTGTTGATGCAAGCTGGAAGGTCGGCTGGCCGTCCGGTGCCATTTGGGCTAACGGACGGTGCCGGATGTACGGCTAGTGCCGGTTGGTGCCTGCTGAAGTGAAACGTCAAAGAAGATAAATAAAGCACAAATTATCAATGCAGCACGTTATTAGTCGCTAATATTGTAAACGTTACATACAGAATAAGCGAAATTATTAAGTGCTACATGTATTACATGCTAGTACCGCCATAAGCGTGCTTTTTGACCACGTTGCAACCTGGTCTGAAGTCTAGAAAAGGTGACAAAGTCACTCAAATTGGAAAATATTGTAAAATAATGTATACAACCTGTAGAGGAATGATTATCCAACACAGTAATTCCAAATTTAACTTCGGATGGTCAGAATTTACACTAAGATGGCTTGGATTCATTGGAGGTCTAATTGTACGTGTTTTCACGTACAGCGAAGCTAAAAAACTAAAGAAGCGACACCTAGCGGGTAGCATGGGGAGGTAAGGGGCAAGAGTTATTGCCCTTTGTCTATATGACATAGACAGGAAAGACGAATTTTCGTCTTTTGGTAGGGCTGGATTCGCGAGGTAGCAGGCTAATATCCCTAAAGTAATGTGATCGGGGAACGTATTCAAAGGAGAAACCGGACAAACCCCGGAAAGAACCACCGACCCACGAGAAGCTACTGGCAAGCTTTCTCACATAACTACATTTGCAGAATCTTAGACTTGAACACACGCAGACAGAGGTGAGATGGCAGTGGTCAGTAACGGACAGCGCTTTAGACCACTCGGCCAGTCGGGGCCCTCAGATGAAATGTAGAATGGTGAATGATTAGTGATGTTGGCACATACACAAAAAAGTGTGAACTTAAGCAAATTACGATATATACTAATCTTTCAATCTAAAAAAACTCCAACACTCGAACAAGCTGACTTCATGTAGTTCCCCCAACTCTATGTGCTTTTTGCTACCAATGTGCTTCCTCACATCATCTCTGCCACCACGCCCAATGATAAAATTGTGACACACTGTGTCAAAAACATGATGTATATCAGTAATTGATTCTAAATGCAGGGGAAATGTTTGGTATAATCCAAACTAAACTTCACATTTTGTGCAATACATTTCTTTTTCCTTGGTGGTGAAGACTTTTTAAAGATGCAATGCTGAACGATAATTCAAATCAGTGTTGGTGGTGCATGCATGGAGAAAAATTTCAGTCAGGCCCTGGTTTCATTAAAACGCATTTGTAAAACTACTCTTATATATAATGATTAACATATGCTAAAATGCTTGCTACCAGGCCAACTAAACCAATTGGTTATAGTTCTACTAATATTGAAACTAGCAGTACCAGACTGTTTTGGCAATGGCTGATATGACTAGCATTTAACATGATAATTTAAAATATTTGAGAAATGGGGAATTCGGTTTTTTTGTTGTTGCGTGAATCCACGAATCACTGTAGAGTCATGAAATCAATGCCATGCCAAAATTGTGAGAGTTGGCAGCTATCTAGAAAGATTGCATGGCCAATCTACAACAGGTTGTAAACCATTATTCATTTTCCAATATATCAAGAACGTTTTACTTATAAGATTTCTTTCAAAGAACTTTTCTTGTGATTACTAAACTTGTATTCAGTTACCAACACATAATCTTACATCTAATTCTGAATTAATAGCAGTGCGACACACTGTTTACAAGTGATGTCATACTGATGATGTAATAGTTACAAAGTCACATGAACTGCGCAATAAACATTGACTTTACACAAGTGAACATTCTCGTATATGCCAACTCTTCATTCAACTATAGTATTTACAACACCACCCCTTCACTTGGAGCAATATGTACCCTGTTAACATGACTGCATGAGTGTAAGCAACACTCAAGCTATAATTGGGGTTAAAATAAATGAATGAATAAATGAATGCATGAAATGAAATTTTTTTTGGGCATTTTTTTATATTACTTAGGCTTTTCATTTTTAAAGGTGGAAGGACAGTACAAATTGCCACAAGGGATTGGCATACTTAACAATAAATGTGCTTCAACTGCAATTATTTTCAACACAGAAGATCAGATTTACATAAACTGAAAATTGCTAGGGTAACATTTAGTTAAACATATTCTACAGGATATGCACATTAATTATCCAATTAATACTTATACTGGGATTAAACAAAATATTAATTATTCAATTAATACTTATACTGGTATTAAACAACACATTAATTATCCAATTAATACTTATACTGGTATTGAACAACACATTAATTATCCAATTAATACTTATACTGGTATTAAACAGCACATTAATTATCCAATTAATACATATACTAATATTAAACAATTCATACCAAAAAAAACTCCAAATTATCTACAACAGTCTCATATCATCCCATCAGTCTTGATAATTAATATTCTGTTGTAATGATAAATAAGGATGATCATAACAAAAATAATAATAAAACATAACAAAAACCATGTTATACAAAGCAAGACAAGCAATGATAGGCACATGCTGAAAACCATACATTTTTAAAGGTTAACTTACTTTCCAACCACTACATCATTTGTGAATCTGAGAGTTTCATGAAATTCTGAAGATTCGCTCTGGAAAAAAAGTTGAGAGAAAAAACTAATAAATGACAAACTGAATGATTTATAGACAGTGGATTTCAACAATAGTATATTTTTAATAGAAGATGAGCACAGAGTTTGCAGAGAAAAACTTTGCTTCCATTTCTTGGGTGAAACCAAATGGTTAATAAATGTGTACGGTGGCTATTCCTCATTACTGCTACAGGCGATGGGAGGAATGGAAATTAAAAAAAATAAAAGAATGTACAATTGTTAAAACAAAACAAAAAACGTATTTGGTCACCACTTGAAACAAGTCTTGGGCTGCAAGATGATTTTGGTGCACTGGCTAGATGATTTAGTACACTAGCTAGATGATTTAGTACACTGGCTAGATAATTTGGTACACTGGCTAGATAATTTAGTACACTGTGCAAAATGTAATTTACCTATTATCTTCAATCCATACTTATGACTTTCTAAATGATGATAATTTACCTATTATCTTCAGTTCATACTTATGACTTTCTGTATTGATAATTTACCTATTATCTTCAGTTCATACTTATGACTTTCTGTATGATAATTTACCTATTATCTTCAGTTCATACTTATGACTTTCTAAATGATGATAATTTACCTATTATCTTCAGTTCATACTTATGACTTTCTGTATGATAATTTACCTATTATCTTCAGTTCATAATTATAGCTTTCTATATGATAATTTACCTATTATCTTCAGTTCATACTTATGACTTTCTATATGATAATTTACCTATTATCTTCAGTTCATACTTATGACTTTCTGTATGATAATTTACCTGTTATCTTCAGTTCATACTTATGACTTTCTATATGATAATTTACCTGTTATCTTCAGTCCATAATTATGACTTTCTGTATTGATAATTTACCTATTATCTTCAGTTCATACTTATGACTTTCTATATGATAATTTACCTATTATCTTCAGTCCATAATTATGACTTTCTGTATTGATAATTTACCTATTATCTTCAGTTCATACTTATGACTTTCTGTATGATAATTTACCTGTTATCTTCAGTTCATACTTATGACTTTCTGTATGATAATTTACCTATTATCTTCAGTTCATACTTATGACTTTCTAAATGATGATAATTTACCTATTATCTTCAGTCCATAATTATGGCTTTCTATATGATAATTTACCTATTATCTTCAGTCCATACTTATAGCTTTCTATATGATAATTTACCTATTATCTTCAGTTCATACTTATGACTTTCTGTATGATAATTTACCTATTATCTTCAGTCCATACTTATAGCTTTCTATATGATAATTTACCTGTTATCTTCAGTCCATACTTATAGCTTTCTATATGATAATTTACCTATTATCTTCAGTTCATACTTATGACTTTCTAAATGATGATAATTTACCTATTATCTTCAGTTCATACTTATGACTTTCTATATGATAATTTACCTATTATCTTCAGTCCATACTTATAGCTTTCTATATGATAATTTACCTATTATCTTCAGTTCATACTTATGACTTTCTGTATGATAATTTACCTATTATCTTCAGTTCATACTTATGACTTTCTGTATGATAATTTACCTATTATCTTCAGTTCATACTTATAGCTTTCTATATGATAATTTACCTATTATCTTCAGTCCATACTTATAGCTTTCTATATGATAATTTACCTATTATCTTCAGTTCATACTTATGACTTTCTGTATGATAATTTACCTATTATCTTCAGTCCATAATTATGGCTTTCTATATGATAATTTACCTATTATCTTCAGTCCATAATTATGGCTTTCTATATGATAATTTACCTATCAATCAATAAGATGGGTTTTAAGTGATTCGTCCCGAAGGCTCTTGTCACTGTTTTATCTCCCAATGGGGAGTTATTTAGTTTATCCTGAGGGTGGGAATGGTGCCGCGCACCCTGCAGGCGTTTATGTGCTTATTTAGAAGCACTTATTTAATTTGGCCGTCACCACGGGACAGTTATTGAACTGCCTCTGGGTGAATGTAAGGCCGTAGGGTGGGTAGGAATAGAACCTACACACACCCACCCAATCAGTCAGTATTCTGGATGCCTAACCATTCTGCAATAGCAGTGAAGCAAAGCGAGAGTAAAATTGTTTAACTCATATCGCCTTTGTCTGCATAGTAAGGTCGTGCAAGCACGAGATATTACTGCAGCGGGAAGCAGTGGTGCGAAGAGCCAAGCACGCTCTTTTTATCAAATTCAGTCCAGTTATACTAATGGACAACCTAACAACCAATAATGTGTAAGCCACCTATGCAATTAACCAAATATCTAAGTTACAAAATATTACCTATTTTCCTAACCAAAAATAGGGACTAGTACTAAGTGTACATGCGTTAATTTACCTATTATCTTCAGTCCATACTTATAGCTTTCTATATGATAATTTACCTATTATCTTCAGTTCATACTTATGACTTTCTGTATGATAATTTACCTATTATCTTCAGTCCATACTTATAGCTTTCTATATGATAATTTACCTATTATCTTCAGTCCATACTTATAGCTTTCTATATGATAATTTACCTATTATCTTCAGTCCATAATTATGGCTTTCTATATGATAATTTACCTATTATCTTCAGTCCATACTTATAGCTTTCTATATGATAATTTACCTATTATCTTCAGTTCATACTTATGACTTTCTAAATGATGATAATTTACCTATTATCTTCAGTTCATACTTATGACTTTCTGTATGATAATTTACCTATTATCTTCAGTCCATACTTATAGCTTTCTATATGATAATTTACCTATTATCTTCAGTCCATAATTATGGCTTTCTATATGATAATTTACCTATTATCTTCAGTCCATACTTATAGCTTTCTATATGATAATTTACCTATTATCTTCAGTCCATAATTATGGCTTTCTATATGATAATTTACCTATTATCTTCAGTTCATACTTATGACTTTCTATATGATAATTTACCTATTATCTTCAGTCCATAATTATGGCTTTCTATATGATAATTTACCTGTTATCTTCAGTTCATACTTATGACTTTCTATATGATAATTTACCTATTATCTTCAGTCCATACTTATAGCTTTCTATATGATAATTTACCTATTATCTTCAGTCCATACTTATGACTTTCTAAATGATAATTTACCTATTATCTTCAGTTCATACTTATGACTTTCTGTATGATAATTTACCTATTATCTTCAGTCCATACTTATAGCTTTCTATATGATAATTTACCTATTATCTTCAGTTCATACTTATAGCTTTCTATATGATAATTTACCTATTATCTTCAGTCCATACTTATAGCTTTCTATATGATAATTTACCTATTATCTTCAGTCCATAATTATGGCTTTCTATATGATAATTTACCTATTATCTTCAGTCCATACTTATAGCTTTCTATATGATAATTTACCTATTATCTTCAGTCCATAATTATGGCTTTCTATATGATAATTTACCTATTATCTTCAGTTCATACTTATGACTTTCTATATGATAATTTACCTATTATCTTCAGTCCATAATTATGGCTTTCTATATGATAATTTACCTATTATCTTCAGTCCATACTTATGACTTTCTGTATGATAATTTACCTATTATCTTCAGTCCATACTTATAGCTTTCTATATGATAATTTACCTATTATCTTCAGTCCATACTTATAGCTTTCTATATGATAATTTACCTATTATCTTCAGTTCATACTTATGACTTTCTATATGATAATTTACCTATTATCTTCAGTCCATACTTATAGCCTTCTGTATGATAATTTACCTATTATCTTCAGTTCATAATTATGGCTTTCTGTATGATGATGATTGCTCAACTAAGAGCATGTGTACAATTATGTATATACAAATCTTCATGCATTTTCCAAGTACAAGAATTCTTCAGAATGCTATGGATTGCCTGAAAAACCTTTCAAATTTGCAACAGGTCACTGTGACCTACTTCTAATGCAACAATTTAGTGCCTATACTTAAACATGAAATGTAAGTAAATGTGACCTAATTTTGCATGCGGCAAGTAGTAACCTCAAAGATGAATATAACCAAGTTTAATGACTGAACAAATATGTATCTGTGAAAATGAGGTAAATGAAAACAAAAAAAATAATCGAGTGTAAAAAGTAGGTCACAGTGGCCTATTTTTTTCCAGAGGTCAAAGTACCTTTAAAAGAAGATTAAATCCACCTTGTGTTATGGCCATCAATAAAAGTGTCTGTGAAACAGAGCTAAATGTGAAAACATAACGCATTCTATGGAGCATGAAAAGTTGGTCACTGCGAGCTATTTCTTTTACACACAGTGAGTTGTTGTAGTTGTTTTAGGGTTTAATGCAACTTTTTAGTACATGATATACATGGCGGCTAGTATTAATACTGCGAGCTATTTCTTTTACACACAGTGAGTTGTTGTAGTTGTTTTAGGGTTTAATGCAACTTTTTAGTACATGATATACATGGCGGCTAGTATTAATGGTGGAAGAAGAACCTACGGAAAACCCCAAGAAAGAACCACCGACCCACAAGAAGCTACTGGCAAGCTTTCTCACATACCCATATTGACCAAATCTGAAACTAGAACCCACGCAGACAGGTGAGATGGCAGTGATCCGTAACGGAGTGCGCTTTAGACCATTTGAGGCCCCTCCACACAGTGAGTAATATCCTCCAAGTCAAACAAACCTAGCAAGTTAATCATAGTATCAACGAAACTAAGCTACATGCAAAACTTAAAATATGATGCTTACGATAACTCCATCAGAAAGATGTTACCTATATCTTGAATATAATTTGCCATAAAGACAAAAATTTCCACAGTTGGCAATTCCATGATTTGACAATAAACACACACACACACACACCTTAACTAGTGGACATACCTCTCTTGGTCAAAACTCATTTAAAGGTTATTCTTGGTGCAACTGTCTCAATACCAGCTTGCTTTCAGAGAAGGAAGCAGGTACTAAAATCTAGCTAAAATATCAGGATTTTCTTGAATTCTACATGCATGCCTAATGTCTTGGTGTCGGTGTGTGTATTACATCAAATACATCAGACACTAACTATTTTCAACAAATATGTATTCATGATTCTAGAATCCAACATTCAATTCATGAATATAACATGAATGACATTGGTCTTTCCATTATTCTTTATGAGGGAATTCAATTTAGAAGGGGGAAGGGGTTTATATGCAAGCATTATCAACGAATGCATCCCTTTGAAATATGTTTAAACATATGCCCGTGTTTAATGACCAATAGTCAATGAATAAAGATAAACTTAGTTGCTGATATTCATCATTGTCATATCCATTAGAACTGCATGTGTTTTAACAATAGCACTATGTCATATCCACTAGAACTATGTATTTTGACAATAGCACTATGTCATATCCACTAGAACTACATGTGTTTTGACAATAGCACATTAGAATTACATGGGTTTCTAAAATACCACTATGACATATCCATCAGAAATACCAGACAAATTACCACAGAATACTGCAAACTGTATGTCCACCATTACAGAAGCAGGGCAATTACAACAGATAACATGCTTTTAGAAGATAATCAAAGAAAATGTTTCACTGATCAATTCCAATAAGCTGCTTAAAACTATATGATCTAACTGAGCCTTCTCAATACAGTCAAACCCACTTATCTCGACCTTGGTTATCTCGACAACCCGCCGAGCGTTTTGGTCCGGTCCCGAAAAAATTCTTCTTTGTTATGCTATTTTTTACCTGCTTATCTCGACCTCTGTTAAGTCGATAACCTGGTTATGTCGGGTATAAGTTTCGGTCCGAAGTAACATGTGGACCCGCTTAATTCGACGAAATGCAACTTTTTAACGTCAATCTCACAGAAATTGTACAAGAAATAGTCAGCAAAAGCGATCGATTTTCAGGCACAATTTTGGTCCGTTACGGCAGTAGTCACATGTTTATTTCATATTCTTTCTATTTTTGGTTCGTAAGAGTAGCTTAATCGATTAGTTTATTAAGAATATATCATGTTCACTACATAAAATATTCAAAGATTCACAAAGACAAGAGTGTGCACAAATTACAATGTAACTTTATTTTACGAAAACGCAGAATCTTAGATGTCAGCTACATGTGTATTTTATCATTTCCCTTTTATTTCTTAAGGAACATTTCAGATATGAATTATGTTCCGAAGTACATGTATACAAGAAACAACAATCAAGGAGATACAAGTAATGAAATATTATGTACATGTACACATTAATAATCAATGTGCAGACGGAAAAGTGCTGATCGGCTGAATATTCAGGTCATGAAATTGATCCATATGCACGTAATATCATAACGATTTATTGTATAGCATTTTATGACAAAATAGCCAAACATGTCAGAAATATTTTCAAAATATCTAGGAATTATAAACTGAACATAATGTAGTGGAAATACAAAAATATATGGTAAAATTACCTACACGTACATGTACAATAAACGCATACTATATATGAATAAAAAAATGAATACTTTTTTCATTTTGAATCTATACATCTATAAAACACACAAGTACATAAACATATCATAATGTGCACTACATTATTTTTGTAGAAAATATGAAGTAATATCAGTCTGCTTTTGTTTACTCCGGTGCTGATTTGTAACGAACAATTCAAAAGCACTTACGTTTTCATACATATGCTCGGCACCGTCGACACTTGCCACAAACAATTTCATTTTTTTAATGCATTCAGCCATTTCACTGTAGCTTGGGATAGTGATAGGCTGATCATCATCATCATCTTGCTTGCATGATTGTATCTGCTTCATTGTCACCGATTGGATTATTTCCTCATCAGTAAGTTCACCATAGGCATTGGCATCATCATCCACGTGAACATAATTAGAAAATTCATCCCAAGCAATGCCTATGGAGTCCGCAATCTCATCAGCCATCACTTCAAGACTTATTTCTGATTGAGGCTCTTTAATTTCTTGTGCAATTAAACACTGCTGGTGAAATTCTTCATCAGAAATTTCTGGAAAAATACAATGGAACCAGCAGTTTTGAATGTTTTTGGCGATACACTGTTCCAAGCTGCACGGGCATACATGATGGCGTCTAGCAGAGTTGGTTTATAGGATCGCTTTTCCTCAACTGCAAGCAAATAATTGCAAACTAAAGCTTTCCGATAATGGATTTTAAAAGCCTGAATTATTCCTTGGTCGAGTGGCTGAAGCTTACTGGTAGCATTGGGAGGAAGAAAATACACTGTGATTGCTTGTAACCCTTCTACACGTGGGTGAGCACGGCAGTTGTCTATTATCAATGCGATCTTTCGTTTTTCAAACTGTAAGTGGCGATCTAACTTGCATAACCAGCTGGTAAAGATATCACCTGTCATCCAGCTATTTGACTGGCTTTTATAGTCAACGGGGAGAGAAGACCTATTCAGGTTTTTGAAGCATCTTGGATTTTCTGATTTTTCTATTATTAATGGCTTGATCTTGTCACTTCCATCCATATTTCTGGCCAAAAGCAAAGTTACTCTCTCTTTGGATTTTTTTCCTCCATGGCATTTGTTTCCTTTGAAATCCATCGTCTTGTTAGGCAGACATTGCCAAAA
The DNA here is from genome assembly GCA_030141615.1 of Unio pictorum. Lineage (NCBI taxonomy): Eukaryota > Metazoa > Mollusca > Bivalvia > Unionida > Unionidae > Unio > Unio pictorum. Next base: position 2,045,144 of record JARLTB010000261.1, on the reverse strand, counting down.
TAGCCCAGTTTCATCAGCATTGTATACATCGCATGGCTTGAACTTGTCTAAGATTTTTGGCAAAACTTCTTTATGCCATTCCTTAACAGCCACATCTGAAACAGATGCACTCTCTCCACACACGGTTTTAAAACATATATTATTGCGCTGTTTGAAACGATCTAACCAGCCATGTGATGCTTTCCATGTTTCGTGTCCCAAGTCTTTTGCAAATTTCTCAGCCTGTTGCTGGATACGAGGGCCATCTACTGGGATATTTTCGGCACGGACGTTTTTAAACCATTTTAGTGTTGCCTCGTCGACATCATCGAACTTTGCGGAACGCATTTTCTTTCTATCGGGACCAAATTGTCCAAGTTCATAAGTAGTTTTGATTTTATCAGCATTTTTCTTCCAGCCTGAAATAGTGTTTGATGGAATGTTGTACTTTTTTGCCAAATCAGCACACTTTTCGCCTTTTTCAAGTTGTAGCAAAATTTCATACTTCAGTTCAATGTTTTGGTTTGAAATCTTTCTCTTTTGGAACATTTTTTTCTCTCATGAAACAGCATATACTGTACATGTACTTGTCAACAGAAAATAAACAGAACAGATATATTTCTAGGCAGAATATCACCCTATATATATGCTCATATATATGCACGCGAATGGATAATCTCAGGCACTTGGCTTCTATACAATGGCAGTCGAGGCCCCATAATTTAGTTCTCATGCTTGAGGTCTTCTTAATTTTGTTTTGTTTTCTTATTTGTAATATATCTTATTTAGGTCTGGCAGAAAAATTGGCTTCCATTGTTTTAATTTATTTTCAAAATTCCTGTGAATACCAGTAAAGGGGAACCCAAGTCGGCAAAAAAAAAAAAAAAAAAAAAAAAACAGAAAAGAAAATAAGAATCGACACACTTGAAAGAATCAAAAGTCAGTTTCCAGGGTCGGTTTGCTTTGCAATAAAATAATCCTGCCGGTAAGTTCAAAGAATTAGTTTACTGCTCGCTACCGAATGTGTTTATTCACCACCCGTGCATCTATTTATTTGCCATATGGAATCATAATTGATACAAACTCGCACTGATGCCTGCGGGGTAAGTAGTCTACTCAACATTAACTTGCTTTAATAAATACTCTTTGTAACCCATGCTAGCGAAAGGAGTGTCATTTGCACTCACAGTCAAATGTACATGTACATGTATTTTCAAAAACATTTATTGATCTTTATCTGCGAGATACTGTCATATATTAACCTGGATATAATACAATCTTGGTTATTTTGCACCTAACACCGCGTTATGCGTGAATGGTGGGTGCCTGAAAGCAATCGGTTGATGTTTCTCTCTCACTCTCTCGTTTGTGATTTTCTTTGATCCATTTTTCAATCTGACAACATATTCAAACCTCTGAGTACAACCAAACATGATTTGTTTTTCAATATTCACATCAATTATAAAAATGCGTCGTGTGTTATCTGACATAAGTGATGCACACTACAGTAATGGATGCATACGCTACATGTGATATAAGGAGTTCATAGATATATTTTTTCTTTAATAAATTACTTATGATGATAAAAAAGGAATAAATGATAACAACACCAGGTTAGTTCATTTCATTTTATTATCAATTAAGCGTTTTGTTTATTTTATTGTAACATGCAGTGGGAGGGGATTCCAGTAAACACCAGAAGAGACAGGAGTAATGCTCAAGGACATTTTTAAAATTACCGGTTTTTATGAACCCGGATATCTCGGGACCAGGTTATGTCGACGATTTCTTTACACGCCCGACGTAATCGAGATAACCGGGTTTGACTGTATAAGTGAACATTTCTAAAGTCATCATGCTAGGACAAACTGTGTGTAGTTGCAGTGCACTCTCATTATTAAAGAGTGCTTCAACAAATTTAGCAAGGATTCAGATAATTGCACAGCCGAGAGAAAATACTGGAATCAGCCATAGAATGTGAAGCTACTCTATTTTTATTAGAATCCATCCATAATGTCACAATATGGTACTACAAAATATATTCTAAAATGAAACTAAGATTTACCAGCTACCTTTGAAACTTGCAAAGAACTTTACTTAACCATACTTCATTCATTAAGTGACTGTCAGTGTGGCATTAGGCATTGTTTCAAAAATACCACCAATCTTTCATATTTTTGCCCAAAGTCCAAAGAATTACTAAAAATAATTCATATTAACAAGTTTGTAGTGGCTGCACGGTTTTGTGTTAGCCAGCTATCTGCTATAGATTCCAGAGTTAGCATTCAAACAGACATCTACAGTCATGCAAGTTTGTGCTTCACTGCATTCCCCATCTTAAACTGTTGTTGTTTTAATGTTTAACGCCATTTTCAGCACACGATAGGCTATATATGGCAGCCAGTATTATTGGTGGAGGAAGAAAAAAACAGAAAGAACCACCGACCCATGAGAAGCTACTAGCAAGCTTTCTCATGTAACTACATTAGCCGAATCTTAGACTCGAACCCATGCAGACAGAGGTGAGACGGCAGTGATCCGTAACGATAAGTGGGTTAGACCACTCGGCCAGTTGGGGCCCCTAATCTTAAATAGAATGAAAACCAATATATTTCTGAAAGCTTGCATTGGCAATCAAGAATCCAATCACAGCTCAATGCCAACAGAGTATTAATCATCCATTTGTAATGCAAGAAATGAGTTAGACACAATATGCATTACAATCCTGGAAAGAGACAAAAATTTAGTTTTCTTTAAATGGTCAGAACACCAAAAGATAGACTAGAAATGATACTCTCTCGATTTAGGAATATACAATGTATGTTTCACTCAAGTAAGGACTGTGTACTTATAATGCTGAAATAAACCTCCCAAATTTTCAAATAAAAGGTTGTCAACGGCTCATGAAACCTTGAAATGGACCCACCAAGCTATGCTAAAGACATTATTAGATAGATTCAGACTGTACTGGTAAATCCAGATGAATAATACTTAATGCCACCCTGACTGTCCGCTTCTATGTTAATAATCAGTACTGCTCATACTGCGTGATTCTGGACTAATAATGCTTAATCCCACACCTGAATGTGCATTTCCAGCTTAATAATCCTAAATGTTACCCCAGTTTGTTTCCATGTTAATAATCCCTGATGTTACCCCTGTGTGTTTCCATGTTAATAACCCTTGATGCTACCCCTGTTTTTTTCCAAGTTAATAATCCTTGATGCTACCCGTGTTTCCATGTTAATAACCCTTGATGCTACCCTGTGTGTTTCCATGTTAATAATCCTTGATGCTACCCCTGTGTGTTTCCATGTTAATAGTCCTTGATGCTACCTGTGTTTCCATGTTAATAACCCTTGATGTTACCCGTGTTTCCAGGTTAATAATCCTTGAGGTTATCCCTGTGTGTTTCCATGTTAATAATCTTTGATGCTACCGCTGTATTTCCATGTTAATAACCCTTGATGCTACCCCTGTGTTTCCATGTTAATAATCCTTGATGCTACCTGTGTTTCCATGTTAATAATCCTTGATGTTACCCCTGTGTGTTTCCATGTTAATAATCCTTGATGTTACCCCTGTGTGTTTCCATGTTAATAATCCTTGATGTTACCCCTGTGTGTTTCCATGTAAATAACCCTTGATGCTACCCCTGTGTGTTTCCATGTTAATAATCATTGATGCTACCCCTGTTTGTTTCCAGGTTAATAATCCTTGATGCTACCCGTTTCCAGGTTAATAATCTATAATGCCACTGGTGATGATATGCCTCCAGGTTAACAGTCCCTAATACCATTCTTAACTGTGTGCTTCTGGGCTAATGAGCTTAATGCCACTAATAACGGCTTCTGAGTTAGAATTCTAAATGCCACACCTGATAGTGTGCTTGCATACACAAATTACCTTTGCCATTTTCATACACTCTTCAAGTTTTTCTTTGGCTAGAGTGAAGTAAGCAAGACACAGTCCCCATTTCTGCTGATCTTCAGCATCACGACCCATGTAGTAATTTGTGATACAGGTGTAAAAAAGGATCTTGATTTCCAAAGTTTTCTTACAGTCCTAAAACAGAAAGCAGAGCAAATTTGTTATTAGATTAGAAAAAATAGTAGATGGGGAAGATAGTGATATAACAAAAAAAAGAGACAAACAAATTGCTAAATACTATTCAATTTCAAAGAATTAGCTACTGTACCCCTCCCCACACACACATGCACACGCAGTAACATGCATAGATAAACATACTCTAAAATCAACATGTTTTTCCAGACACAAAAGAACATTCAGATGCTGCAAGTGTACTGCCGGCAATTTTCACAAATGTGTGTGTAACATACTGATATGATCCTGTGATTGAAGTGTCCTTGCTAATGAGCAGAAGTGACAAGATTTTCAAAATGGCTACTGTGTAGCTATACTGTTAGTTATATCCGCACCTTTCTGGACATGATAAGAAGATGTTTTGTATTGATATGTACATCTATTCAAATGTGGCATTAATATTTTTGTGATGGCCAGCCTTAAATCAGATTGTCACCATTTTCACAGAGGACCTAATCAGACATTACAAGAATTCTTCTGGCAATACGATTTTCCATTTGGAGGTGTAGCAATTAGATTTTAAAACGATCTGGTCAAACTTTTAGCCACTACTTTTCATGGCAGGTCATATCAACTTGGCGTTTTAGTAAAAAGAATTTATTTTGATATCTAGTTAGGCCTAAATGGTAATCGTACTGATTTGACATCCAATATGGCTGACATGGTAGCCATATTGAATGTCAAATCAGCGCGATTACCATTTAGGCCTAATTAGATATCAAAATGGCTGCTATGACAACCATATTGGATGCCCAAGTGGTAACATCTTCATTGATGACCAGCTAGATCATGGAGTTTTTTATTCAGAGAGTTTAATTATCTATTCTATTATCTTGAGTTTAACTGCAATCCTTCAAGTAGTTTAGAAGGAGAAGCAAACCAATAAATATATATGCATGCTGCCCAGGATATGTTTTACTTGGCCAAGCAAATTTTTTCTAGTCAGGAAAAGATGAAAAGTAACAATGCTATCTTTATTATAATCTAACAGAATCATTAATCTGAATAATAAACTACCCTACTGATAAGATCTGGGAAAGAGCATAAGAGGTTTATGAGTTGCCTACTTCCCAACTGCTGCACATCAGATACGATTGCATTGGAACTATATGGTTTCAGGTTGCCTGTAATAATATAATTTTACATCACAGATGCATCTACCTTGTATCTCTTTGAGCTCATAAGTTTCTGTGAATGACAAATTTCAAGGTGATTGATTGTGGTTCTGTAAAATTCCACTATCTGAGCTGCAACCTTGGCAGTGATGGTGCTCTTTCGACTGTCTGTCATTGACTTCTCCAGAATGCATTCCTGCGCTTGTGCCTGTAATGCAAAAATATCACAATAATGAATGAGAGTGATTGAACACAGCTGATCATTACAAAACAAAAGAACTATAATTCTGAAAGATGGGCATGAAACAAATTTCAGAGAACAACAAGAGGTCCAAGTGTTTCTAATATCACTCACCAGCACTATTTGTACATCTGAAAGGCCTTTGAGATTAAATCAGGTCAACTATAAGTCAACTCATCAGCACTATTTGTACACCTGAGATTAAAATCAGGTCAACTATAAGTGCAGATAAGTGTTATTTATACAACATGAGAATTCTATATGTTTGGATTCGCTCTGATAAATTAGGTTTAAACTGGTCATTTGGTTTTTGTTAATTTAAAATGTTGCCATATAATAAGCTCACTTCTGTAATGAATGGTCTGGTGAGCAAAATATGCAAACTGTCATTAAAAATTATCACAGTGGAAAATATAGGCACTGAACTCCATGACATGGATTCTTCAATCAATGTTGAAGTCAAACAGATAACTCTTCAAAATTAACAGAAAACAGTGAAATATGAATTTGACCAGCTGACATGCTATGGTAGACACATCAGCATCACCAAGTATTGGGCGAGGTCGCTACTTTGCCGTATGGTATTTGCTAGATACCATGAGACATCATTAACATGATGTTGATACAGTGGCTTTGTCCAACAATTTGTGCAGTGTGAGCTTCAATAATTTGCTGTAATTATTGTATATACATAGTGTTTCAATAAATAGTTATAGTATTTTATAGGATTGCTGTTCTTTTGGATTAAAAATGCATGCATTAAATGAAATGTGCTTTTTATATACTGTTATTTTGTATTATTATTTCCTTTCCTTCATTTCTAGTATTACTATGGTTTAAATAACTTATGCTTTTTCTATTGTTTTTCTCGATACTTACTTACCTCACATATCAATTTAAGGCAGTGAGTGTAAAATTACAGCTATCAGATACAGTACCTTATCAAAAGTGTACATTGAAACAATAAAAAATATTAATAAATTTTGCTTCAAAAGGTTTAAAAAATAAAACAAGCACATGTTAAAGCAAATATTTAAGTACCAAATTACAGTACTGACCTTGATTTATCAAATACAACTATCTATGTTAATCTCTAGGAATGAAACACTAAGAAAATGGGGGGGGGGGGCATCATCCTAAGTGGCACATTTTTCGATGGGGATTTAAATTGATGGTTTGTGACAGCAATGAAAACCACAAAAATTGGACCGCCATGTATATTGAAGATACTACAGTATTAGTTTCCAATATGCTCAAATGTGGGAGATGGTGAAAAAATACAAGTTAATAATGGGTAACAACCATTACTGAATCATGACCAGATCTGGACCAGAAAAAAATGCCAGTTCCATGCTTTTGTGGAACACTAGATAATCAAACTTATATGGTTTAATAGGGAAACTGTGATTTAATCTTTCTGTGTATCAATTAAAAGAACATAACAATGCAAGAATAACAAAAATATGTGAAATCCATACCAGCATGAGTTGAATTTGGAATGTCAATATTTCATGGCACATGTCTGTACTCATGGCAGAGGAACCAAAATGATCCCGCAAGTATTCAAAGGCCCAAGTTGCACACTGAAAATGTGTACACGAAACCTTCATGCCCTGAAAATGTAAATAATTATAATAAAATTGAATTTTAAAGGTAAAGCAATAACATAGATACCTTTTAAGGCAATACAAAATCAAAATGTTTCATGCACATCTCAAAATATCCAGCAGAAATACTGCCATGTTGCATAAAAAAAACAACAAAACAACAAAGTCTCAAATTCCCAATTTTTGGGAAACAAAAATATGAAATTTTCACCCCAACTGGGGCAACAGAAAACAATAAATCTTTGTTCACATCTCTACCACTAAATATCTAGCCAAACGCTTAAATAAAATTCATCTTAACTAGAAAAAAATCTTAACTTTGAAAAAAAAATCGGGAAATGTCATCAAAAACGTAGTAGAGAAAAAAAATGAAATCTTACATATCTAGAAAACAAAGTTACTGTAAACTTTTAAAACCAATGCAGAGAATGAATTAAAAACATTCATTTAATGACAATTTTCAAGAAATATCCATCGAAATACACCCAAGTAAAAAAAAAAACAATATTGTGTTTGTTAATACCTAACAAATATCTACAAAGTTTAACAATTTCTTTAAACAGTTTGGGAGAAGAAGAAAAGATCAGTAAGGGGCCTCGAGTGGCAGAGTGGTCTAAAGCACTTTCCATTATGGATCACTGCCATCTCACCTCTGTCTGAGTGGGTTCGAGTCTAAGATTCAGCTAATGTAGTTATGTAAGAAAGCTTGCCAGCAGCTTCTCGTGGGTCGGTGGTTCTTTCCGGGGGTTTCCCGGGTTCTTCCTCCATTAATAATACTGTCCGCCATGTATAGTCTATCGTGTGCTGAAAAATGGCATTAAACCCTACAACAACAACAACAAAGATCAGTACCTTAGTTGTGAGAAGTTGTTTTCTTAAATTAAAGGATAAAACAATGGTAAAACCCAAGTACACATCAGCATAACATCTAATTTATTTCATCTAATTTATTTACAAAGCTTCATTAAATTACTCTAATAGTATGTAAGAAGAGATGACAAGCTTTGTCACTAACAGACAGATGCATGTTGGCCATGACAATATTCCAACTTTCTGTATGGAGTGTGTGTGTGTGTGATTTGGATTTTTAATGCAGCTTTAAAACAAATTCAGTCATACTGCTACAATGTCTGCAGTGTGGCAGTTTATAACGTTGTCTAGCAGACATGTAGCATCATGTCCTACAAAGTCATATAGGCTGTCAAAAAACATGGAAAAACTTTACCTGGGTACCCGTTGTGCAGTTTAATAGGTAACCAGGTACCCGTTAGAACATTAAAAACATGTATAATCCTAGATACCCCAGTCAAATTTTCACAAACCTGGGTTGTTGAAGGGTGACTAAACGAATTCTATATTTACCTCATTTTGCACATTGTTTACCACACTTTATTGACTATTTCGCATTTACCAATTCGCACTTTCGCATTTTTACATTTGCACTTAACCCACACCCAATGGGAGACAGCTGATAGTCTGTCAACAAAGATAATTTGTGTTCCTGTCGTACATCAAATTGTCTATCATAAATTGTGCTATAATATTTTTTTCTTTCATTGGTCAATAATAATGAATCAATATTATAATGGTTTTTCATTTATTAATAAACTTCCAATAACTTCTACAGCATGTTTTGTTATTTACTACTCCCAGCGACTGGTGGTGAAAGCGAATTTCCGTTTGAGAATTTGAATACTAAAGGAGGTTTACACTTAAATAAAAAGCAAAACATTACAATAATAAATTTCCAACTAGAATAAAAAAAATGTTTGTTGAATGTTTTTATGAACTAAAAACTACAAAATGAATGAACAAAGAAAGAATTTAGCAAAGCTAAATAATACCAGTCTGTCCTAGTGTACAAGTACATGATCACTGTATCCAGCAAAATTTCCAGTTTCTGCTTTAAAAACCCAAACATATCAACCATATCTGGCGACAGTGATGCACATTTCATGTTTACAACATGTCCTGCTCTCGAAAAAGCACTTTTAGAGGGAACTGATATTGTAGGAATACAGAGATATTTTCTCGCAAGGGCAGCCATTCTGGGATATCATGTTGTATTATCTTGCCAATACTGAAGAATGTCACCATTAACATGAAGTGGCATCTCTGACAGATATGTTGCCAATTCATCTACCAATGTAGCGTTCACATTTGCAGCACACAGAGAAGCTAGATCATCAAAAATTCTTATGCATAACTGGTGGTCCTACTCCTAAATATAGACTGGAGATGCAGCTCAGACCAGTGTACTGCTGATGATATATAATATTTTGATAGTGTAGGCAACAAATTATTTTTGTGAACGGGTGTTTGTCATTAAATTTCAATGTCCATGTTTTTCACTATTGTTGAAATTAAAGTTTCATGTAATTTGGAAAATTTGTTTTAGATCTGGCTCAAACAGTATGAATCTTTTATGAATTATTAATGCTAATACATGAATACAATCTGAATATTTTTCACAGTTTAATTTCAAATTTACTGCAAATGGACTCACATCTGCACTTTGTCTTGTATCCATTGCACCCAGAATAGAGTGGAGGGCTCCTATGTTGTACAGAATGCTTGCTTGTTCAAACTTTATGTCTGCCAGAGTTACCTCCCTTCCAGTGTAAACATCCTCCCTGGAAACAGAGTGAGAGTTGGATTTTTTAACATAGGTTTAACATTTTTTCAGTTATATTGGGCCTAGCACTGGGGCATCATGTCGTAGACATGTAACATGATGTCCCAACCAATCAAATTATCCTGACACCAGGCTGATCAGTCCTAACACTAAGATAATAATGCTAGGCACCAAGCGAGGCAGCTCCCTGGAAAAAGAAATTCGAATTTAAATTCTGTTTCTTAAGGAGTTTGCTTCTTTCTGTCTTCGTCATTGTTTTGGATGCTTTCTTTATAAACCTAAGCGTACATGGCAATATCTGGCAAAAATTGTACTATGTTACTAAACTAAATGAATGAATGAAAGAATGAATGGATGTACAGACAGACACATATACATACACTTTCTCTTGGATAATACTATACATATAATGAACTTACACACTGGTCTAAAAATTCTAAGTGCCAATACAAGCTTCACTGGTACTAATTTTTAAACCATTACTTTCAATTTCAATTGGAACCATATATCCATTATTACTCTGGTGTGATGTTAAACTCTACTACATATATATATATATATTACTTACTCTCTGAAAGGCAAGTCAATAAATGAAATTATTATATACTCCTTTTTTCTCTCCATTAATATATTTACATTGTCAGAATCATGCAGTATTTTATAATATTGAACACCTGGAAAGGTAAGACAATAAAAGCAAGTACTATGTTCCGTATGTGGAATTAGTTAATATAAATCATAAAAACAGTAAATTTAAACACAATTTAAACCAGAAAATGTTCATATTATTACCATGTGAAAGGAATAGCAGCCTCTCCCCCTTCTGTCAATGGGAACCTTCCTTGCAGAAACTGAAGCTGGGCAAAATACTTTTTTAAAGTACTGCATCCCATAAAGTCATGTGAAATGTGAACAGCAGTCTGAAATGAACAAGTTTAACATCTGAATTCAATTATACTTAATTAAATGCAGACACAAAAGGAAATTTATTGGTATGCATTATCATGTGGTTCATAAATACATGTATTAACAGGGTTAAGCACTTGATGGATTGTTCTGGAATGATGTTCTGGATTGGTCAGTTTCTTGTCATTCTTTACCAGCCATATGGGAATGCTGCTAATTTAAAATAAAGATTATACGGACATCATTGGAACATAATCTGTTCACTCTGAGCACATTCCAAGTGAAACAGTCTTTGTGAAATGAAAGACGCAACATGCATTAATGATATCCTTTTAAAGGGTGCTTTGCTTTATATCTGATTAATTACTATGTTAATGGAAGAACTGCAGACATGACAGAAAATGAAACTGTACTTCCAATCCTCAAACAACATAAAATAAATCACTCTAAATAAAAATTTCAATCACATTTTATTTTTTAAAGCAAAATTTCTCAAATTCAAAGACTTTCAATGACCTAGGTGAAAAGTCAATTCATTTAAACAGTACATCAGACTACAAGACGAATAACAAAGACATGTACAATTAAATTAAACCCATGGACTAATCCTAAGACATTCCATAATTCTTAATCATTGTCAATGCTTTGTCCTTGCAAAGCAATAAGACAAAAAGTAAAAGTATGACTGTCGTGGTGAACTTGCCTGTCTAAGTTGCTCTAATTCACTGCATGCCTTGTTAAAATGAGCGGGATCTTCTCCATAGTGGTCTTGTATGTACTGCAAAAATAGAAAACAGAAAAATAAACATCAATGGACTAATACAATCAGGTGATATGATACAGCAGGGGTCGGCATCCTACGGTACGGGTGCCACAAGGTGGCACATCAATTAGTTTTTTGTGGTATGCAAAGGGCCAGCCAAAAATCTTGATTTTAATAGTGTGACTCTCTTTTGGTGGCATACGCTCATTCATTTTGTAATTAATCCAGAAAAAAGTGGCACACTATGTACAATAAGTTGACAACCTCAATGCTATTGTTGTCTCCAAGGGTGTATTGTGTTCTACTCGAATGAAAATGCATCTGACAAAATGGGCATTCACACACACATATTAAAATCCTGTTTTCAACTGGTTTTGACCAGCACAAATGATGAGCAATAAGACATGATTCTTCAATATAATTTTATCAATTTGCCTGGGATGTTTATTCATTAGATCGCAAAATAAACACCCTAAGAAGGTAAATTTCATAGTTAAAAATGTCTAGTTTTCAGATTGTTCCTTTGTCAGGCAATACAAATATTGGAGAGTAGCTTAATTCAAAGGTGACCAGATCTAATTTACACTATTCCCTGTGCTGGACAATCCAAAAGTGTCATAGATTAAGCTTGTTTGACCAGTGTTCTTTTTCCCAATTGTTTAAGCATTCCATCTCCATAGCCACAAAACACAAGATAAAAGAGGTATGAAAGCTTGCCTTCTTGACTTACCAACAGCCAATAATAATAATAATAATAATAATAATAATAATAATAATAATAATAATAATAATAATAATAATAATAATGACTGTTGACCAGGGTTAATACTAAATTTATAGACAACAGACTTTGTTGTTTATGACAGGTGTCCTTATCAGTCATGTTAACAAACTTTTTTAAAAAAAGTCTGTAATCAGTGGAGTTAATCTCTTTGCAATGCTGGCTATTCAAAGCAGTGTCACTGAGAACAACTGGCCAACATTCATTTATTGAGCACTCACTTTTGTGGCAATATTTATATGGCAAATCATCAATATGCAGATGCAAACAACCCAAACATGGATGGGTATAATACCCCTGCCCCTAACAGTTACATCATGCTACTTTATACCAAAAACCCTTATGGCTGGGCACTGATAAAACTTACTTGAATTTTCAAGAATTTATCCAGCACATGCTGACCTACAAAAATATGTGTATGATTATAACAGCAGCAGCAACCACTGAAGCTTCTTTGAAAAATACATGAACATCTTCACCAAGCTCACAACAATTATTTCCTGACACCAGAAGCTTTTTGTTGGTACCTGGTTTGTCTCTGCCCCAAAATCAGTGCATAATCACAAATGAATATAGACATGACATTACTGAATGTATCACGGGCCCCAAGTGGCCGAGTGGTCTAAAGCGCTGTCCGTTACGGACCACTGCCATCTCACCTCTGCGTGTGTTCAAGTCTAAGATTCGGCAAATATAGTTATGTGAGATAGCTTGCCAGTAGCTTCTCGTTGGTAGGTGGTTCTTTCCGGGGTTTGTCCGGGTTCTTCCTCCACCATTAATACTAGCCGCCATGTATAGCCATATTATGCTGAAAAATGGCGTTAAACCATAAAAAAAACCAAACCAAACTGAATGCACCAAACTTTTTCCAGGTATTAGGAACAAATGTAATTATGTATTACACATATGAAATCTACAGTTGTACTTGTGACTAGGAAAGCATAAAAAATATACACTGAGTAGATTGCTTAGATGGCCGTGTATATACAAATAAAATGCATTTTTGAATACAAAACACTTTTCCTGTAGACACCTGTTTTTACCAATGATCAGTGGTGTTTATCTCGGGTGACGAGGTCATTCACTGCATACTCTGCCTAAGACTAGTGGTCACTGCATACTTGGCTAAGACTAGTGGTCACTGCATACTCTGCCTAAGACTAGTGGTCACTGCATACTTGGCTAAGACTAGTGGTCACTGCATACTCTGCCTAAGACTAGTGGTCACTGCATACTTAGCCTAATACTAGTGGTCACTGCATACATAGTCTAAGACTAGTGATCACTGCTGTGTTGCTGAATATACAGGATTTATAGGTTACTGCATTTGAATGGGAAAATATGAGTTTTAGGATGAAAATACTGTATGACCTTGGAAGTGCAGTAACATTTTAATTATATGCTCATTTGCTTATTCTACCTGAGGCTTAATTATAAAAACAAAATAAATTACAAGAAACAAAGTTGTTGTTGTAGGGTTGCAGCACAAGGTAGGCTATACATGATAGCACAAGATAGACTATACATGACAACCAGTATAAATGGTGGAGAAAGAACCTGGGAAAACACTAGAGCACCACCGACCCACAAGAAGCTACTGGCAAGCTTTTCCACACTCATGTTGGCCGAAACCGAGACTCGAACCCATGCAGACAGGTGAGATGGCAATGATCCATAATGCAGGCCTTGAATTTAACACAAATTTCCTGGTAGCCAGAAGGTCTAGTGTACGGAAAAATTTACTAGCCCTGCCAAACAATTACTAGCCCTGTCCCCAAAACAATGTCACACACTCGTATTGAGATTAACAACAATTTTATTTCATAAATAGCATTATCATATAAAATGTAGAAGTACAGAAGTATAAATTCTACTTTGAATCATCAATAAATTCACATTTCTTGTTTATCAAGATAATCTGGATCCAATTCCAGAAAGGATTCCAGGTGTCCTTTCTCGTCCTCCACCTGCACTCTGGGTCCATATGGGGTTTGTTCTGGTCTCCTTACCGGTCTCCCTGAAACATTCCACAAATGTATTGCTGATAATGGATCATATGTTGGAATGTCATTTGTATGAAACATGATGAAGAGTAGGTCGGACAGAACCCAATGTCGCAAACAAGATCTCCAGTCACTCTTCACCATTTTCATCTCTGAGAAACCACTTTCAGCATCAGCAGAGTGGGCTGGGATTGTCAGGATGAGGTCAATCAATGCCAGAATATTCTTGCAGTCAGCAGCATAAGATTGTACAACTGTGGGCCAAGTCAAAGCATAGATATCTTTGTAACTACAAGATAACAGAATGAATTTTGCTTTTTTCCGGAGGCTGAACACCTTCTATAAAACCACATTTTGCCTGTCTTATAAGGCGGGAATTGTGCCTCGTTTTGAAATATGAGATGTTACAGTATAACTGACGCGAATTATTTGAAGTCAAAAAGAAATGACACAGTGTCCTTTATATAAAAAGAGTCCGAGCAAGAAACACGTGCCTTTGCCCCCCCCCTCTCCATCAAATGGCTTCTTCCTAATAAAGACTTGACTTCAGCAGATGTTCTGATCAAAGTAGTGGCTAAAGTAAACACTGTTATAAAATATTAACATCAAAAGATCATGTTATTTTCAACTTGGAAAATGTGTGCTCCCATCAAACGAAGCCAGCTGACTCGGCGCGTTGTATTTACTCCAACGCGAGCTTGATGTGAATGAAAAAGAAAACAATAATAAAAAGGAACAAAATCATACATAGCGACAAAAATACCAAAAATATTCCTGAGATATTTTTCTCAGGTATTTTTGACACTCTGTATGATTTGTTTCTTTCGATTTTTTCCTCCTTCACATCAAGAGCGCATCGAACACAATTACGGTCTCATCATTAATAACATATGTTTGGTAATTGTTCCTAATTAATCGAACCTTAGTGTATTGTTGAAATTAATAATAAGCGTGAATATTTTCAATCTTAGATGCCCATGTGAGATTTTAATTCCCATCAAATGCTTGGATATCTCCACGTGTATTCAATTATTTGTTCAATCATTTTTTGGGGGAAAAATATAAAAGCTATTCTTATTATCATAGAAAAATTAGTTGCTTGGAAAATGATGTGTCAGTAATGTTATCATAATAAATTGATCTAATTCTTCTAATTTTTTCAATGCAACCGTAAAATATGAGTTACCCGTTTGTGACTCGGAGCAAGCAAAAAACAATACCTTCAAGAAACAAACATGTAAACTAATTTCTTTGAATAGTTGATGCTATGTTCTTTTTGTGTGGTGTAACGTTTCGTAATTTGTTACAGTGGTGGCATGAATAAAGTGTGATACCATTTAATTCGCTATCAGATTAATACGGATCAATTTCCAAACTTCCTTTGTTAATGACGGGACCTAAATTGGCGCTGTTAAGTGAAACGCGCATAATCAGATGGCTTCTTGTAATAGAAACACATTTTTGAGGCTGAAATTGACTTCATCTTCACATGCTAATATTTTATGACTGTGTTTACAATGGTCACTGTGCTGATTCTCAAGAATATCGGCCGAAGTAACGTCTTTATTAGGGTATTGAGTAAACAAACTCTGACTGTTGATAACCAAAAACTTACTAGCCCGTCGGACTATTAACATTATGAAAGTTACTAGCCCAACGGGAAATCTACTAGCCTCGGGCTAGCGGACTACCGCTAATTTCGAGCCCTGCATTTAATTCGCTATATCAGATTAATATGGATCAATTTCCAAACTTCCGTTGTTAATGACGGGACCTAAATTGGCGCTGTTAAGTGAAACGCACATAATCAGCTGGCTTCTTGTAATAGAAACACATTTCCTAGGCAGAAATTGACTTCATCTTCACATGTTAATATTTTATGACTGTGTTTACAACAGTCACTGCGTTGATTCTAAAGAACGTCGGCTGAAGTCACGTCTTTATTAGGGTATTGAGTAAACAATATATATATATATATATATATATATATAAACTCTTCCAGCAATGTTTTCTTTTGTGGGGAAAGTGATACTTCAAATTCATTTGCCCTTGACCTGTGTGAAACAGAAGCAATGCGGCTCCTCTTCTATTCTGATCTAATTGCCCAAAAAAGTATTTTGTTATGAGACAAAGACATTTGCTTTTGACTTGTATGTAATACAATATTTTTAAAGCTGAACCAAATAGTACTTTTTCTCAGTTTTAATCAAAGGCAAATGATAACTTCCATTTATTATCTATAGGCCTTCAAGTATATATGAAATATTATTTGTACGCCACTTGTTTAAATTTTGTATCATATTATCTTATTATTCCGTTACAGAGTTCACAAGGGGCCCCGAGTGGCCGAGTGGGTCTAAAGCTCTCTCCATTACGGATCACTGCCATCTCACCTGTCTGCGTGGGTTCGAGTCTCAGATTCAGCCAATGTGTGTAGGTTCGAGTCTCAGATTCAGCCAATGTATGTGAGAAAGCTTGCCAATAGCTTCTCGTGGGTCGGTGGTTCTTTCCCGGTTTCTTCGTCCATCATTAATACTGGCCGCCATGTATAGCTTATCGCGTGCTGAAAAATGGCGTTAAACTCTACAACAATAACTACAGAGTTCACAAAAGAACTATGCAAATGTGAACTCTCTGGGAATATTAAGAAACGAATCCTGGTGATTCATACTCATGTGATTCGTTGCAAAACTATGTTTTGGATATGAAAATATGACGTCCCCCTAAAAAAATAAAGAATGAGTGGAACTACTATTGTCAATGGCATGAGAATATTTTCTTTTGAGATCTCCTGGGACAAGATGGCATCTGGACGGATTAAATTTTGACAGCTCCTGCAAAGGCTTGAACCTATTAGGGGTGGGAACTTCGTGCAAGGTAACGCATGGATTACAAATGCTGAAGACAATCAATTTAAAGCATTCCAATATTTAAAAGCAAAGGTTAAAATAATACGTAAACCTGTTTAAGAGTCGGTCCAAAGTCTACATATTCTATGCTATTTTTCATTTCCAGCGAAAGCATCGGCATTCTCGGCACAGCCTCCATCTTGTATGTTGACGTATTGCGCACTTCCGCTATAAAGATCAAGGCTAATATTTGGATTCTGAGGACAAAACACAATTCTTCTAAACCAGTCTGATTAAAATCGGATTTGCATAGGATTCATTTGAAACGTACGATAAGATAAGATAATAAGATAAGAATTCTTTATTTCAGACTACAAAGTCCATACCTCTAAATTACAATATAAAGTTTTATAAAAAATAAAAACAAACATTTGAAAAATAAAAGTACACACACACACACACACACACACACACACACACACACACACACACACACACACATACATATATATATATATATATATATATATATATATATATATATATATATATATATATATATATATATATATATATATATATATATTATGTGACACACACACACAGCAACATCTACAACTATTAACTGCGTCATGCATTATTAATAATAAAAATTAAATGACACATTTAAAGAGTAATTTGTTCCATCTACTAATAATATGAGAATTTACATGAATGTCATAGTTCCAAAGAGATTTCAAAATACAGTTCTTACTATTAGATATTCTTGTCATCATTGAGAATACATACTTTTTCATTATTTCATCAAAACTGTATACATTATGGAATATCAGGTTATTTGTTAATTTCAAACTTAAATAATGCGACAAATTATTTAAGTCGGATAATAATTTCAGTAAGACAAAAGTCTATCTTCGGAAAAGGCTCTCTGTCTAAACTATAAAAAGACAGCAACTCCACCTTGTAAAATATATTTTCAAATATATCTTATGTCATGGTGCAATGTTGTTTGTATCCATTTCCAATTTTTTTATACTCACGAGTACACAATATCGTCCTATGTCGTGATGGTCGATTAATATAATCACTGATATGCATTGGCGTGGGTTAGGAAAATCTAAATATTCCATTAATAAAAGTAACGAATTTCTTATATAAGTGTAAAATTTAGCAATACTTGTATAAATGATTACCAGTCTCACATACCGCTCCAGTATCCTAGTGGTTAGCGTCCGCTTCTGGAGCAGGACGTCCTGGATTCGATCCCCTGCTGAGTGATACCAAAGACGTACAAAAATGGTACTAACAGTTGCCTCCCATGGCGCTCAGCATTAAGAGGTTATTGGTTGGACTGGTCGGCCTGGTGTCAGGATAATGTGAGTGCGGCATGATGCCCCAGCGCTAGACATTACTATAAACTTCCTCACTGCAGACATCGTAGCGACTGAAAAATTGTTAAAGCTACGTTAAACCTCACACAGCTACGGAAAGAAAAATGCATTTAAAAGGAACTAAAATGGCTGAAAGACACACACATGTGCGTGGCTCTTTTTATTTCATAACTCGTCACTTGAAGAGTCAGTTGAATATACACACTATACAGATTTCCTAATTTCCTATACATTCTGATTCTTAGAGACGGAAATTCAATATGGTGGATTGATTTTCTCGCATTTTTAACCCGAATCCGTGGTAGAAAAAAAGATAGAAGGTCATACTGACGTATTTATATAAAAACTTGTTATTTGCTAAGCTTTCAACATCATTACCGGTAGATAGAATATACACACAGCAAGAAACAAGAACAACAATGACAATAGCGACATGTAAAACAAAAATAAAATTGTCAACAATGATTCTTGTTACGAGCTCGCAATTAATTTTACTATGTTGCAACTGTTTTGACGTCATAATTATTATGACTTCATCTTTGTCTCTTTGAGTTATTACCGAGGTTTCAACGCCTATAGATTATCCCTCCGATTCGAAATTCACTTTCTCTACCAAAGAACGTTCGTTGATTACTTTTATTGCGTATAATCGATGTTCTGTTGTTGTTTTAATAGTTTTTTGTTTTCGTTTTCATTGATTACTTTTATTGCGTACCAAACAACGTTCATTGATTACTTTTTTGCGTACCGTCAATGTTTTGTTGTTGTTGTAATGATTTTTGTTTTGTTTTCTTTACGTTATTCTTTTGTTGACACAGTTACTGGTTTAAAAAAAAAATCAATGCTGATGCGTAATTTTCACGGACAAGCATTATTGCTTTACGCATTTCCTCGCAAAATATCGTAATTTGAAATAATTACATGGTCTAATGTCGTCGCTCACACAATTTAGAATAGCGAAGAATACATTGTAAAGATATATACACACAAGTAAAGGATAAGCGGGAATCCGAACGGGGCAGTAGACTATTTCTTTTTAAAAGATGTTCTTTTCGTCATTTTATATAAAGAACCTTACGTTTGCGGTTTATAAAGATAAAATTTAGTTGTTGATTGATTTGTTCAACATGGCTCTAGCGAGATAGAAAACTATTCAATTCGTTTTCTAAACTTCATTTGAAATAAGCACCTTTCAATCTTTATGTGCAAGACAACAGAGCGCCACCTACCTTACCGCTGCAAAAGCTATCAAAACAAACTAAAAATAAAACAACCTAAAAACTATTTGTTTAAAAATACAACAACAAACAAACCCAAAACAACAACGAATCAAACAAACACACGCACGAAAGACCCCCACTACCACCACCAATTGTATCAAGAGGTCACTTCCACGACTGAGAGAATTGGTCCAAAAGTCTCTGATAGTTTGCTACTAGAATGATATTATGTGATTTTAGACCGTATTAACTGGAGATGATACCATATTAAAATCATGGTTCCAAAACTCACAATACAAAATAGTCTGGAATTTTTTAACAACATACATACTAGAAAAAAAACTACTTTGCGGTTAAGCCGACCGTTTTCAGAGAGATGACACCTGTATCAAGCGACAATGAGGGAATAGTTGGGATTAAAGTCTTCACAAGTCACGAAGGGATTAAAGTCTTCACAAGTCACGAAGGGATTAAAGTCTTCACAAGTCACGAAGGAATCAAAGTCTACACAAGTCACGAAGGGATCAAAGTCTTCACAACTCACGAAGGGATCAAAGTCTTCACAAGTCACGAAGGGATCAAAGTCTTCACAAGTCACGAAGGGAACAAAGTCTTCACAAGTCACCAAGGGATTAAAGTCTTCACAAGTCACGAAGGGATCAAAGTCTTCACAAGTCACGAAGGCATCAAAGTCTTCACAAGTCACGAAGGGATTAAAGTCTTCACAAGTCACGAACGAATCAAAGTCTTCACAAATCACGAAGGGATTAAAGTCTTCACATGTCTGGAAGGGAGTAAAGTGTGGTCAAAAGTTAACTTTCATACAGACCAAAACTAAAACACAAAAAAAACCCACCAACAAAATATTAAACATACTAACAAATGTTGATTTGCATTGCAAACATCAGAGAAGTGTACTATAGTGTTTCAGTAAAGTTAGAATACACCACATGCGCGTGCAAGGAAATTGCACTATCATAAATTTTAAGAATGAACGAGGTTCTGTCCTATTGGTTGCCATTACAACCCTCCCGTCCCACCCCACACTATTGACCCATGTAAGTTCATATTATTATGTATATTTAATATGAATTGTATTTTTGTATGTTGTGCATGATTATATGATACGTATCATTATATTGTGTGATTGGCCATGATTATTGGGATTAAAGCCTACCTTACAAACATCATGTCTTTTGTAAACAACATATTACATGGCTATTATTTCCCTATGATCACATATTAAATATTCAAATCATTATTTATACAAAAACTCATGTTACTTGTGACTGGGTTTAGAAAAGTAGTTTTTACTTGGAAGTTCCAGATCTTGTTGACAACTAAGAATGCATCTTTTTAAACCAAACCAAATTATTGTAAGTCTCAGTAAAATCTCAAATTTCTCAGCGTAAGGTTTATTAGAATAAAATAAAGAACAATTTTTGTGTCTCCTGAAAATTGCAAAATTTACCGACTATAATAAAAAATATTTTTATACAAGAATATATTACTTGTTGAAGTCATTGATACCCTTTCAAGTAAACACACACACACACACACACACACACTATATATATATATATATATATATATATATATATATATATATATATATATATATATATATATATATATTTGGATTATTGTCTCATTGGCCAGCGAGTCAGTTGTGCTCTAAAGAAGTAAGTTATTTCCCATTGGATGTATCGATTGTGTTTTGTTTTTACGAACATGGAGTATTGTGACACGTAACATAGCCAGGAGGACAAATGATGTATTTGAGAGCTATTGTCGTTTAGAAGTAGGTAGAGCTGGACAAAGTATTTCATTCTTTTTGCTATGTTCTTGTTTTAACATCCGTCTTCAGATACACTTAATGCTGTATTTAGATATAATCTGAGAGAAAACATTTGACTAAAATATCATTCTTGGATTATTGGGAATTTATTCAAAGGAGCTCTGTTGGGCAGTGCCACTGTGATACGTTAGGACTGATGGAAGACCGTTTCATTCCAGGATTTTGATTTCTTTCGGAATTCTCGATTCTTTTGGACTTGTGTAGAACGTTTGAGCACTATTTTGCATTTAACTTATAATACTGTAAGTTAAGTTTTACAATACTTGTTGGAATACTAAAATTGCTATAAACTTTTAAATGAATGGCCCTAGACACATACAATTTGCAAGGCTGACCCAAATTTATAATGTATACTGAAAGTGTGAGTACAGCGACATAATAGTAGAGGAAAATCCCTTTCTTATTATTGATGTATTTATAGACATAGACATAGTTTCTTTTTTTAGACGAATAAAAATAGACTAGAGGATCTATAAATATAACTAGTCATACCCTTTAGAGAAATCATTCTTTTGGAAATGGCTTCAAACGGTGGTAGGGAATCGACGTTCTGTAATACTGGGTAAGCTGATATTTGAACTTTTAACCAACTCCGTTTTAAGTTAAAATCTATATTGGGTTATATATATATATATATATATATATATATATATATATATATATATATATATATATATATATATATATATATATATATATATATATATATATATATATATATATATATATTGTCTTTCTTGCAACATGCAGGTACATGTAAGGTTTCCCAAATGTCTATAATAAACTAATAAAAATAGACTAGAGCATATATAAATATAACTAGTCATACCCTTTAGAGAAATCATTCTTTTGGAAATGGCTTCAAACGGTGGTAGGGAATCGACGTTCTGTAATACTGGGTAAGCTGATATTTGAACTTTTAACCAACTCCGTTATAAGTTAAAATCTATATTGGGTTATATATATATATATATATATATATATATATATATATATATATATATATATATATATATTGTCTTTCTTGCAACATGCAGGTACATGTAAAGGTTTCCCAAATGTCTATAATAAACTAATAAAAATAGACTAGAGCATATATAAATATAACTAGTCATACCCTTTAGAGAAATCATTCTTTTGGAAATGGCTTCAAACGGTGGTAGGGAATCGACGTTCTGTAATACTGGGTAAGCTGATATTTGAACTTTTAACCAACTCCGTTATAAGTTAAAAGTTCTATATTGGGTTATATATATATATTTTTTCTTGCAACATGCAGGTACATGTATATAGTATGGTTTTGATATGTGTTTTTTTTTGTATCGTGTTAGTTTTAAGGGTACTTGTAAAACATTATTAGAAATATCTTGCCTTTCCAAAAGACGCACCGAGGAAGCTTATCCAGGCAGTCCTAGTCTCGAATCAAATATTTCTGCGACTCTTGGATTACAAATTCGACGATCTACAAACTGACCGCCCGCAGCTTACTTTGTTCTTCGTACGTAAAATTAATAATTTAGTTTTAGAAGTCTTTTATGATCGACGCATTGGCATAATACTCGTATGACGTTCATCAAAGAAAAAGTAATCACGCCATCGCATTACTAACTTTCGACAGATTTTGTAATTTCTAAATATATCATATACCTGCAAAGTGTTGTTCATGCATTATGATGGGCCAACTTGGTGAACGGGGACAAAAACAAAATGTCATGGGTGTTGGATAAAACATCAAGTATTTACGGATGGGATGTATTTTAATCCTATCGCTTATCCGTGTGCTTTAAAAGACAAATGTGAAAAAATAGTATATGATTAACCATGATCAAAAGCAAATGAAATTGATGTTGTTTGGCGTCTTTCTAACTGTAAAAAATTATGTAAGCGTAATACGTGTTTTCAAAATAGAAAGTGTGTTGCATTTACGTTTGCCAAATGTAATTAGAACCCAGGTCTCTTCACTCATTATAACAACCTACCAGAGTCTCCGAGCTGGGTTAAAAGGTTATAATACATCTGTGTTGTTATGCTCTGTTGGTTAGAATAAATGTTTATTTTGGTGCAGATCTTAAATAGCCAATGACATATCATACTATTTCCAAAAAAGGGTATTTTCCGATCGACATTCCTCTTGGTAATTGTATAAATGGAAGACTCGAGTTAAACACCAATATTAAATTCATACAGCCAGTACGAAACCTAGGTGTTACTCTAGACAGTATTCTCACGTTGCACCAACAAAACTCACCTTTTTCGACTGCAAGAACAAACGTAAATATCTAATAATGTTTCCTACCTTAAATATTTTCAGTATTTGTTTTTGTTTTTCACTTTCATGGTGTTTCTTTGTGTTTTTGTTTGTTGTACTCATAATAAAGGCGTTGTAAAGCGCCTAGAGCTTCTACAGACTTGGCGCTATAGAAAGTCCTCATTATTATTATTAGTATCTGTTTCACTTACTGAATTACAGCAAGCTAAATATTTTCATTAATATCTGAGATTCATTCTATGAAGCGTTGGCAGTCAGCACGCTTAAATGTTATCGTAAAATGTACTTGATCATCGTTTTTGTTATTGCAGATATACCTACCGCGGAAATATCTTTTGGGCTAGCCAGGGCACAACCACAATAATTGTAATATATTTAAAGTACTTAATATTTATGATTGTTAAAGTCAAGTTTACTTCAATAAATGTAATCGCGTGAATACTTAAGTTTATAACATAATACAAATGATGCTTATGAAAGGGTTGTGTCAATATCTTCTTTATCTTTGCTGTCATTTGTACTTTTGACATAAGTATTGCTTTGACATGGGTTCACGACTTTATTCAAAACAGCTTATAAGGAACTCAAATGAATTTAGTGCGATTCAATTTAAGTTTGAGTTCAGCTACATTTAAAGATTGCATACTCTATGGTTAGCAAAGAAATGTAATTGAATTTATTTATTCAGTTTAGTTGCTCTTCAGAAGTCAGTATTGAGAAGTAAAAAATCTTGAATTCAAAGCGTAATGAAATATTTGATCCATTTTTGATACTCTATTTTATCCTGCAAAATATATTATACAGTACTTGTAAATTATAAATTAGTACAGTCGCATGAGTGCCTCTACAGGTAAACTTCTTGGAAGCATATCTCAAGTTGATATTTACACCTTCCATGTATGACACCTATTCATAGAAAAATGAATAAGGATTTCCAATGGAAAACACATAAGGTTTCCCAAATGTCTATAATTAGACGTTATACCTGGTGCTATTAATACATAACAATCAATAATGGGTTCACCACAGCTAGATAGCATGACCGTCCTGTGTATCGCTCTATTGTCACGTAGGTTATATTCATTTTCAACTGCCCAAAATTTCTTGATTTGGACACTTAACTTAAAACATATGCAGGTAGTGTATTCCCGAAGAGTGATGTATTGTATTACTGGCTGCGTGTAATAAACCTGCTCAGCGTATTTATAATGTTTCTTTTTCCGGTGTACATGCCAAATTAAAACTACCCATACCACGCATATTTACCAAGGCTGGATCAGGTCAAGTGTTTTCTTGGGGGTGGATGGTTGGGTTTGTTCCAACATTGCAAAAAGGTCGGACTTTTCTGGAAAGGGCACCAAAGGAAACTTATATGTGTCTATTTACAAAAGGTGTGCATAATACCCAATAAACTTGATCAAGACTGAAACGATGGTTAAACATGTATAATCCCAACGTTCAACGATCGTGTTTGTGGTACATTCCACAATCATGTCAAAAAATTGTGGCCATGTAAATCATTTATGCTCTTCTCTCGTTGTCGGACGTGTACTGTATTAGTGTTGTATTTAGTGTTGGTTACTGATCGAGGGCGCAACCTTTTGAGGCCCCTGTTGGTCCTTTCTCTGTGATAAATTTCAGTTATTTGATGAGACAAAACCTTAGTTGAAAACCTGAAATCATCCCATAAGAAAAGAGTTTGCAGTGTTTGAACTGATCAAAAATTGTTTTGCTTTAGAATTATATATTGTGTCTCTCAATTGTCTTCAAAAGGATGAGGACACTAAAATTCAACATATGTTTAAAAAAAATACAAAATAAACTATAATTACTGAGTTACTAACAGTGTTTCATGTTTGTTGTTTCCCGAACCTATTGTGTCCTTTTGAATGTAAATTTGAGGTACATATCATGTGTGCTTTAATTATTTAGTTTGTTTTGTTGGCTTTAACAGCACTTTTACCATCTTATTGACAATATGATGTTGACGAGCCGGAAGCTAAGCGCCTTTCACAAAGAGACAACGATGTAGTCAAGCCGGGCTGGTTGTCATGGCTATCGAACCAACAGTCTTGGATTACGAGATTGAGGCTCCATAAACGGAGCTACCACGGCTCCTGTCGAGTTTGAAATGTACATTAAACGTTCAGATTTGGAAGCTTCTAAAGTCCGACTCATTGAGATAATCATGTTACGACACATATTAAAGTCAACGTAACCTCATGGTCGTATGATCAAAGCTTCGACTGAACAGGTCGTATTACACATGTCAGAAAATCATATACACTTTTGTTTAATAGAAATGCTGGTGCATTAGTTTAATCTAGGCACTTAAAAACACCTTTTTGGCACTGATGGTATATATAGTGGTAACAGTTTGTATATGACTTCGTACAATGTATATATCTTCAGTAATGATTCGGAATGTCTCTAAAAAACTGTAGAACTACCAGGAACCATGAACAGGTTTACTAATAAACAATACAAAAGATGTTATATTTACTATATTTTTCATTATCATTGTGGTACATTTGTTAAATTAATAAATATATCCTGTGTATTATTCATGGTTGGTCGAGCGTCCCTGGGATGGACCATAGGGGTGAGTGGGGACAAATTTAGAACACCACAGGTTTCAAGTATTTATGCATGCGATCGATTTTAAACGTATCTATGATCCTTGTATTGCAGGTTTAAAAAATGGCGGTTTTTAATATCTATACAATAGTAACATCCTTTTGTCTGTTTATAATAGCAAGCAATTTGCTAATGGAATGTAGGTTGGCACGTAAGTTTCCAAACCTTTAGTACAGACTGAGTCTCTCCTTATCGTATAAAATGTCACCCATTCTCTGAGCTGGGATAAAAGGCCGGTGTCAGTTTACTCTTTTGACAAGGATAGTTTTTCCTTGAAGATAACGGATGAAACTTTGTGTACATTATAAAA
The DNA here is from genome assembly GCA_030141615.1 of Unio pictorum. Lineage (NCBI taxonomy): Eukaryota > Metazoa > Mollusca > Bivalvia > Unionida > Unionidae > Unio > Unio pictorum. Next base: position 2,018,476 of record JARLTB010000261.1, on the reverse strand, counting down.
GCTTTTGAGGGTGACAGGGGCAAACATGTTCCTCATCACTATAGCTCGTTATCATAAGTGTGAAAGAGAGGCCCATTAAATGTACTTTAGCACTGAGTGAATTTTGAATCTTTGAAAACTTAAAAATGGTGAATGGTAGGAATATTATTGATATAGATGGTATTAACACTTATTCTTTGATATTATTCATAGTTTATTCATCTGTCATATTATTTAATATAAATTGACATCAACAATGTTATCATTTCGCACATTTGCAAAATATTTGTGGAAATTTCTTTCTTTCCTTGATCTTAAATTTTACCATTTTTTGTTGTGGAATTCGTTTAGAAATTTAGTGATGTCGTAACACGGAATTCACGATAATATTTAAGGAAATCGGATTAAATTTATTTTGGGGTTGTTGTTGTTTGCTTTTCAATTTATTTTTATTACGATTAAAGGCTCAAGATACCAAATATAGTCGAATTCAATTATTTAGTCAGTGTTGATAAAAAATTATTATACCATTCAACGCATAATAAAGCATTTGATCTTCTCTTTTGATTCAGATAAGATTTTCCGTCAACCGCTCCGGTGGCTTAGTGGTTAGACCGTCCACAGTGGGAGCGAGAGGTCGTGGGTTCGATCCACGGCCGAGTCATACCAAAGACTTATAAAAATGGTACTAACAGCTGCCTCACTTGGCGTTCAGCATGAAGTGGTTAGTGTTAGGACTGGTCGGCCTGGTGTCAGGATAATGTGACTGGGTGGGACATCATGCTACGTGTCTGCAGCATGATGCCCCAGTGCTAGACATCACTATAAACTACCTCACTGCAGACATCGTAGTGATATGACTGAAAAATTGTTAAAGCTACGTTAAAAATCCTAATCAAACAAACAAACAAACCGTCATCATATTTATTCGATTGTCTTCCTTAATGTTTATGCTGTCTTGGTCCATTATCATTTATCATAACTGCACAAATCTCTCCATAGGTCAATCGAAAATAATATCGAGGAGGATTCGAAGGAAATTGACAAGCTGGTGCTGTCTGCAAAACAAGGCAAGTGGGATGATGTCTGGCGCATAATCGGAACTCCAGAAAATCCTAAAAAGATGTACCTGATCAATTGCATACCGGAGAATCATCGATGGGGAATACTGCACCAGGCCGTCTACTGGAACAGTCCGAATATTCTACGGAAACTACTCAAGTTTTCAGCTTGTGATTCTGGATTGAAGGCGAAAGAGTGTACGTCGGAAGTGGGTCGTACAAGTGGCATGACTGCGCGAGAAATAGCACATGCCTATGGTTATCACGAGGTGGAAACAATCCTTTCACAGCATACCTGTAATTTTGTTGATGATGACAATGACCTTGATACATACCAACCTTTGCAAGTAGATTTTTTAAAGAGACAACACGGTTTGATACCCATTACTCTTGTCGCATATAAGAAAACATTTCATCCAAAGCAAATAGACCCCGAGCAATCAATTGCTTCAGTACTTCAAAACATTTTCAATGATCTTAATACTTCAAAGAATATGTGGAAAGACGTGCGCGACAAGGTTTCCAGTTCTCTATATGTTGTTGACCAAAGTAAGGCAAAACAAATCAAAACAACTACGTCAAGACAAGGCTTTTTCATGGAAATCGTCAAAATTTATACCGACCAATCAACTTTACTTTACACGCATGTGAATACAGCCTTGCGAAGACAAAAGGAGTCCAACTACAAACCATCAGGTGATGATCTTGCAATGGGTCCTTATGTGATGATGTACCAGATGCTTTTACTTTACTGGACAGAGCTAAAGCACGAAAATGCCACAACCTATCGAAAAATGCTAGTAGGTGCAGAAGATTTGGAAAAATACCAAGTGGGAGTCAGCTTTACATGGACTTCATTCATTTCGTCATCAGCAAAGATTGATAGAACTAAAGCCTTCGGTTCCTATGGCCCAGACGGATTATATGTCATTACCTTCACCATTGACAATACAAATTTTTCCGAGTGGCAACCACGAAATATAGAAAAGTTTGAACCCTATCATGAAAGTGAAAGAGTGTATCCAGCCGGTGCTAAATTTAAGGTTACACACAGACGGCAGGACGACTTGGGTGCACGTGTTGCATTAAAACTCATTAGCTAACACATGATTAGGCTGCCAAGACGACGTGTCTATGCAAATGTTTTCATGAATGAGACTACATTTGCTTGAAATATTGTTGGCTGGTTCAATGCAAATACTCATTTTGCTTTTGGTTCAAATTTTATTTCCTTACAATAATCCAAAATAGGATTTGACGAATACATAAACCGTGACCGTGCAGAAGACATATTTGAGGTTAACGTTTGGCTTACGAAACAAACCGTGGAATCGTCACAATTGCCTCTCCTGAAAGCCATGTACATATTTTAATACGGTATTCAAGTGTGAAAAGCATGGCCTCCATCTTCCTTCGCTGATGGACGATAAAGACAATAGGGTCACTATTTGTTGGTTGCTTTTTGTATCTTTTTCAGTTTAGAATAACCATGTGCATTATATTTCGTGCTTGTTGTATTGACGCATATATTAAATTGGTATCATTTTGTACTTTTCAATTGTTTTTCTTTGGTGAAAATTTGTATTGGTATTATAGTCATGTTTTTGTACATTTTCAAGAATCATCATAACAGAAGAGTATTTTGCCATTAACAAACATTTCCCTGTCAGTGTTTATTTAAAAACATAAGGAAAACAACATACACACTCATTCTTTTCCGAATAAATATCCAGGCCAATATGCCATGGAACCATTACAATTTAAATACAAAATAGTACAATTAAGCTATTATGAAGCCATAGACGTTTGCGAAGCTGAAAAGCAATTAGGAGTGAAGATATCAAATATATCTCTTCAATAGAAATATATATTATTCACTTTCATCAATTTGCTGCCGCAAACGTTAACTTTTAGTTGTATCATTAAATTTTGTTTCTAACATAATCAATTATAACCATTTTTTTCTCTATATTTATTACACATAACCTGTTTTGGAATTAACCCTGTTAATTTTACAAATATTTTCAAAGAATCCTTGAGGGGATGATTTATTTATAATGTAACCTTGTACGTCAATATATCGTCATGGGCTGTATATAGTAGCCTTCTCTAAGGTTACGTGCATTATTTCACGTTAATGCGGGTAGATAAAGTCAAATATATTCATGGTTTAAACACGAATCACGCATACAGCAAAACGTCTGGACGAGAGTTTGAATTAACACTTCTTTGACCAACACTAAATATGTATGTGAACATTACGATATCTTAGCGAAATGTGCGCCGGTAAAAATAAAACCCTGCTAAAAATATTTGTTTTAAAACTAAGTCCAAACTAATCATCTCAACATAAAAGTAATACAAATCTTGTTTTCGTGAAAAAAGAAAAGAGATTGTGGTCACGAATGTCTACAGTGTCAAAATATCGTAGTTTGAAAAGGAAATAAACAGTCGCATATATATGTATTATGATTGTGATGTAAAGGAACAATGGTTCACTCTTTGTACACCATTATAAAAAACTGAGAAAAGAGGAGAAAAGAAATGTACGAAGAAGATGAAATAGAAGAATACATTCCACCGTTGCAGCAAACAGAAGTTGAAAGCAAGACATGCTGCACAAGAAATAGCAGAATACCCCCAATGTATTGAAAACATTGAAAGAGAGACCGTGTACAAAAAACTGCTTTAATTATTTGATATGAAATTCCAGTTCAATTTCTTTTCATGAGAAATTACAAACAAACGCAAGAGTCTCCATTATTGATCGCATCTCTTTTTCAAGAGATCTAGGTAGTCGTCGAATGGAGTACATCCGATTATATAAATGTTATCTCTCTCATTCTTGCAATAAAGGTAGTAAAATGTACGTTTTTGATATGGTTTTAAATTTCATTGCGTTTCTTGTTCATGTGAATTTGTCGCAAAACTTACGTATCTCTTTGTCTTGATATTTTGTAAGTATGGATATGCAGTTTAAATCAATTGTGCGGGCAAAATTGTTTTTTCTTTTACAAGTACAAGCACTGAAACGAATGTGCTCTACTGTTAAAACTGATTGTCCGCAAGACTAGATTTATAGAGCTTCTCATTAATTTTAACTTTTGTTTATTCTCTCACAATAGTGTTCCAAAAATGGTCTCGTCGGGTCTGTTATCCATACAAATTTTATTACCTATTTGGGCGTGTGACTTACTCATCAAGGAAATGAAATGCACATAAACTTACCGATGAATTCATACCATTATTAAATGTTCATAGTATATAGACTACTTAGAAGCACGAACCATCACGTGTGTTGAATTGCTTAAAGCATGAGACTCGTAATTCGAGAGTAATGTATTCGTCAGGTCGACCGTCTTGATATATTATTGGGAAAGGCACTGAGCTCCCAAGTCCTAGATATGATATATCAAATGGTTATATTAACAGCAACATAAAAGCCAATAGTTATATTAACAGTAACGTAAGGGCCAATGGTTATATTAACAGTAACGTGAAAGCCAATAGATATATTAACAGTAACGAAAAGGCCAATGGTTATTTTAACAGTAACGGCCAATAGTTATATTAACAGTAACGTAAAAGTCAATGGTTATATTAACATTAAAGTAAAACCCAATGATTATATTAACAGTAACGTAAAAGCCACCATCCGTTCCTTTTTTTATCCTCTCTATTCTGTTCAATGTCGATAGAATGTTACCATTTTTGATTATCTTTCAACTCTTGTGTAAAATTGAAGGACACATGAGAGTTGTAAGGAAATTACTGTTTGTTTAGAAATGGATGATAGCCCCCCCCCCCTCTCTCTCATCTGAAAGTAATATAAAGTTGTTCCAAAAGCATTTTAATGGCAACCCTTTTATATGAAGAACAGAGATAATAAATCACAACTAATTTGTTTGTTCTTTGTTTGAACATGTCATAATGATTTGCTGTATGGATATATGGATGAAGGTAGGTAGGTAGGTCGGTGTGTGTGCGTGCGTGTCTGTGTGTGTTTGTTCTTCAACAGTCGCTTGGTGTCGAAATTAACAAAGGTAACCTTAGGAGGCTATTTTGCTTTTGACATTTGACAGCGAGTCGAGGTGAATATGATAGCCCGTAGATTACCCGAATACACCACATGCGCGTGCAAGGAAATTGCACTATCATAAATTTTAAGAATGAACGAAGTTCTGTCGTATTGGTTGCCATTACACCCCTCCCGTCCCACCCCACACTACTGTTATGTATATTTAATATGAATTGTATTTTTGTCTGTTGTGCATGATTATATGATACGTATATTTATATTGTGTGATTGGCCATGATTATATGATACGTATATTTATATTGTGTGATTGGCCATGATTATATGATACGTATATTTATATTGTGTGATTGGCCATGATTATATGATACGTATCTTTATATTGTGTGATTGGCCATGATTATATGATACGTATATTTATATTGTGTGATTGGCCATGATTATATGATACGTATATTTATATTGTGTGATTGGCCATGATTATATGATACGTATATTTATATTGTGTGATTGGCCATGATTATATGATACGTATATTTATATTGTGTGATTGGCCATGATTATATGATACGTATATTTATATTGTGTGATTGGCCATGATTATATGATACGTATCTTTATATTGTGTGATTGGCCATGATTAGTAATTGGGTTTCAAGCCTACCTTACATACATCATGCTTTTTTGTAAACAACCTATTACATGGCTATTATTTCTCTATGATCACATATTAAATATTCAAATCATTATTGATACAAAAACTCATGTTACTTGTGACTGGGTTTAGACAAGTAGTTTTTACTTGGAAGTTCCAGATCATGTTGACAACTAAGAATACATCTTTTGAAACCAAACCAAATTATTGTAAGTTTCAATGAAATCTCAAAGTATTGTAAGTCTCAGTAAAATCTCAAATTTCTCAACGTAAGGTTTATTAGAATAAAATAGAGAACAATTTTTGTGTCTCCTGAAAATTGTAAAATTTACCGACTACAATAAAAAATATTTTTATACAAGAATATATTACTTGTTGAAATCATTGATACCCTTTCAAGTAATTAAATAATATAATACTAAGCTTCAGTCCCCGGTATAGAATTCTTGATCTACACTAAAACTGCTTTGATAGTTATATTTATCAATCAGAGACAAACATACAAGGCTAATCTCAAATATATCATTTATGTTTGCATTTCAGATGATCTCTCATGCTTAAATTCAACACCCCTAAAAATAAAGAAGTCCTAAAGATTTGGACACCCCACCCAAAACATATGCAGTCAGCATCTACCAGAAGAAAAGTATCGTGTTATGTATATCTTATTTTTATTACCTAAGGGACATGACTGTATCAATTCTGAGCAATTTTGTTCATGACTGTAAATTGTAGTGATAATCTATAAAGAAGGCGTTATAGAGCTAAATTTTGTCCATGGGTGTAGATTCTATTTTAAAGATTTTGACCAATAAATAGTTATTTTAAAGTTAATTTCAACCTATTTATTGACAAATTTGGATTATTGTCTCATTGGCCAGCGAGTCAGTTGTGCTCTAAAGAAGTAAGTTATTTCCCATTGGATGTATCGATTGTGTTTTGTTTTTTACGAACATGGAGTATTGTGACACGTAAAGTAGCCAGGAAGACAAATGATGCATTTGAGAGCTATTGTCGTTTAGAAGTAGGTAGAGCTGGACAAAGTATTTCATTCTTTTTGCTATGTTCTTGTTTTAACATCCGTCTTCAGATACACTTAATGCTGTATTTAGATATAATCTGAGAGAAAACATTTGACTAAAATATCATTCTGGGATTATTGGGAATTTATTCAAAGGAGCTCTGTTGGATAGTGCCATTGTGATACATTAGGACTGATGGAAGACCGTTTCATTCCAGGATTTTGATTTCTTTCGGAATACTCGATTCTTTTGGACTTGTGTAGAACGTTTGAGTCCTTTATTGCATACTGTAAGTTAAGTTTTACAATAGTTGTTGGAATACTAAAATAACTTTGAAATGAATGGCCCTAGACACATACAATTTGCAAGGTTCACCCAAAATTATACTATATAATGAAAATGAGAGTACAGCGACATAATAGTAGAGGATAATCCCTTTCTTATTAATGATGTTTTTATAGACATAGTTTCTTTTTCTAGACTAATAAAAATAGACTAGAGCATATATAAATATAACTAGTCATAACCTTTAGAGAAATCATTCTTTTGGAGATGGCATCAAACGGTAGTAGGGAATCGATGTTCTGTCATTCTGGGAAAGCTGATCTTTGAACTTTTAACCACTCCGTTATAAGTTAAAATCTATTTTGGGTTATATATATATATATATATATATATATATATATATATATATATATATATATATATATATATATATATATAATATATGTATATATATGTATATCTATCTATCTATCTATCTATCTATCTATCTATCTATATATATATATATATATATATATATATATATATATATATATGTATAGATAGATAGATAGATAGATTAGTTGAGATTATATGCCATTCATTGTCTTTCTTGCAACATGCAGGTACATGTATATAGTATGGTTTTGATTTGTGTTTCTTTATTGTTGTTGTTTTGTTAGTTTTAAGGGCACTTGTAAAACATTATTAGAAATATCTTGCCTTTCCAAAAGACGCACCGAGGAAGCTTATCCAGCCAGTCCTGGTCGCGAATCAAATATGTATGCTACTCTTGAATTACAAATTCGACGCTCTACAAACTGACCTCCCTCAGCTTACTTTGTGCTTGATACGTAAAATTAATAATTTAGCTTTAGAAGTCTTTTATGATCGACGCATTTGCATAATACTCGTATGACGTTCATCAAAGAAAAAGTAATCACGCCATCGCATGACTAACTTTCGACAGATTTTGTAATTTCTAAAAATATCATATACCTGCAAAGTGTTGTTCATGGTTGACCTAATGTCATTGTGATGGGCCAACTTGGTGAACGGCGACAAAAACAAAACGTCATGGGTGTTGGATAAAACATCAAGTATTTACGGATGGGATGTATTTTAATCCTATCGCTTATCCGTCTGCATTAAAAGACAAATGTGACAAAATAGTATACGATTAAACATGATCAAAAGCAAATGAAACTGATGTTGTTTGGCGTCTTTCTAACTGTAAAAAATTATGTCAGCGTAATACGTGTTTTCAAAATAGAAAGTGTGCTGCATGTACGTTTGCCAAATGTAAGTAGAATCCAGGTCTCTTCACTCATTATAACAACCTACCAGAGTCTCCGAACTGGGTTAAAAGGTTATAATACATCTGTGTCGTTATGCTCTGTTGGTTAGAATAAATGTTTAATTTGGTGCAGATCTTAAATAGCCAATGACATATCATACTATTTCCAAAAAGGGGTATTTTCCGATCGACATTCCTCTTGGTAATTGTATAAATGGAAGACTCGAGTTAACACCAACATTAAATTCACACAGCCAGTACGAAACCTAGGTGTTACTCTAGACAGTACTCTCACGTTGCACCAACAAAACTCACGTTTTTCGACTGCAGGAACAAACGTCAATATCTAATAATGTTTCCTACCTTAAATATTTTCAGTATTTTTATTTGTTTTTTACTTTCATGGTGTTTGTGTTTTTTGTTTGTTGTAGTCATATTAAAGGCGTTGTAAAGCGCCTAGAGCTTCTACAGACTAGGCGCTATACAAGGTCCTCATTATTATTATTAGTATCTGTTTCACTTACTGAATTACAGCAAGCTAAATATTTTAATTAATATCTGAGATTCATTCTATGAAGCATTGGCAGTCATCACGCTTAAATGTTACCGCAAAATGTACTTGATCATTGTTTTTGTTATTGCAGATATACTACCGCGGGAGTATCTTTTTGGCTAGCCAGGGCACAACCACTATTCTTGTATTATATTTAAAGTACTTAATATTTATGATTGTTAAAGTCAGGTTTACTTCAATAAATGTAATCGCGTGAATACTTAAATTTATAACATAATACAAATGATGCTTATGAAAGGGTTGTGTCAATATCTTCTTTATCTTTGCTGTCATTTGTACTTTTGACATAAGTATTGCTTTGACATGGGTTCACGACTTTATTCAAAACAGCTTATAAGAAACTCAGATGAATTTAGTGCGATTCAATTTAAGTTTAAGTTCAGCTACATTTAAAGATTGCATACTCTATGGTTAGCAAAGAAATATAATTGAATTTATTTATTCAGTTTAGTGGCTCTTCAGAAGTTAGTATTGAGAGTAAAAAATCTTGAATTCAAAGCGTAATGAATCATTTGATCCATTTTTGATATTCTATTTTATCCTGCAAAATATATTATACAGTGCTGGTAAATTATAAATTAACACAGTCGCATGAGTGCCTCTACCGGTAAATGTCTTGGAAGCATATCTCAAGTTGATATTTACACCTTCCATGTATGACACCTATTCATAGAAAAATGAATAAGGATTTCCAGTGGAAAACACATAAGGGTTCCCAAATGTCTATAATTAGACGTTATACCTGGTGCTATTAATACATAACAATCAATAATGGGTTCACCACAGCTAGATAGCATGACCGTCCTGTGTATCGCTCTATTGTCACGTAGGTTATAATCATTTTCAACTGCCCAAAATTTCTTGATTTGGACACGTAACTTAAAACATCTGCAGGTAGTGTATTCCCGAAGAGTGATGTATTGTATTACTGGCTGCGTCAAATAAACCTGCTCAGCGTATTTATAATGTTTCTTTTTGCGGTGTACAAGCCAAATTAAAACTACCCATACCACACATATTTACCAAGGCCGGATCAGGTCAAGTGTTTTCTTGGGGGTGGATGGTTGGGTTTGTTCCAACATTGCAAAAAGGTCAGACTTTTCTCGAAAGGGCACCAAAGGAAACTTATATGTGTCTATTTAGAAAAGGTGTGCATAATACCCAATAAACTTGATCAAGAATGAAAAGATGGTTAAACATGTATAATCCCAACGTTCAACGATCGTGTCTGTGGTACATTCCACAATCATGTCAAAAAATTGGGGCCATGTAAATCATTTATGCGCTTCTCTCGTTGTCGGACGTGTACTGTATTAGTGTTGTATTTAGTGTTGGTTACTGATCGAGGGCGCAACCTTATGAGGCCCCTGCTGGTCCTTTCTCTGTGGTAAATTTCAGTTATTTGATGAGACAAAACCTTCGGTGAAAACCTGAAATCATCCCAGAAGAAAAGAGTTTGCAGTGTTTGAACTGATCAAAAATTGTTGTGCTTTAGAATTATATTGTGTCTTTCCATTGTCTTCGAAAGGACGAGGACACTAAAATTCAACATATATTTTTAAAAAAATCCAAAATAAACTATAATTACTAAGGGTTACTAACAGTGTTTCATGTGTGTTGTTTTCTGAACCTATACTCATTTTTGTCCTTTTGTATGTAAATTTGAGGCACATATCATGTGAGCTTTAATTATTTAGTTTGTTTTGTTGACTTTGACATAACTTTTACCAACTTATTGACAATATGATGTTGACGAGCCGGAAGCTAGGCGCCTTTCACAAAGAGACAACGATGTAGTCAAGCAGGGCTGGCTGTCATGGCTATCGAACCAACAATCTTGGATTACGAGATAAACTGAGCTAGGAAGGCTCCTGTCGAGTTAGAAATGTGCAATAAATGCTCAGATTTGGAAGCTTCTAAAGTCCGACTCATTGACATAATTATGTTAGGACACATATTAAAGTCAACGTGAACTCATGGTCGTATGGTCAAAGCTTCGACTGAACAGGTCGTATTATACATGCCAGAAATTCATATACACTTTTGTTTAATAGAAATACTGGCGCATTAGTTTAATATCGGCAATTAAAAACACCTTTTTGGCGCTGATGGTATATATAGTGGAAACATTTTGTAGATGACTTCGTACAAAGTGTATATCTTCAGTAATGATTCGGAATGTCTCTACAAAAATAAAGAACTACCAGGAACCATGAACAGGTTTACTAATAAACAATACAAAGGATGTTATATTTACTATATTTTACATTTTCATTGTGGTACATTTGTTAAATTAATAAATATATCCTGTGTATTATTCATGGTTGGTCGAGCGTCCCTGGGATGGACCATAGGGGTGAGTGGGGACAAATTTAGAACATCACAGGTTCAAGTATTTATGCATGCGATCGATTTTAAACGTATCTATAATCCTTGTATTGCAGGTTAAAAAATGGCAGTTTTTAATATCTATACAATAGTAACATCCTTTTGTCTGTTTATAATAGCAAGCAATTTGCTAATGGAATGTAGGTTGGCACGTAAGTTTCCAAACCTTTAGTACAGACTGAGTCTCTCCTTATCGTATAAAAAGTCACACATTCTCTGAGCTGGGATAAAAGGCCGGTGTCAGTTTACTCTTTTGACAAGGATAGTTTTTCCTTTAAGATAACGGATGAAACTTTATGTACATTATGAAAGCTTTTGAGGGTGACAGGGGCAAACATGTTCCTCATCACTATAGCTCGTCATCATAAGTGTGAAAGAGAGGCCCATTAGATGTACTTTAGCATGGAGTGAGTTTTGAATCTTTGAAAACTTACAAATGGTGAATGGCAGGAATATTATTGATATAGATGGTATTAACACTTATTCGTTGATATTATTCATAGTTTATTCATCTATCATATTATTTAATATAAATTGACATCACCGATGTTATCATTTCGCACATATGCCTAAGATTTGAGGAAATTTCTTTCTTTCCTTGATCTTAAATTTGGCCACTTTTTTGGTGTGGAAGTCGTTTAGAAATTTAGTGATGTCGTAACACGGAATTCACGATAATATTTAAGGAAATCGGATTAAATTTATTTTGGGGTTGTTGTTTGCTTTTCAATTTATTTTTATTACGATTAAAGGCTCAAGATACCAAATATAGTCGAATTCAATTATTTAGTCAGTGTTGATAAAAAAATTATTATACCATTCAACGCATAATAAAGCATTTGATCTTCTCTTTTGATTCAGATAAGATTTTCCGTCAACCGCTCCGGTGGCTTAGTGGTTAGAGCGTCCGCAGTGGAAGCGGGAAGTCGTGGGTTCGATCCACGGCCGAGTCATACCAAAAACTTATAAAAATGGTACTAACAGCTGCCTCACCTGGCGCTCAGCATGAAGAGGTTAGTGTTAGGACTGGTCGGCCTGGTGTCAAGATAATGTGACTAGGTGGGACATCATGTTACGTGTCTGCAGCATGATGCCCCAGTGCTAGACATCATTATAAGATCATATTTAGGGAAACCAGATGCAATTTGCGAGTCGCCTTTTTATCTTATTTTGATTACTAATTAATGACTACATAATGTATGAATCAGTAGCAAATATAGTTGAATTAAGTTATTGTCATTACTGACCAAAACAATTAGACCATCCAACGGATAATAAATGTTTTGCTCTTCTGTTTTATTTGTGGCAAGATGTTTCTTCAATATTATTTTTTTCGATTTTCATCGTTAAAGTGTATTCTGCCTTTGTCCATTATCATTTATTATAACTGCTTGTGTCGTTCCACAGCTCAATCGAAAATAATATCGAGGAGGATTCGAAGGAAATTGACAAGCTGGTGCTGTCTGCAAAACAAGGCAAGTGGGATGATGTCTGGCGCATAATTGGTACTCCAGAGCATCCTAAAAAGGCGTACCTGATCAATTGCATACCGGAGAATCGTCATTGGGGAATACTGCACCAGGCCGTCTACTGGAACAGTCCGAATATTCTACGGAAACTACTCAAGTTTTCAGCTTGTGATTCTGGATTGAAGGCGAAAGAGTGTATTTCGGAAGTGGGTCGTACAATTGGCATGACTGCGCGAGAAATAGCACATACATATGGTTATAACGCGGTGGAAACAATCCTTTCACAGCATACCTGTAATTTTGTTGATGATGACAATGACCTTGATACATACCAACCTTTGCACTTAGATTTTTTAAAGAGACAACACGGTTTGATACCCATTACTCTTGTCGTATATCAGAAAACATTTCATCCAAAGCAAATAGACCCCGAGCAATCAATTACTTCAGTACTTCAAAACATTTTCAATGATCTTAATACTTCAAAGAAAGACGTGCGCGACAAGGTTTCCAGTTCTCTATATGTTGCTGACCAAAGTAAGGCAAAACAAATCAAAACAACTACTTCAAGACAAGGCTTCTTCATGGAAATCGTCAAAATTTATACCGACGAATCAACGTTACTTTACACGCATGTGAACACTGCCTTGCGAAGACAAAAGGAGTCCAACTACAAACCATCAGGTAATGATCTTGCAATGGGTCCTTATGTGATGATGTACCAACTGCTTTTACTTTACTGGACAGAGCTGAAGCACGAAAATGCCACAACCTATCGCAAAATGCTAGTAGGTGCAGAAGATTTGGAAAAATACCAAGTGGGAGTCAGCTTTACATGGACTTCATTCGTTTCGTCATCAGCAAAGATTGATAGAACTAAAGCCTTCGGTTCCTATGGCCCAGACAGATTATATGTCATTACCTTCACCATTGACAATACAAATGTTTCCGAGTGGCAACCACAAAATATAGAAAAGTTTGAACACTATCATGAAAGTGAAAGAGTATCCAGACGGTGCTAAATTTAAAGTTACACACAGACGGCAGGACGACTTGGGTGCACGTGCTGCATTAAAACTCATTAGCTAACACATGGTTAGGCCGCCAAGACGACATGTCTATGCAAATGTTTCATGAATGAGACTACATTTGCTTGAAAAATTGTTGCCTGGTTCAATACAAATACTCATTTTGCTTTTGTTTCAAATTTTATTTCCTTACAATAATTTAAAATAGGACTTGACGAATACATAAATCGTGGCCGTGTAGAAGACATATTTGAGGTTAACGTTTGGCTTACGAAACAAATCGTGGAATCGTCACAATTGCCTCTCCTGAAAGCCATATACATATTTTAATACGGTATTCAGGTGTGAAAAGCATGGCCTCCATCTTCCTTCGCTGATGGACGATAAAGACAATAGGGTCACTATTTGTTGGTTGCTTTTTGTATCTTTTTCAGTTGAGAATAACGAAGTGCATTTTATTTCGTGCTTGTTTTATTGACGGATATTTTAATTGGTATCATTTTCTACTTTTCAATTGTTTTTCTTTGGTGAAATTTTGTATTATTATTATATCAATGTTTTTGTACATTTTCAAGAATCATCATAACAGAAGAGTATTTTGCCATTAACAAACATTTCCCTGTCAGGGTTTATTTAAAAACATAAGGAAAACAGCATACACACTCATTCTTTTCCGAATAAAATTCCAGGCCACTATTGAACCATTACAATTTAAATACAAAATAGTACAATTAAGCTATTATGAAGCCACAGACGTTTGCGAAGCTGAAAAGCAATTAGAAGTGAAGATATCAAATATATCTCTTAAATAGAAATATATATTATTCACTTTCATCAATTTGCTGCCACAAACGTTAACTTTAAGTTATATCATTAAATTTGTTTCTAACATAATTATAACCATTTTTTCTCTATATTTATTACATATAACTTGTTTTGGAATTAACCCTGTTAATTTTACAAATATTTTCATAGAATCCTTGAAGGAATGATTTATTTGTAATGAAACCTTGTACGTCAATATATCGTCATGGGCTGTATATAGTAGCCTTCTCTAAGGTTACGTGCCTTATTTCACGGTAATTCAGGTAGATCAAGTCAAATATATTCATGGTTTAAACACGAATCACGCATACCGCATAAAGTCTGGACGAAAGTTTGAATTAATACTTCTTTGACCAACACTAAATATGTATGTGAACATTACGATAACTTAGCGAAATGTGCGCCGGTAAAAAATAAAACCCTGCTAAAAATATTTGTTTTAAAACTAAGTCCAGACTAATCCTCTCAACATAAAAGTAATAAAAACTTGTTTTCGTGAAAAAAGAAAAGAGATTGTGGTCACGAATGTCTACAGTGTCAAGATATCGTAGTTTAAAAAAGAAATAAACAGTCGCATATATATGTATTATGATTGTGATGTAAAGGAACAATGGTGTACTCTTTGTACAACATTAAAAGAAATTGGGAAAAGAGGAGAAAAGAAATGTACGAAGAAGATTAAATAGAAGAATACATTCCACCGTTGCAGCAAACAGAAGTTGAAAGCAAGACATGCTGCACAAGAAATAGCAGAATACCCCCAATGTATTGAAAACATTGAAAGAGAGACCGTGAACAAAAAACTGCTTTAATTGTGTGATATGAAATTCCAGTTCAATTTCTTTTCATGAGAAATTACAAACAAACGCAAGAGTCTCCATTATTGATCACATCTCTTTTTCAAGAGATCTAGGTAGTCGTCGAATGGAGCACATCAGATTCTATAAATGTTATTCTCTCTCACTCTTGCAATAAAGGAAGTAAAATGGACGTTTTTGATATGGTTTTGATTTCATTGCGTTTCTTGTTCATGAGAATTTGTCGCAAAACTTAAGTATCTCTTTGTCTTGATATTTTGTAAGTTTGGATATGCAGTTCAGATCAATTGTGCGGACAAAATTGTTTTTTCTTTTAGAAGTACAAGCACTGAAACGAATGTGCTCTACTGTTAAAACTGATTGTCCGCAAGACTAGATTGATAGAGCTTCTCAGTAATTTTGACTTTTGTTTATTCTCTCACAATAGTGTTCCAAAAATGGTATCGCCGGGTCTGTTATACTTACAAATTTTATTTCCTATTTGGGCGTGCGTCTTATTCATCAAAGGAAAGAAATGCACATAAACTTACCGATGAATTCATACCGTTATTAAATGTTCATAGTATATAGACTACTTAGAAGCAAGAACCATCACGTGTGTTGAATTGCATAAAGCACGAGACTCGTAATTCGAGAGTAATGTATTCGTCAGGTCGACCGTCTTGATATATTCTTGGCAAAAGCACTGAGCTCCCAAGTCCTAAATATGATATATCAAATGGTTATATTAACAGTAACGTAAAAGCCAATAGTTATATTAACAGTAATGTAAAAGCCAATAGTTATATTAACAGTAACGTAAACGCCACCAACCGTTCCTTTTTTATTCTCTCTATTTTGTTCAATGTCGATATATTAACAGTAATTATATTAACAGTAACGTAAAAGCCAATAGTTATACTAACAGTAACGTAAAAGCCAATAGTTAAATTAACAGTAACGTAAAAGCCAATGGTTATATTAACAGTAACGTAAAAGCCAATGGTTATATTAACAGTAACGTAAAAGCCAATAGTTATATTAACAGTAACGTAAAAGCCAATAATTATATTAACAGTAACGTAAAAGCCACCAACCGTTCCTTTTTTATTCTCTCTATTCTGTTCAATGTCGATAGAATGTTATCATTTTTGATTTTCTTTCAACTCTTGTCTAAAATTGAAGGACACATGCGAGTTGTAAGATAATTACCGTTTGTTGAGAAAGGGATAATAGTCCCCCCTCTCTCTCTCTCATCAGAAGGTAATATAAAGTTGTTCCAAAATCATTTTCATGGCTACCCTTTTGAATGAAGAACAGTGATAATAAATCACAACTAATTTGTTTGTTCTTTGTTTGAACATGTCATAATGATTTGCCGTAGTCAAGTGTCTACGTAAAAGTTCTTGTAGAACTTGTATTTGTTTCTTCATACAGTACAATTCACTCACTGATAGTAGAAAATAATTCCATTATGTTCAAAAACTGAAGTAAAAAGATAATGTTAAAAAATCTTTACTTTATATAGACCAAATTCGTGAAACATAGAAACTTTGTTCACCGAGTTCATATGTGATATTTTCACTCCTCGTTTAGATATAGGAAAATGTAATGTAACGTACGCCAAGTGTAAGTTATTGTAGGTTGACAGAATCGTAATAAAAACACAAAAGAAAATGTGTCAGCTGGAAAAGATAATTACATTTGTGCATGGCTGTCTTTTTCTAGTCATTTTGGTTCAAACCTTTTTTTTTTCAATGTTCGAAGGCGTCGTATCCAGTAAGATTCCTTTTCTTTCCTTTTCTTATATATATATATATATATATATATATATATATATATATATATATATATATATATATATATATATATATATATAATTTGGCGTTCGGACCTCTAGGTGGCTGTACGTAAACCAGTGTGGGGTATAAGGATGGCAATAGTTCGATTAAGTCAGACTACTTCCAATCGAAATCCTTCTTGTTAATTATGTAAATAGAAGACTCGGGATACAACTCACGTATCGGTTTCGGTCACTGCCAGATAGCAAGATATTGTTTCGATTATTATCTGAGATTAAGTTTTTATGGAGTGTTCGTAATAGGCACATTTAACATTTATACGCAAGATAAACTCTGATCAGTGTGTTTGTTTTTGCAGATTTACCTCCTGTGAGCAATATGTTTTTGCGTAGCCGTAACACAACCAGTATTCTTTTGTACGATTTATAATTTCTGAACATTTATGATTTATAAGATGAGGATTACTTCAATAATGTAATGGCTTCAATCTTAATTTAATAAGCATGGAAGCTTTTTGTTAATATATTTTGTATTCTGTTTGTCCTTTTGAATTAAGTGTTCGTTTTGACTCAGGTTAATGACTTGTTTATATTCAAAACAGTTTTTAAGGAACGCTGACGAATTTAGTGCGATTCAATTAAAGTTTTAGTTTAGCTTTATTTAAATGAAATAATCTATGGTTTAGCAAACGAATCTTTTTGAATTTATTTATTCAGCGTCTTTACACGTCAGAATTAAGTATTGACAACTAAATATCTTGAATTTAACGCGTAATAAATTATTTGATCCTCTATCTTGTATCCTGCAAATTATGTGTTCGTTATGTTATACAATACTTGTCAATTATAAACTATCACAATCGCATGTGTTATTCCAATGGTTAGCGTTTTAGAATAGTATTTCAAGCTAATGTTTACACATTTCACGTTTGACACATATTCATAGGAAAATACTTAGGGATTTCCATAGGAAAACTCATAGGTTTCCCAAATGTTTATCAAACGTTATGGGTTGTGCCTGGTGCAATGTATAGATAAGATAACGCGTTCGCCACAGCTCGATAGTATGACCGCCCTGACCACCCTATTGTCACGAATATAATTTACATTTTCTACGGCGCAAATTTCTTGATTTTGACAAACTACATAAAATATATGCTCGTAGTTTTTTTTTATGAATTGTATTACTCGGGGGGGGGGGGGGTATCAAATCAAATTGCTTAGCGTATTTGTAGTGTTTTCTTGCATTGTACAAGCCACATCAAAACAACCAATACTGCACATAGTTACCATTGCTTGATTGGGTCAAGTCTTTTCTTGGGGGTGAGTGATTAGGATTATTCTAAAATTTCATAAAGCCCTGACTTTTCTTGAAATGACACCAAAGCAAAAGAATATGTGTATATTTAAAAGGGTGTGCATAATATCCTAAAAAACGTGCTCAAGAATAAAACGATGGTTAATTATAAGGG
Source organism: Unio pictorum (assembly GCA_030141615.1). Lineage (NCBI taxonomy): Eukaryota > Metazoa > Mollusca > Bivalvia > Unionida > Unionidae > Unio > Unio pictorum. The sequence continues at coordinate 1,999,808 of JARLTB010000261.1, read as the reverse complement.
ACAACTGCCTGTAAGTTTGAGTTTGTGTACTGTTTTTTTAACTCGGGGTGGTGAGTTTCTGGTAACTCTGAATCCCCCCGCCCCACGTTCGAGACATGATTAATAATAATTGTTATTGCACCATACGAAAAATGCTAGAATAGGTAAATGTTGGAACCAAGGACCCTGCCAAATATCACATTTGAACATCATTCTCAAAATATAACTTTCTTATGAACTAATGACAGCAAAAGAATAAGTAATTCAATTGTCAGCACCTGACAAAAATTGCAAACATGAAATATTAGAAACCCATCAAAACAATTTGTGGGTGTATAAAAAGTGCTTACATTATTGTCAGCGTGGAGTTAAATTACTTACAGTTCATTACCGTGTTTGTTTATACCTAGATTTTGTTATTATGGCATATAGCCTGTAACATGATGAAACTAGATTGTGTTGTATTTGGGGCACACACACACAACACAAATACACGGAGGTTATTAGTTTTAAATGTAAATAAACGTTCTCTGACATCCTAGTTCACAGAGTTATTTCCAACTCTTATAAAATGATCCTTAGCCGTACCCCACTTATGCGCATACTTCTACCAACGAAAACGGCTCTTTCCTCAATAAATACAATCAAAATTTGGAATATCAACAAATAATCATAATTGATAATGTTTGCCATCGGCTATTATCAATGCATATCTGTCAATATAGGAATCGCAATTTGAATTATACATATAACTTTATAAATAAAAGGTTTTACACCGTCACAAATTTAATTAGATTAATTGTTGACAGCACACGCAAACTGATGTACAAGCATGCTTGAACGATGGACTCTACATCGTAGATGTTGGCAACGTACTGAAAGCATCTGGTGTATTTTTAACATAGATTTAAAATAAACATTCAGTTTTTCTCTTGTCTGCTTTGCTACAAAAAAGTTTAAGCCTTAAATTACAATATCGTTAGAGATTACGATAAAAATGTATGGCAACCCTCAAAGTGAAAGTACGATATAATCAGAATATTTTGTGGGAAGAGGAAACTACCTTTCTTATTCTTGATCTATTTATAGACATCACGTTTCTTACTTTGACTACTGAAATCCGATAAGAACATATATAAATAGGTCATTTTCTTTAGTGAATTAATGTATTGGAGATGACTTCAAGAGGTACGCAGTCTACGTTTCGTAGTTCTGGGTAAGCAGAATTAGCCTGCAATGTAAAACACTGAATATCATTCGTGCTTGCTTTACTTTATTAGTTTCGTTGGTTATTTTTAACGTTTAACGGGACTATTAAGACGTTATTGGCAATATCATGATGAAGAAAGGGAAGATATGTGCTTTTATCAGAACTCATAAAAACGAGCTCGACGATCTACAAACTGAACTACTGCGGCTTCCTTTGTGCTTTATATTTAAAATTAATCATTCCGTTTTGGAAGTCATTAATGTCCGACGCTTTGGCATACTGATTTCATGACGGCCATTAAAGTGAAAGCAAATACATGATTGTAGGACTAAACTTTCCACAGAACAGGTCGTGATATCATAGTTTGAGTAAACGTGTGTCAAAATTTATTGTTCCCACATTTGTTTCTAAAAATACCCGTGCATTAGTTTCACCTCTGTATTTGCAAAAAAACATTGTGTTTTTCTGTTTATTGTATAGTAGTAACATTTGGTTGATTGCTTCCGTATACAGTATAGAGTTTCAGTAATATTTTGAATTTTTCTGCATATCCATATGGCTATCAGCATGGCTAAAGCACAAAGAATAATATAATCGATGCTTGGTTTGCACCGATACGATTAAATCTCAGTCAAGAGCTTACATGATTTATCGAGTCGGGAGGAAAATAACGCAAGTTCTCGACTCCTATTTCATTATGCTGGTACAAACAGCCGCATAGATTATTTCTGTTAAATTTACTCGTAGCGAGAGTCGTATATTTCTGCAGTCAGGTGGCTTAAAGAAGATGGGCAATAATGCGACACGCTTCTGACACAACAAAAGGAAGTGGGTGGACAGTGGAAGATGACCATTGACAGCCTATCTGGATGAGTCTTCCTGAATCGTCTGAAGCTTGAAATAAGCTAATATAATTCGGTTGCAAGTCTGAAGGTTGTCGAAGCTGCAAGTGCCCCATAACCAGTCTGACGTGGATTGTATGACGTGTTCGGTTGTCATGGTTTGAGTAAAGCAGATACTACGACCACATTGGTATCTTAAGTTTATCTTGGTAGAAATAATTTAGATACTATAATTTTGTTACTATAAACCAATGCTGATGAATTTTTCTTGTGTTATCACTCATATCTTTGGATGTAATTCCCTTATTAAAATGATGTTATTTTGTTGAAACACCTAATTCTAACCCTTAAAATAGTTGTACGGCATTTTCTATAACGTTTATATGTTTTGAGACCTTTTTGATAGCATTGACACCACAGTGGTGCCACAATATCCCACTGCACATCATAATTGTTTGGAGCGGAATTCGTTTCTGAATATCTGACTACATGCGATACTTGTGTGAAAAATTGTTTCCTTTGTCAGGCGCATATATGTAATTTCACTTTACCACGTGACTACTTTAGATAGGTGGTGTATGAATGTTTCGCTTGTAGTATACATTATTCTTATATTTTCAGAGTTTCTTAAAGCGAGATCTGACAAAATATTCTGTGAGATCTGCTTTTCTTCTGAGAACACCCATGTGCAGTAATACTAATTTCAAACAAATTGTCTCTTGGTTTCACTTTACGCCATATGTTTGACTAGAAACAGACTAAATGAAAAATCCAGCCAATACTAATTGAACGATGCGTATGAGATTAGATCTACAGGTCAAACTGCATTTTGATATGGAAAACCTTGCTATGTATGGCAGTGTCAGACGGGCGTCGGTTATCAGACAGTAGTCGACTTTGCATTATTCAGCTAATTCACCTCTGTGATTCATGTGTAGGTTGGATGCAGCGTACGCTGTTGTCCCCAGTGTTTATTTTATTCCATGATCCTTTAAGTAAACTTTTTTTATCCTCTCTAAATGATATTGTGTTGACCAAAGACAATACATGTTATAAGCGAAGCAGAACGCAAAATGGCACTGCCCATAAACGAGTACAATGAATATATTTAAAATAGTTAATGCAATTTCCAAGTAAGCAGCATCTTGTAATAAATTTGGAGTATGCTCATTTGTTTATATTTCTCCAATTTAAGGAGTTCTTATATTTTTTTGATTATTTGCATGATCATGGGCAGTCGGTGCTGGTAATATAGTCCTCAGACTGAATAATTAGCCAACTACTAGATGAAAACATTATAGAGTGAAGTGTTAATGAGTTTCAAGATGTCATGGTTTACTTTGGTGTTGTTATGGTAAATATGGTACAAAATTACAGGCGAAATGTGGCTTAAAATCATGACTTAACTGGTCTAAAGTAGCGTAGTTAAGACAGTTCCCTGTATTAGGTTGTTGAGTTGTATAGTTTTACACAGTGAAATACTGGCAGTACGTTACGGAAAGTTAATGAGGAGTGGCTAGTTTTAGTAGATGTTTGTGCATGCGCATAATGTAATTCCGTTGCCAGGACGTTAAAGGTTACCGGCCATACGCCAAACTTTTTCTTTTTACATCAGATTTGCATAACGTAGTTAAAAGCTAGTTATACTGGCACAAAAAGAACAACAAATTTATCAAGTGTTAAAAAAAATGTATTACTCGAAATAGAGGTAAACAATGCTGTTTCTTGAATATGAAGTACATGCTTCTTTTTGTCGAAAAATATAGCGCACTAAAGTATGGTAGGACGCATTTTGATGAAACTGCTGAACACTAATTTACTGTTTAGCCTGATATAGATATGCGTGCACAACACAGTAGATTGTATCGCATTTAAAACTGTTCCATTGTTTCAATTTATTTTGAACAATCCCGTTAAAACAGGTAAAATGCAATCATTGCTAGCTTCTCTATGTTGGCCAACTTTGTAGAAAAAAGAATTGACACATTGAAGCAATCGGGTGATATTTTCGTATTTTTTGCGATTTTGTTATCTGACATAAGCGATACACACTACAGAAAGGATGCGTACGCAAGTCGGAATCCGCTACATATACGAAGTTCGTGGATATATGTTTTCAGTAAATTTCGCATGATGTAAAAAGAAGGAATAAATTATAACAATACAAAGTTAGTTTTTTTAAAGTTTTTTTTTAAACGAGAGTTTGTGTATCAATTTTATTGTAACGTGCCGGGGGGTGGGGGGATGGGGGGGGGGTCACAATATCAACACTAAATTAGTTCCTTTTCTTTTTTATATGGAATAATGGCGGAAATACTATTGATGATATTGACTAGCAATGATAAGCTTTCAATTTACACGCTCACACACAATGACAACTTGAAAAATAAAAGCAAAACATAAAATTAACTGGTAAAAGTTTCATACTGCAACAACAATAAACTGACACAATGCTTCTTAACATTAGTCTGTCTCTGTCTCTGTCACTCTCTGTCTCTCTCTGTCTCTGTCTCTCTCTGTCTCTGTCTCTCTCTCTGTCTCTGTCTCTCTCTCAGGCAGACGAACCACATGTGAAACGAAAAAGAGCATCCAATCAAGAACTTGGGCATTTCTTATCAGGGAGCGTACGCAACCCGACTCTTTGGACGTTGGGCCATACACTTTCGCATTTACATTCGCAAGAAATGTATGGGTTCAAACGGCTGATTTGTGAATATCTGCGCTTTATTCCAGATGTTCTAACATAAACTATTAAAATGTACCATAATGTTTAAATTACAGATTTTTGGCATGTGAAATTGCATCTTACAGGACGAATCTATTCAAGCAGAAAGACTTGAACAAGGAGACTGAATATATGCTTCGGAATGATTGTATTGTACCATGCAATTCAGTGGAGTTCGCCATGTGTACTAGTGCCAAACTAAAATGATACTTTACGTATGCGAACTGACTACAGAACATTGCATAGTGTCACCAAAACAGATTGATTCGCAATAACAACAAACAACGACCGCATTGGCAAAATTATCTTCCCGTAACATACCTTAGGATATAGACTCATCAAAGGAAAAGGAAACCAGATTGCATATGCAATTTCATGTAGCTTTGTATTATAGTGCTTTCTGTTATATATTGTGTCATTCGTGAGGCATCATTCATGATGCGAATGTCAGGAATATTATTGATATAGCTGGTATTAATGTTACAAGTGTTTATTCTTTTATATTATGTATAGTTTCTCCATGTTTATGATTATTTAAAATAAATTGACTACAATGACATAATCATTTCGCACTTATACAGAGGGTAGCGGCGATTTACTTTCTTTTTTATCTTAATTTCGTCATTTCTTTTGGAAGCTGTTTAGAAATTTTGTGATGTCTTAATACATAATTCACAGCTGTATTTAAGATCATATTTAGGGAAACCAGATGCAATTTGCGAGCGGCCTTTTGATTATTTTTTGATTACTAATTAATAAGGACATAATGTATGGATCAGAAGCAAATATAGTTGAATTAAGTTATTGTCATTACTGACCAAAACAATTAGACTATCCAACGCATAATAAATGTTTTGCTCTTCTGTTTTATTTGTGGCAAGATGTTTCTTCAATCTTTTTTATTCGATTTTCATCGTTAAAGTGTATTCTGCCTTTGTCCCTTATCATTTATAATAACTGCTTATGTCGTTCCACAGCTCAATCGAAAATAATATCGAGGAGGATTCGAAGGAAATTGACAAGCTGGTGCTGTCTGCAAAACAAGGCAAGTGGGATGATGTCTGGCGCATAATCGGCACTCCAGAAAATCCTAAAAAGATGTACCTGATCAATTGCATACCGGAGAATCGTCGATGGGGGATACTGCACCAGGCCGTCTACTGGAACAAGCCGAATATTCTACGGAAACTACTCAAGTTTTCAGCTTGTGATTCTGGATTGAAGGCGAAAGAGTGTATTTCGGAAGTGGGTTTTACAAGTGGTTTGACTGCGCGAGAAATTGCACATGCTTATGGCTATTACGCGATGGAAACAATCCTTTCTCAGCATACCTGTAATTTTGTTGACGATGACTATGAACTTGGTACATACCAACCCTTGCACGTAGATTTTTTAAAGAGACAACAAGGTTTGATACCCATTACTCTTGTCGCGTATAAGAAAACATTTCATCCAAGGCAAATAGATCCAGAGCAATCAATTGCTTCAGTACTTCAAAACATTTTCAGTGATCTTTATACTTCAGAGAGTAGATGGAAAGACGTGCGTGACAAAGTGGCAGATTCGCTATACGTCGTTAACCAAGCTGCCGCTAGACAAATAAAAAAAGCCATTTCCCGTCAAGGTTTCTTCAAGGAAATCATCAATGTTTATACCAATGAATCAACGTTACTTTACATGCATGTGAACACCGCCTTGCGAAGACAAAAGGAGTCCGAATACAAACCATCAGCTGATGATCTTGCAATGGGTCCTTACGTGATGATGTACCAGATGCTTCTACTTTACTGGACAGACCTAAAGCAAGAAAAGGCAACAAACTATCGCAAAATGTTACTAACTGGTGAAGATTTGGAACAATACCAGGTGGGAGTCAAATTTACGTGGATTTCCTTTATTTCGTCTTCTTCAGATGTTGACAAAGCTGAGGCCTTTCCCACGTGTGGTCCAGAAGGAGAATATTTCACTATCTTTACCATTGACAATAGAACGTTTTCCAAGTGGCAACCACGGAATGTAGAAAAGTTTGCACAGTATCATGAAAGTGAAAGAGTGTATCCAGCCGGTGCTAAATTTGAGGTGAAGTACCGATGTCAAGCACTTTTTGCGACGCATGTAGCATTAAAGCTTATCAGTTAGTATTTTGTTTGGAGGCCAAGACAGGAGGAAATATACTGATGAATGCTGCTATGCGGAAGTGTTCATAGATAAGGCCATGCTCGTTCAATTTGTGTGGTACATTATATGTGTTCATGAAGGAGTAATAAAACGGTTCTTTTGCTTTGCTTTAAATCGACTTCGTTTTATAGACTGATCCAAATGTAAGGTTTAAGAACGCTTATATCTTCAGCAGGAAACAAGCATTCTTCTAAATGAAAACGAATATGGATCAACGTATTAAGCAACCGCAGAGCTATTGTGTCACTTATGTTAAAGCAGCAAAAGGGATAAAATAGACATAAGTATGAATCAACTTATTTGGTAATATAGCAACAAATAGGAGTGGAATCCATGTGTATAATTTAGGTAATACTATTAGCTTCTCAATATATTGTTACGTATATTTGATATAAGTCATTTATTTGTTTTTAAATTTGTTTGTTTGTCAGATTTAAACTTGGCATTTTAAGTTTAAGATTCGTTCGTTGGGGGGAGGGGGGTGACCTGTACTTTACAAAATAAACACCAGGTGCTGACCTCATTTCTGACCTGGCTTCAGTGTTGTAAACAAGCTTTTAAAATGATTGGTTGGTTCCAAGGACATTATGGAGCTTTGTTTAAACATTTTTCTATTTTAGTTGGGTCATACGATGGGTACGTGAGTTTTTTAACGTAAATTTGTTCTAAAAAATTCTAGAAGATCACATGACCCCTTTCTTGTTTACGTAAAAATAGGTATATAAATTATGTTTTGGAGCGAGCTATTGAGTAGAACTTTGGCTTTTAGAATATTAAGTTGTGGTGTTGTTTTGAGTTATTGTAAATTACCTTGTACTGGAAATTATGTCAATTCGTTCGGATCAAGAGGAAATACTTTTTTTTATTTATCTGGAAAAGAATTGTGCTCATAGAATTTTATTACCAAGAACTGACTTCATCAAGTGACATCGTCTAACATCTTGGATACTTCGCTGGGATTCGAACTTGGAATTATTTGGACATTTTATTACCAGGACTTTTGCAATTTCTCTAGTGGATAATATTTTGAATTATTTTTGGATTAATTTTGGAATTGATTCTTAAAACCGTAAGTTTATTTTTCTTTTCTGGAAAATATTTGTGCTCAATAAATTGTCTATTAAGTTTTTACAAGCTTGTTATTCTCACTCTTTCTATGTTACCGTTTATTCGAGCGTAAGCACGTAACAATATATATAGTGTCGAACAGATGAATGTCGGAAAATGCGTTTTCAAAAGGTCTGAGCAACGACTGATCTTGGTGAAGTGAGACTAGTAGCATACCTGTAACCAATAAAGTCATAGAAATCAATTAGAACAAAATGTGTGTGATCTTATAAAATCAAAAGAGATCAATGTATGTCACAGGAAAACGTTAATGCTAAATTAATTGTTAAAAGTAGTACAATAATAAATGACTTCAACTCCTTGTATAAAATACTAAAATGTGAAGAAAAGAAAATTAGAATCACCCATAATTACATTTCCTTTCTGAATAAAAATAACATTATTACCAGAAACTTCAGGATACCTTTACATTTAATAGGCCTTAAAAGTTTGGATTTGAAAGTTGAGTGGCGACAAGGCTATTCATCTATTGATACACAATATTTGGCCAGATTTATTAATGGTAATACATTAAGAATTTAGAGCTTGAAATCTGTAACGGTTCAGCAATATTGAGTCATTTCACTCGTAATGGTAATTCAAGACAATATAATGCACGGCCTGATGTCACAGAACTATGTCTTTAACCATATTAATGATGAGTAATACGAAATAAATTGTAATTTGCAACATGTTTTACATTTGACAAACAAAATATAGTAAAGAAATATGTCTCGCGGGGCATCGATAGAAAATTCAACATTAGAGGTAAGTATTATGGGTGATAAAATACAATACTGGTACCAATGCTCAGAACCAGGATACTAAATGTTTATAATGCAATGGAATCAACGACAAACCCATCAGTAGATCACTCACAGATGTCTCTGAAATATAATCCGAAGAATTACATACACTGATTTCAACATGCAGAAAACGTATGCAAGAAGATGCTGTTTTTTTAAAAATGATTCTAGCATGTGACTCAACGTAAACAAAACCGTAAACAAACTTATAATAATAATAATAATAATAACAATAATAATAATAATAATAATAATAATAATATTAACAAGAGTAAATATAAACATGATAATCTTATTTGATGTATAATTTTGTTTTTATGTTTGGAAAAAGAGGATTCTTTCTGATTGGTGCTTTTCACATTGATACAATTACAAAAATGTTCGAAGTTCTAAGCCCTCTATAGTTTGATTTTAAATCGCAATATCACATCATATAATGTTATAACAGAGTTAAAGAAATGAACATACTGCTAAAGAAAGGTCTGGTAATGGTTCTCATCTGATTATCAAGATCTTAGCAAATAAAAGATCCAATCCAAGACGTAACGTTCAGAAATACATTTCCTTAAGACAGATTTAAAAATCAGGACTACAGGAATGACGTCTTAAAGAAATTATATATAACTTGTGGTCTATAGAAGAATCGCTGTGGAATAACTTGTGGTCTATAGAGGAATCGCTGTGAAATAACTTGTGGTCTATAGAGGAATCGCTGTGGAATAACTTGTGGTCTATAGCGGAATCGCTGTGGAATAACTTGTGGTCTATAGAGGAATCGCTGGAACAGCTCGCAAAATATTTCAACATCGATAAAGTCACAGAAAGCGACTATTTATACGGAAATAATTTTTGTTTAGAAAATATATAACTCCATACATGTATACGGTCGACTTTGAAAGCTTTAAGAATACTGAACTACAAGTAACACGTTTTATTTATGATTTAGAGAATAACAAGTGAA